>OZ026516.1:36166405-36638905 GCA_964019695.1 Loripinus fragilis
TTAGCTGTCTTTTTACTACATGTGCATTCGTCGTGCAAGATTTTTTTCACTCAGTTTGAGCGAAGGTTCAGGCATCAGCGCAGGTTCACCAGAGTCTACGCTGTTCGAAGAAGCAGTAATTCAAGAGGAAGCCAGGCATCGTTCAGATCTTTTAGATGGTATGGTTCGAAAGTTATTGATCTCTAAAATTGATTTGTTTTGAGACAGCTTTAACGCAAAATGCTGCTAAAGTGTCGCCGATTGGGGTCATGAGTTTGTTATCAGTCACATATCTGACAAGAAGCTTTAGTATATATACTGAACAGCAAAAGATACGCACATTTTGCATATTTAGTATAATGTATAAATTGGGGTTTAAATACTGATCTAATGAAATGTAAGGCATCACTGATGTATGGAACATGTGTATAATAAAATGCTTCACAAAGCGATGGCTCATTGGAATAATGATGACTAAGGGGCGTAACTCTGGACGTGATAAAATAACTCGTAATAAAGGCGAGTTTCGAGATGGTGTATGCCTCAAACATATGAACGGATTTGAATGAAAATCACTCTGCTTGACATTCATTGCATACGGACTTCTTATGAAGGTTAAATTGTCCGATGTTTTTCAAAGTGGACCATTGTGACCCAGTTACATTATCGGAAATTAACCGGAAGTGTGTTTAATACAGGCAAGAAAGGGTCCAAACAATAAATGGTTCTGTTGGACAGTACTTTACTTGACACCAATCATACTGTGCCAGATTTTCTTACACCCTAAAGATTTTCAATATCATTGGTGGTTTTCAATACCAATGCAAAAATTGCAAAGCATGAAGATTTTTGGATTAACAGCATAATTTCTACAGCAGTGAATTTTAAAGTTTTATGCTGTTTTCTTATCTGTTACATTGTGTTCTCGTGACATGCAATGAAATCGGATTAGAAACATGCCTTTTCCAATGTACGGAACTGTTTTTGCGTTTTTTGCATTCAATAACAAAAATAGTAATTAACTATGTAATGACGAATAAAATGGCCTGGAACGAACGCATGAGTCCGTTCAAACATGTTTATATCATTTAGGGTAAAATTTGATAAGGGTTTCTGGTATTAAATGGATATTGAATAATATGCGATTATTTTGCTGTCAAGTATATATGGCAGAAAAATGCTGATTTTGACCTTGTGGTGACCACAATACCTGTAGTTTTTTATGCTTCATCAGGTAATAGAGATACGTAAATTCATAATGGGCCTTCGTCTGGTATATCTCGGATCGCGGGTTCTTCCGCCGAGCCAGGCAACATTCTTTCATGGATATCCTTCCGCTGATTCCAGAAGGACAGTTATCAGTTACTGACGAAATAATGCATACAGAGTAGTTGTAGCTGGTAACACGCCCTAGACGGCCAGACTCTTGGTTGGGCCATTGACCGTCTCAACATGACCTTAGCTGTTATATGGGACGATAAAACTCAAACAAACTAAAATCATCAATGGCAACGTCAAGCAAATTCCACTACAGAAAGCAAGTCTTTGCACGACGTCGAAACATCGCCAGGGTCGTATCCAAAGGTTTTAATATAAAAAAATTGGAGAATTAAGAGAATTCTGGTCGTGTACTTTTCAGATAACGAATAACACAGGCGCTGTTCAGACTGTGTGGATGCGCAGGCTGGTCGGCCCCTTTCTTGCTATAAGGCAGCAAAGTCAGGGTTTCTTGCGTCGATGCAGCCCAGGCTTCCTGGCCTCCGCCTGGCTACGCCTTGATTGTGAAATATTTTCCATGCATGCTCTTACATGTATATAACGTATAACTTTATCAAAGTGGGGACTCGTTTTTCGTATTGATCACATGTATTCGGACAGTTTCGGGGAATTCTTGATACTTTCCTTAATACTGAATTAATTTTCTTGCGGATACCTCGTGAGCTTGTGATTATTTATTTATGTAAGCGGACTCCGTATGGTATCACTGTATTGGTATTCATCAGTATTTGCAGCTCAAGACCGTTTCCTTTTACCGCAAGAAAATGCTTTCAGAAAGCAAGGCTTGACCCAGAGGGGGTGCTTTTTTTTAGGGGTGGGGGGGGGGCACTGAAAGCCGAGAGCTTGAACCGAGCGTTGGAAGCCGCGAGCGGGGGAGTAGAGAGTATGAGAGGGGATCGAACCCCCGGATTTTTTGAAAATAAATCTATGTCCCTGAGAATGCATTTCAAGCCCATTTTTTTCATATTCTATAACCTCAACTTTAAGTAAGGTTAGACACCCTAGCTATTAGTTTTGCATTTCCTTGTCGTCCTCTTGGTGCTTTGGTAAGGTTCCCATGTGATGGGGGGGGGGGGCACAGCAATTGCAATGCAAGTCTGAGTCAGTCCAATGTTCAGAAAAACAACAGAGCCCTTGTGAGGGGGGGGGGCTTAAAACTTGAAAAAATAAATGCTGGAATAACAATCAAGTCTACACCATCAAGTCCACACCTAAGAAAAAAATGGGCATAGGTTCCCCTGTATTTTGTACTTTTGTATTTACCCCCAACCAAATAACAGCAGCCTAAGGACTGGGGCTCTCTTATTAATTTCTCTGAGTCTGGTCGGGGAGGGGTGGGGCACAGCTATTACTTATTAGCTTTGTGACTACTATATAGACTACATGGGATTTTCAATGGAATCAACTACGGAATGGAAGATGGGGACGGGGGCGCACACACCAGCCCCACAGCCTTGGGACTGGGGATAATTGTTTGTTTGTTTGGTTTGATTCTTTACGTTCAATCAACAATCTTTCAGTTATACAGGGACGGGTCTTCCTTGGTTGAACAAGTAAGCTAGGATAAATGTGTCTTGCTCAAGGACCACAACGCAGTGACGCCGGTGAGGCTCGAACCCGCGGCCCCTCTGTCTCGAGTCAAGCACTCTACCACAGAGCTCCCTAAGGACTGGGGATAAGTGCCCCGGCCCCTACCACCTAAAATTTCCGAGTGGGATGGGAGGGGCACAAACGTGTTTTATCCTCTGTGACCAGACTACAGGAGATTTACAAGCCCGGATCACACTCACAGCCCCGTCTGTGCCCCCACGGCCACCCTTTCTTTCAGCAGAATTGTGGGTAATCCGTCATCATCTGGGTTATCAAGGTCGCATGTTAAGCAGTACCGTATAACGCATATCATATCATGCGTTTTATTATTATTTTTTTTTAATTAGGGCACTCACTGCGTCTTGGGGGGGGGGGGCCCAGCCCCCCTCCCTCCTTGGTCCGGCACTGGAAAGGAGTTTATAACGAAGGTCATGAAACGTTCTGTTCGAATAAAGGCCCCTAGGTAAAACACATTTTTTCCATGCTCAACTCAGCTGAGCGCGAAATTTATCCTGTTCATAAATGATAAAATGCCGACAATATTATTGTCCGCATTATAACACTATGAGCATTACCCCTTAACTATTTCAATAAACTGTTGTCGTAATTTTACTTATAAATAGAACCCCACAGCGTAGCAGAATGAATTAAAATCAATGATCAACAACTCTTGTCCGCAATGACGTCGCGTCAGATGTTGGTGTTAATTTTAAAAACGTAGGGGTCCTCTCTATTGAAAGTTCTCTATTTCACTTATTCCATTATACATTTTTACAAACTAAACATCAAAGAAAAGTTTATTAATTATATTTTAAATTGATGAAAAACGAAAGACAAATCAAGATATAAAGAAAAAGTTATCGTTAACATGTTCAATATAAATTGCCGATTTTTTGCATGTAGAGATGTAACAGAAATCGTTGGGCGGAGTGTTTCTAAATCCAAAAGTTTTAACTAATAATGCATGAAATCTTGTAATTTTCCCCGCATAGCTACTTTTTGTGCTTATCCTCACGATGACATGCGCGAAATTGGCGTTAATCGGCAAACTAACCAGAAATAGCCAACCAAGCAAAGAAACGGAACGTGTAGAGATTTAAAGAAAACGTTGAAAACATGGGGTCAGTGTATTTATGTTGATGTACTACTTTTTAGTGCCTCATGTTTTTGAAATTCGAAGTATATCACAAAAATGCGTTTTCAAAATAGAATTAAAATTTGGATTTATTCTTGATTTTTCCCATATTTCGAGCAAAAATTTGTTATTTTGCTATGTCTAGCAAAAATGTCACACTCACGCAAATGGCGTCTTCGGAAATATGAGACATTAGTTCGATACTAAATGAAAAGATGTTTCTTCAAACTTATTTCTCTCTAAATAAGATATGTAAATGCGTTTTTCATATATTTTATGCTGTTTTTTAATTAAGAGAAATTGATAATTATTGAATAAAATATCGCTAAAATGCTTTGTCTAGCACAAATGTCACAGACGCCGTTTTTTTTTTACTTTGCTAATCGCGTCGTAAAAACGTTAACATTTTAGCGTTATAATATGCGTAAATGCCAAAAACTTAATCGTCCATTTTCTTAAAACTTATATACTTATATACTGATGCATTAGCATAGTCTTGTAGGACACTGTCCTATATAAAGTAATATAAAATAGGTCACTGGCCAGAATTAATTCGAGAAATCTGAATATTCAGTGACCTTTAGCCCTGTTTTAAGGAATATTCAGGAAATATATTACATGAGCTTGAAATTCAATCCTTATTCACTCCTATAGCCCCTAAACCGAAAGCTCATAATGTCATTACGTAATGATGACATTTATGCTTTTGGTTTTGAGGCATATACCTGTAATGTAAGGACCAAACTTCAAGCTCCTGTGAATATATACAGCCACAGGACATATCCACTCTCCACCCAGTGACTTTGCCGCTTCAATCGATGTATTTCCAGATGTTTTGCAAAAAATTATTGTCCAAAAACTATAGAAGCTACAATTTTGAAAAAAGTACCAAATGAAAGCAAATTGATTAACGCAATAAACATTTTTATTGTAGCTTCTCGGTTTCTGTTGTTTTCGTATGGTAGTAATTTAAACGCAAACACAAATTAAAATGACAGTTTTCGGTGACGTTAACGTTAGGGTCTACGGGAATAGTAATGTTTTAAAAGTTTACATTCATTTTTAAATGCGTTCTACTTGAGAACCAAAAGTGTAACTATTTTAATCATTTATTGTATGGTGCTGCTCTCTATTTGCTCTTCATCCCTGTAAGTTTTATAAAATTTAACCCATTAAGTTTGTCATGGTATTTTTTACAAAATTCTAGAAAGGTCTTGTTTCAAGCGGCGACGTCGCAAAGTGGCAAACAACTACATGTCCCGAGACTGTACATCATATTGCTAGGTATTAGTAATAGTCAACTCATTGGAAGCCATACGATGAAAAGTGTGTGTCTGAAACTCAAACGTGACGTGCTCGAATCTCAAATAAATTAATTTCTTTGTTGTTTTCATTCATTTGTGTCTACATGTTTGTTTGGGCCAACACTAACTCTAGGCGATATTTTGGCCATTATCGCATATACGCAAAAGCCTCGTGAAAATGTGGATGCTGACATACATGTATCAAGCGGTGATAGAGGTCTCAATTCTACAGCTATTTATCATCTACATTCATACTTTACTCTGACGAGCCTGTACCATTACACAGACTTTCCCGAGTCGCGAGTCCTAGTTGCCGGACAATGCGATAAGTACCAAACGCTTACGTATTGGCTAATTTTAATATAAAACATGCAAAGGTGTATGCAGCTAAGATATCCTTAAAACCTATAATCACCCTGTCTGTCCGTCCGTGTGTCCATTGGAGTCTACTGCAACGAGAATAGATTTATGTAGTTAATAAGCACCGACCGACCAATCGCATTTACTACTGAAAATAATTGTGCTTACCTGGGTATACCCTACTTTTCGTAATTCTACTCGGGAACATGTATTAATAAAACCTTTAAAAACTTAAATATATATAAACCAAAACAAACTTTTCATCTGATCATTTTACAACTGGGCATGTGTGCTTAGAAATATTAACGCAAGGAAGATCGCCTCTCTTATCTGTGATGATCTCATTGTTTGACGTGTTTAAACAACTTTTGACGTTACACAAATTAACACCAACATCTGACGCGACGTCAATACAGTTTTTGTTATATATCTACGACTGCATGTAGTATTAGAAGTGCTAACCGGTCGCTTCATAATTTCAAATTGAAGCTCACAAAGAGCAGTTGATTTCCATGAAAGAAAACCCATGTGCGGATCCAGAGGGGGGTAGGGGATCCGGACCCCATATCTGGAAAATCACAAATTCTATGGGTTTCTATAGAAATTAGCATTTAGACCACCCGCCCCCATCCCCCCCCTCCCCTAGAAAAAGTTTGACCCGAAATAAACCATTGATGAACCACTGTAAGATACGTTGAGGACTTGGAAAAAGTCGGGTATGGACCCCCACCCCCCCCCCCTCCTCCGCCCCCTAACAAAAATTCCTGGAGCCGCACATGAAACGGCCACGAGGTCGCTTAACAGATAGCTGTTTGATAACCGTTTTTTGAAGAAAAACAATACTTGTTTATATGCATATAGGATCCTTAGCCAGTAGCCATATAGGGCTCATTAGCCAAAGACAAATAGGATCCCTAGCCAGATTATTTTTCATTCCATGCTATTTAAAGAGGGAAATAACGTATAATTCGGTCTGTGAAATGCATGTAAGTCATCTTCCGCATAAATCATTTACAAAATACCAAAAACAATTGCGAACCCAGCCCAAACTGTTCGAAAAAGCTAGTTTTCTGTGTTGTGTAATCGTCTGTGTGCGTCGCCGCAATGAAGATTGTATCGCGTTATAAAAAATCTGCATCATCAACGAACATGTGGCTGTTTGATTTTTGTCTCATAGCTTCTCTGTTGTTCATTGCATTGTCATTTTCTTCATGCAATTAAAGGAACGTATTATTTTACCCACCTTTTGATGTCACTGTCTATCGCTAAGGTTGTTTTTAGCTGATAGGCTCCTTTTCTGGACCGGATAGGGCTCGGGAAAAGCAGTTTTTCACAGATAGGCTCCTTTGCGTCTATATACCGTGAGATTGAGGATCAATATTGATTTTACCTTTAGTTTACACCTTAAAATGGAGGTAGACTCCATCAAAGAATGTGTATGTTGAATTCAAATTATTCTCCAACCTTGAATCATGGTTTGTTTTTCAACTTTTATTCAACTTTGCAAGTCAATATTGAATCAACCCTGATGTGAGGAATGAAATCAAGACTTGATTTTTTCTAGGTTTGTCTATATTGAATCAAGCCTTCTTCTTAAATTTGACTTCATACTTTGGTATTCAACCTAGACTCAACTTTGAAAGTCACTATTGAATCAACATTGAGTTGACGATTAAATTCAAGGCTTCACTCTGTTTAGGTGTGTCAATGTTAATTCAATCTTCAATCTCCAGCTTGGATTCTCGTTATGTTATTCAACAGCCGCTCAACCGCAACTGTAAACCAGAGGACCAATGGTCCTACTGTCGTGCCAACCAAGAGTGACAGTGACGACATGTTTGTTTACAATTGCTAAATAAAACATTAACTTGTATACACCACTTGAGCTAGCGTGAATCGATAGATCACTAGTGTATTAATCCTATCCACAGGATAGGATTAATACACAAGTGATTTATCGATTACAAGTTCCTGATAAGTTTGTAAACAAAACATGTCGTCACTGTCACTCTTGGCTGGCAGAATAGTACAAACACTCATAACAATGAAAGGAAGAACTGTTGTGAATGTCTTGTCAAAACCTCTGCAGTAGCATGGCAATATAAATAACACATTTAACTACTAGCCAATGCCATAAACATGTATGCAAAAATTCACATTTTACCTACTTATGGCCTTTGGGAAGCAGACTTTTCCAAAAAAATAACCATTTATGTTGCCCCAGCATCCAATCGAACTCAGTGTTTTGTACAAAAGTGGAGAATTATTCAATGAATTTTTCTGTAAAAATAAAATCAATTTTTACCAAACAATCTTTCACAAAACAGTCACTCTCCCTGATCCACACTGTGCTGTGCCCCTGGGAGCACGCATACAGCCAAAATTTGCGAAGCCATCTAAAAAGTGTCAAATGCTTCTTTTTGTTGTTGCCACGTTTCATACAATCCGACTATATCGTATTTTCTGCAAAAAAATATAAGAAACTGTGGTCATCTTCGATTTTTTCTAACCTTGCACATTCAGTCAATACACTGTGCTGGGCCTTCCGAGTTCGGCATTTAGATTGTGGATGTTAGTTTGTGACGTCACAAAGTTTTGTGTATACTCAATAGTTTCTGAACCTTGACCTATGTCCTATTTCCTGGCAAGCGAAAGTCGTGCATTATCATAGTCATATGTATATTCTTGACCATCAACCATTAGTCGATTGTACTTCAAATACGAATGTCTCCTTTCTTCAATACTCGACTTTCAGAAAGGATACAGCTTGTACCTCACTCTAATAACGCGCTCAGGAAAGTACTCAGTGACACGAATTTTCTTCCATACACCTTCTTCATTTGAAGGTTATCTGGAGCCTCGTTCACAATGGGTTTTTTTGCGTTTTTTGCAATAAGCTTTAAGAGCATTTTCTCTATCTTTATAGTGTGAGAACCTCACTATTATTGGTTGTGGAGCTTTTTTAAACACCAGATACGACGTGCTCTTTCGATTTGGATGGAAGCTTCATCAATGTCAAGGTGTTCATCGATGTAATTTCGCACTGTGGTCTCCGACTCTTCCCAAGATTAATCACTTTTATCATCACTTTTATCATCGAACCAATAAAACCGTAGATTGTCACGTCGGTATTGCGTTTCTAAACGCTCTGTTTTCATCTCCTGTTCTTTATTTTGCGATTCTAATTTCGATACAGATGATTTAATTCGTTGACATGTTTCGTAAAGTGCGCATTTTGATCTTTTAAAGTTTTGCTGTCACGTTTTAGTAGGCGAACCGATATTTCCAAGTAGTCGAATTTTTTTGTTCATTTTCTTAACATCTTTACGTATCTCTAACAGTATTCACATGGTTCACGTGGTATTAATTTCGCTGAAATTATCATCAGATTCTGTCCATTGTTCTGCCGTCTCGCTGGCTAAATTTGTGAATTTGTATTTGTGAGATCGGTTCTACTCGATTCGCCCAGTTGGATCTGAGTTTGAGAGCCTGTAAGCCAAGAGCTCACTGACGGTTGAGAACTAACTGACGGTTGATTTTGTGATCTGGGTGCTCGACGTAAGGTATAGGGCGGATCTACTCGGTTGCTCAGACTAATGGGATCGCGTACAGATGTATCCGCTAAAGCATCATTGATAGGATTTTGTCGACTTCCACGACCACTTCCATGGCCATTGCAACCACGACCTCTAGGGTCGCCTCTCGGAGAAATATTACCATGGGTAGATCCAGTTTGAGGCACAGGATTAGATTATATTCCCTCCGCAATGACGAGGTTCATTGGTACTTGTTTCAGAGTTATTAGTTGGATCCTGCACTTCCTAGGCATTATAGTGAAACAGGCAATACGTATATTTGTAAGCGCCAAAGCTCAGTAGAGACGCCCGTTATAAGTATAGTGAGTCTAGCTATTGCAAACTTGAGTTTCCGGACTTTTTTCTTTTGAGCATAGATTTATAAGTAATGTTTACGGTCCAGTAATCACACCGTACTACAACGTGTAATGAATATTCGTGGTTCAAGGCTTAGCAAGACAGAGAATGAAATCACTTACAGCAATCCTGTGTGTCCAAGTACCTTATTTATCCGATAGCAATGTCACTATACCGCGCACAATACATAGTTTGTCACATTTGAAACACCATTTACAAGAAATATATTATCAAACGTCTCATTAAAATATAAACAGTTCTGCCCCTAAGGGTCATCACTCGTAAATATATTAGGGTTCGATGTTTGATGGCCCCAACAATACACAGTCAGGATCCGCCAAGACGACCGTTAAAATCGCGCACGTGGCTGAACAATCTACAGGTGAAAACTGGGATTAGCAGTGCGGGGGAGGACATATAAATAGAAATAATTGGCCCAATGCGACACAAATAGCAGGTCAAAATAATCCTTTCTCCAGTAGAAAAGACAAGTTAAACATACTCTCACTAAATGTTTGTGGTTTGTCAGCCAAGTTACGTTGCCCAGAATTTTGTGATTTTATTAGTCAGTATGAAATTATAGGTCTACAAGAAAGTAAAACAGATGATACGGACAGTATTGTTCTACCTGGTTATACATGTACTTTGAATAATAGAGATAAGCTGTCTAGGTATAGATCAGGCGGAATAGCACTTTTTGTCAGAGATAGCATTTCAGACTTTGTTAAAATTGAGACTGAGCTACATTCAAAACTGATACTTTGGTTTACTATATCGCATAACATTACAATTATCGGTGAAGATGTCCACTGTGGTGTAGTGTACATTCCTCCACAGGGCTCAAAGTATGCACATGAAGAGCCATATAATGAACTAGAGCAGGAGATAATAAGATATTGTATTAACTCTAAGAATATTATTCTTATGGGAGACTTTAACTCACGAACTGGCCAAAAAGATGATTACGTGCCAATTGATAGCTATTTATCAAAAAACTTTGGACTAGAGCAACTATGCGACGACTTTTTGGATGTACTGAATAATTTTCAGCTGAATTCTGTCCCTTTGCTAAGAGATAATGACGACAGCGCCATTAACTCTTATGGCAACATGATGCTTGATTTCTGCAAAAATACAAATTTGTTTATCACAAATGGAAGACTTGGTAAAACAGAAAATAGCAGACGGGTCACGTGTAAAGATAGAAGTACAGTAGACTATTATTTATGTACATCCGATATGTTTAGCTCTTTACATGAGTTGAATATACATGAATTCAACAGTCTATATTCTGATGCACATTCTCCATTGTCAATTATATTTAAGACGAATAACAACGATAACAACTACGAAAACAAAGACGAGCATATCTCAAGTAAACAAGGCGAAAAATTAAAACTTTGGGACTCTGACAAATCCAACTTATTTTCTAACAACTTAAATATGGAACTAGTTTCAGACGTAGACCAGAAATTATTACATTTATTGAACGGTAACACTATCACACAATCAGACATAGATGAAATAGTGGGTGAAATAGGCGCAATATTTGAAGAAAATGCTAAAAATTCATTTGGATATCTTAGACCAACTAATAATAAAAAATCAAAGTTCTCAAAACCATGGTTTAACTTCAACTGCAGAAAAGCTAGGAATATGTACCATGTAGCCCGAAAATTATATAACAAAAACAAAACAGAAATAAATAGACTTAGATTGAAACAAGTAAGCAAAGAATATAAATCTACCCTATTTAAAAATCAGAAACAGTATAAAAATGTCAACATAAATAAACTGCGAAATTTAAAGACTTCAAATCCAAGAGAATATTGGCGAATTTTAAATTCCGAGCAAGCGAAACAGAAAACCGAGGCATGCTTAGACGATTTGTACAATTTCTTTAAAAATATAAATGCATCTGACCAAACAAGTAGTTTTCCCAATAACGCACCTACATCTGATAACCCAGAAAACCAGGAACTAAACGAGGAGCTTAATTTGCCAATCACTGAAGCAGAAATTCTAAAAGCCATTCAAGGACTAAAATGCAACAAGTCGCCAGGGCTTGATAATGTAAAAAATGAGCATATAAAAAACACATGTAATGCTATGCTTCCACTTTATTGCAAGCTATTTAACATTATTTTCGACACGGGTATCATACCAGAAAGCTGGTCATTAGGAACAATAAAACCAATATTTAAAAATAAAGGGGATCCGAAGCAGCCAGAGAACTATAGGCCAATAACAATATTAAGCTGCTTTGGAAAGCTATTTACATTGGTTATCAACAACAGACTCAAAGCATATGCAGAAAAATATGACGTCATTGATGACTGCCAAGCTGGGTTTCGTAAAAACTACTCAACCGCAGATAACATGTTCATCATCAAAAGTTTAATAGACATAGCCCGGGCAAGTAAAAAGAAACTTCATTGTTGTTTTATTGATTTTAAGCAAGCGTTTGATACAGTGTGGAGAGATGGGCTTTGGGAAAAACTTTTACATTATCAGATAAATGGCAAGTGTTTTAAACTTATCCAAAATATATACGGAAATATAAAATCAAATGTTGAAGCCAATGGCAACATGTCAGCGTTTTTCAAATGCTTATCGGGCCTCCGACAGGGGGAAAATATGTCTCCATTTCTTTTTTCAATTTTCTTAAATGACCTCAAGGCATTTCTGAGGACACACAACGTAAATGGCATAACATGCAATATTGGATATGAAGATGTCTCAGTCTATCTAAAAATCTTAATATTACTATTTGCGGATGACACTGTCTTATTTGCCGAGTCTGATCAGGAGCTGCAGTATGCTTTAGACCAGTTTAAAGAATATTGTGAGGAAATGAAATTAACTGTTAATGTCGAAAAAACAAAAATAGTAGTATTCACAAACTCAAGAAATAAAAATCACTTCGAATTTAAATTCAACGCAAGTACAATAGAAATAGTAGATGCATATAAATATCTTGGGATATATTTTGCAAAAAATGGATCATTTACCCTAGCAAAGAAAAGTATTGCTGAGCAAGCGAATAAGGCCCTATTTTCCTTGTTACGGAAAGCAAGAAATCTTGACCTACCCTACGATATACAGTTAGATCTTTTTAATAAAATGATAAAACCTATACTGTTATATGGCTCAGAGATATGGGGCACAGGTAACTGTGACATCTTAGAGCGTGTCCAGTTGAAATTCCTAAAATACACATTTAAGTTAAAAAAGTCAACACCTTCACACATGATTTATGGAGAGCTTGGAATAATGCCCATCTCAACAGATATTAAATCCCGTGTTATATCATTCTGGTGCAAACTCATAGAAAATTACGAAAATTTTAGGCTGTCTTCACTGTTATACACGGCTGTACATGCAATGCACGAACATAAACACTTGAAATCAGCATGGATAGAAAATATAAAACATCTGCTATGCTCATTAGGCTTCTCTGGTGTATGGTACGCACAGAGCTTTTTAAGTTCCAACTGGCTAATTAAGACAACCAAACAAAAGATAAAAGACATATACATACAAGATTGGAATTCCACACTAAGCATCTCATCAAGGAGTAACAACTATAGACTATTTAAAGACACTTTCGAAACAAGTAGTTATATATCCACATTATCACCCTATATGTGTCGTAGATTTCTTGCCTTCCGAACACGGAATCATAGATTTCCGGTGGAAATCGGCCGATGGAGAGGACAACCACTCCATGAACGAAAATGTAATTATTGTCTAGATGATATTGGGGACGAGTACCATTATTTACTAACCTGCAGAAAATTTTCAGAGGAAAGAAAACGCCAACTTAAGCCTTACTTTTATGTTCGCCCAAATACTATAAAATATCATGAAATCATGAATACCAAAAACCCACAGCAATTGAAAAACTTATGCAAGTTTATTGATATCATTTTGAAAAATGTTTGAGTATTGTTTTATTGACCCTTTAAACATTATCATTAATATATATGTTCAATATGTCATAGCCAGTGCAGTATGTCATGGTGGAAAATGTCAGCCCCTGACCATACATACCATTGGGATAAGTATGGCCAGGGTCTGCCATGTTCAACCACAATACAAGTACGTGTAGTAAAAATATAAGGCTACAGCGAGTATAATAATTTGTATGTCATAAGATTGAATCCATGTCTCCTAAAACCTGCTTTATGTTTCGTTTCGATAAAGCAGGTGGCAGGAAAAGTAGTATTGCTGACCATAACCGACCAACGCCAAGGGCTATTCTTGCCAGTACAAGGGTACCCCATGCGCTGGTCAGATGAACTCGTTACTGTATTGTGATGTCTCACACGGAGCAAAATGATCGTATACAAGCGTTGAATGGCGAAGCTCCAAACTCAGAGTGCGCTAGTGCCCATTCTGATACGGAACTTCCCCATCCAATATGGGTGGACTCAAAATAGTAATTCTAGCCTAAAACAAAAGTCTACTCCGCGCAACAATTTCATTGTAAAATAGCGAATGACAAGTTACCCTTTACTCAATCCTTTTATTGAAAACTGGTCTTGGGTGTCCATATGGAGATTCGCATGAGAATTGCCTCAACGAGGCAATACTCACGGGCGTCTCCATATCGTACAAAGGCTTGATCTATCATCATTAACGACAGTTAAACTCTCCTTGGTCGCTAAATCGGAATACACAATCTTTAAATACCACTGCACGAGAAATGTAAACCGTCATGAGACGTGTCGCGTGTGAAGGACCCTTGCCGAAATTGGATGAAAAAAGGAAAGGCGATTGACTGCTTGGCTTCGTATAATAGAGTTTCCTTTTCACGCGACACAGCTCTTAATCGGTGTTATACTGGCTTCCGGTAGGCGGATCCAACAGTAAGATAAATTGGGTAGAGTTCTGGAGATAATATATAGACGCATATTTTTGAACACGTATATACATACTCTGGCTGGAACACCAACAACAATATACACATGTACATATTTTCTCTCTATATAGCATATTTTGATGTACAAAATTGTATATATGCTGATTAGTCGATGTGATAATTTGATAGAATAACACAATGAGCGATCGGTGCACACGGGTGCTAAATGCTGTATAACTAAATTGGGCCAGAAATTGTTGCATATGACATCATAGCAAAACAGTGTGAACCAAGATGAGATGGCACATTGTGTGTCGACTCATCATGGCACCCACTATTTAACGAACATAGGCATACAACACTTGAAGTCTGTAGGGTGTAAATCATTTGGCAGAAAAGATATTTGCATCACAGTACATATACACACATTTACACATATATGTAAATTTAATTGTGAAAAAAACATATGTGTGTGCATATGTGAATATCAACTTAGTAGGTGAATGATTTGATTTTGTAGATGGGAACCAATATAAACTCAATGGAAAAAAGTCCTCCCGGGGATTGAGCTAAATTCTATGTTTTTAAAACTGACTTTTTTCTCTTCCTAAATCAATTAGCCACTTTGTGTTATTGTAACAAAATAGACGTGTAAGATTGTGAACCTCATGCTGGTTACATGTTGTGATCCTGAGTGAATAAAGTATTTGTAAAGTATTTGTATTTGAAAACATCTATGTAATCCCATATCGATGTGCTAATTCTTACACTGTTAATTCAAGCTTGTTAATTGTTGAATTAACGTTGACTATACACTACTCTATTTATAGAAAACACGACCACCGTAAAATTGAATTGGTAATATTGAATATTAATCTTGATTTGCTATTCAGAGTCAGTATTGAATCAAGGCTGGTGAATCAACATTGAAACAATAACATTGAATGATTATTGAATCTGTATTATTTTACCTTTCCAAAAAAACATCTGCTCTCAAATTAGATTTGCAATATTGATTCAGTATTGAATACACTTTTAGCTTTTCATATTGAATCGCTAATTGCTTATTTAGTATTGAATCACCCTTGGTATTTCAACCTGAAATGACAATGTTGAATAAATATTGAGTTACCCTTGAAAATGGTAAATTAAAATAGAAAATTATATAATTCTATATAATCATAATAAGGTACTTTGTCATGGTACTCCTTAGCGGGCATATGACATTGATGCACAGTCTCAGAGATTGTGAAATGACATTTTTTAATCTGCCAAGCCTTTGATTACAGAACCGATCTCCGAATATTCGAATATCCATGATAGTTCCCATGGCAACCATCTTTAAACTCTTCAAACATCACATTGGATGGTACGAAAAACTTGGCGGTTGTCATCAGGCCACATGGAACTTTACGATTGCTAAAAACATTACAATCTGATATCAAAGGCAATGGTGGGACTTGGATTTTTTCAAACAAAGTTTCCTCCTGAAATATTAGTCAGATTTTACTGAAATTTTATACGAGGCAGCAGAGCAACACTCAGAAATTTAGAATTGTTTAGTGCATTCTAATCTGATCTGACAGCCCAGGTGACCAACATGGTGCTAAATAGCATGTCATGATCAGTATTATCCAAGTGAGCGATTCTGGTTCACTTGGGTTTCCAGTTGTCTATGGTTGTTTATTAGTTACCTCTCATATTAACTGCATTGTTGCGCGTTGCCGGACTCACGGCATGTTGCCTTTATCAGGTCATGATGACGTTGCACTTTTTGAGTGACGTCGCTAATGGCGCTGAATCAACACAAAATAAAAAATTACGTCATTATTGCTGGTTTGAAGAGTGTTCAACAATGGGTAAACTGATAAATAGAATACCAGGTTTGCGTCTTTTGATATCAAGTTTACCAGGCTCGGCTTTGAGAACGCATGTTGAATCGCTCGGCAAGCCTCGCGATGTCAACAAGCGTTCTCAAAGCCTTGCCTGGTAAACTTGATATCAAAAAGCACTCACCTAGTATTCTCTATCTACGGTGTCACTTAGGCTGGTTTGTCCTCTTTCAATGTGACCAGTCTATTCTTTAGTTGGCTGTGATTAATAAGATATCCTTGGGCCCATATATCAACGCCTAATTGGCGACAATTTGAGCATGATTGGTTTACAATTTATCATCTAAACTACCAGCCTTCCGGAGAATCGTCTTTATTAAATTCCACTCTATATTAAGACATGCAATATGTGGCGGTCTTATTAAATTAATACGTTTGGCATGCTTGGATGTTCAATCGTTCCCTTCGTAAGAATGGCGACGACAGAAAATACCAGGAGAAATATAATTTGGTAATGTTTAGCATGAAATAATAGCAGCTAGGGAATAATATCGTGTGATATCCTCTGTTTTTCCTTCCACAACATAGAAAACTGACACAGTTAACCCATATAAGCTGGTGCCTTTTTCATGGGACATGGGCGAAATGTGCTCCAGTTATCCTAATGATATGCTTGAATTCTATCCTCTTAAAGTAATATGCACTTTTCAAAAAAAGTCAAGCTTTTTCTAACTAAGGCTAAATAAGCATAGAACTTAAGCGGTCATAATGGAGCATGAAGGTTGTTGCATTTTCCATTTACTCTTATGAACAAACTCAATTAAACCAAGGTTGCTGTCTTCAAAAAGTGAAGATTCACTTTATATCCAGCGAATTTGTCTTTAAGGTTACGACTTTCAAAACAGTTAGCAAAAGATGATTGAATGTTGGCTCAATGTATTGAGCGGAACGCGTGTCTAGGAATTTCAGTGTTGCAATATAGGCCTCGTCGTTAAAAAGCCTGACTTTGTTGTATGCAAACAACAAAGGCACAGACCAGCCTGCGCATCCGCACAGTCTGATCA
Source organism: Loripinus fragilis (assembly GCA_964019695.1). NCBI lineage: Eukaryota > Metazoa > Mollusca > Bivalvia > Lucinida > Lucinidae > Loripinus > Loripinus fragilis. Next base: position 36,183,744 of record OZ026516.1, read on the forward strand.
GCACCTTTGTTATTCGCTCTCTGGAAAGCTAATATTTACGAATAATTCCTGTGTGATTCCCACATAATATTCTCACCAGATAAACTGATATCTTGCCAACGAACGCTTTATGAAACCATACTTGAAATACAAAACGCAATATTTACATTTCTATTGCAGTTGCCCAAGATGAAACCCAAACTTTCAACTGTTTGCATTTCTTGATGCAAAACATTGAACATCCACATGGTCTCAGGCAGTCGCCTTTAGGTGGACTAACGTTAGCATCATTTGTTTATCGGCGTTTGCGTGACGCCATTCATGTATCGCTTTGACGTTGTGTATAAGTGTTTAGTTGGGTGTCTGACTGTTTTAACAGCTCTGTTTCAAATATAATAATTCATTTTATAAGGGTATATAATGTAACCAAAGAGTTTTTGTGCAAGATTGTGTGGCATATTTGATTGATAATATGAACTGTACATAAAAGAATTGAAAATTATATTTAAGCTTCCACTCGATGATGAAAAACATTTGGCTTTTTAATGTCTGTAATGTTTTTCATCATCCAGTGCACGCTAAAAGCGGACATTCATTCCTTGATTGTGTACCTTTAAAACAAACATCATATTTTATTTAAGCTTGTTTAACACATTACAAATTATGTGAAATAGGTGTTCATTTTCTTCGATAATGAATTTTCTTCAGAAATGAGCACCCCGTCTTATGGAGTAACGCTTGTCAGTTCTATGGCAGGTTGTCAAAATTGAACAGGGCTGTGTTGTGTTAAACTTAGGTTTACGGTAGGACACTGTTTCGTCACCAGGTGCGTAGACCTATTATTCTTAGTTCTGAAATCGGACATAATTTTGTCACCAGGTGGCGTATATCCCAGTGTTTTTAAGTTCTGAAGTAGGACATTATCTCGTCACCATGGCGTAAATCACATGACTTTGTCTCTAAAGTAGGACATTGTTTCGTCACCAAGTAGCGTAAATCATATGGCATTGCCCTGTTATTCTAAGCTCTAAAGTATGGCATTGTTCCGTCACCAGGTGGCGTTAATCACATGACATTGCCCAGTTTTCCTAAGTTCTAAAGTTGGGCAATGTTTTGTCACAACGAGACGTAAATCACATGGCATTGTCCAGTCTTTCTGAGTTCTGAAGTCGGACATTGTTTCGTCACCAGGTGGCGTAAATCACATGGCATTGTCCAGTCTTTCTGAGTTCTGAAGTCGGACATTGTTTCGTCACCAGGTGGCGTTAATCACATGGCATTGTCCAGTCTTTCTGAGTTCTGAAGTCGGACATTGTTTCGTCACCAGGTGGCGTAAATCACATGGCATTGTCCAGTCTTTCTGAGTTCTGAAGTCGGACATTGTTTCGTCACCAGGTGGCGTTAATCACATGGCATTGTCCAGTCTTTCTGAGTTCTGAAGTCGGACATTGTTTCGTCACCAGGTGGCGTTAATCACATGGCATTGTCCAGTCTTTCTGAGTTCTGAAGTCGGACATTGTTTCGTCACCAGGTGGCGTAAATCACATGGCATTGTCCAGTCTTTCTGAGTTCTGAAGTCGGACATTGTTTCGTCACCAGGTGGCGTTAATCACATGGCATTGTCCAGTCTTTCTGAGTTCTGAAGTCGGACATTGTTTCGTCACCAGGTGGCGTAAATCACATGGCATTGTCCAGTCTTTCTGAGTTCTGAAGTCGGACATTGTTTCGTCACCAGGTGGCGTTAATCACATGGCATTGTCCAGTCTTTCTGAGTTCTGAAGTCGGACATTGTTTCGTCACCAGGTGGCGTTAATCACATGGCATTGTCCAGTCTTTCTGAGTTCTGAAGTCGGACATTGTTTCGTCACCAGGTGGCGTTAATCACATGGCATTGTCCAGTCTTTCTGAGTTCTGAAGTCGGACATTGTTTCGTCACCAGGTGGCGTTAATCACATGGCATTGTCCAGTCTTTCCGAGTTCTGAAGTCGGACATTGTTTCGTCACCAGGTGGCGTTAATCACATGGCATTGTCCAGTCTTTCTGAGTTCTGAAGTCGGACATTGTTTCGTCACCAGGTGGCGTAAATCACATGGCATTGTCCAGTCTTTCTGAGTTCTGAAGTCGGACATTGTTTCGTCACCAGGTGGCGTAAATCACATGGCATTGTCCAGTCTTTCTGAGTTCTGAAGTCGGACATTGTTTCGTCACCAGGTGGCGTTAATCACATGGCATTGTCCAGTCTTTCTGAGTTCTGAAGTCGGACATTGTTTCGTCACCAGGTGGCGTTAATCACATGGCATTGTCCAGTCTTTCTGAGTTCTGAAGTCGGACATTGTTTCGTCACCAGGTGGCGTTAATCACATGGCATTGTCCAGTCTTTCCGAGTTCTGAAGTCGGACATTGTTTCGTCACCAGGTGGCGTTAATCACATGGCATTGTCCAGTCTTTCTGAGTTCTGAAGTCGGACATTGTTTCGTCACCAGGTGGCGTTAATCACATGGCATTGTCCAGTCTTTCTGAGTTCTGAAGATGGACATTGTTTCGTCACCAGGTGGCGTTAATCACATGGCATTGTCCAGTCTTTCTGAGTTCTGAAGTCGGACATTGTTTCGTCACCAGGTGGCGTTAATCACATGGCATTGTCCAGTCTTTCTGAGTTCTGAAGTCGGACATTGTTTCGTCACCAGGTGGCGTTAATCACATGGCATTGTCCAGTCTTTCCGAGTTCTGAAGTCGGACATTGTTTCGTCACCAGGTGGCGTTAATCACATGGCATTGTCCAGTCTTTCTGAGTTCTGAAGTCGGACATTGTTTCGTCACCAGGTGGCGTTAATCACATGGCATTGTCCAGTCTTTCTGAGTTCTGAAGTCGGACATTGTTTCGTCACCAGGTGGCGTTAATCACATGGCATTGTCCAGTCTTTCTGAGTTCTGAAGTCGGACATTGTTTCGTCACCAGGTGGCGTTAATCACATGGCATTGTCCAGTCCTTCTGAGTTCTGAAGTCGGACATTGTTTCGTCACCAGGTGGCGTTAATCACATGGCATTGTCCAGTCTTTCTGAGTTCTGAAGTCGGACATTGTTTCGTCACCAGGTGGCGTTAATCACATGGCATTGTCCAGTCTTTCTGAGTTCTGAAGTCGGACATTGTTTCGTCACCAGGTGGCGTTAATCACATGGCATTGTCCAGTCTTTCTGAGTTCTGAAGTCGGACATTGTTTCGTCACCAGGTGGCGTTAATCACATGGCATTGTCCAGTCTTTCCGAGTTCTGAAGTCGGACATTGTTTCGTCACCAGGTGGCGTTAATCACATGGCATTGTCCAGTCTTTCTTAGTTTCGAAGATGGACATTGTTTCGTCACCAGGTGGCGTTAATCACATGGCATTGTCCAGTCTTTCTGAGTTCTGAAGTCGGACATTGTTTCAACACCAGGTGGCGTTAATCACATGGCATTGTCCAGTCTTTCCGAGTTCTGAAGTCGGACATTGATTCGTCACCAGGTGGCGTTAATCACATGGCATTGTCCAGTCTTTCCGAGTTCTGAAGTCGGACATTGTTTCGTCACCAGGTGGCGTTAATCACATGGCATTGTCCAGTCTTTCTGAGTTCTGAAGTCGGACATTGTTTCGTCACCAGGTGGCGTTAATCACATGGCATTGTCCAGTCTTTCTGAGTTTCGAAGTCGGACATTGTTTCGTCACCAGGTGGCGTTAATCACATGGCATTGTCCAGTCTTTCTGAGTTCTGAAGTCGGACATTCTTTCGTCACCAGGTGGCGTTAATCACATGGCATTGTCCAGTCTTTCTGAGTTCTGAAGTCGGACATTGTTTCGTCACCAGGTGGCGTTAATCACATGGCATTGTCCAGTCTTTCCGAGTTCTGAAGTCAGACATTGTTTCGTCAACAGGTGGCGTTAATCACATGGCATTGTCCAGTCTTTCTGAGTTCTGAAGTCGGACATTGTTTCGTCACCAGGTGGCGTTAATCACATGGCATTGTCCAGTCTTTCTGAGTTTCGAAGTCGGACATTGTTTCGTCACCAGGTGGCGTTAATCACATGGCATTGTCCAGTCTTTCTGAGTTCTGAAGTCGGACATTGTTTCGTCACCAGGTGGCGTTAATCACATGGCATTGTCCAGTCTTTCTGAGTTCTGAAGTCGGACATTGTTTCGTCACCAGGTGGCGTAAATCACATGGCATTGTCCAGTCTTTCTGAGTTCTGAAGTCGGACATTGTTTCGTCACCAGGTGGCGTTAATCACATGGCATTGTCCAGTCTTTCTGAGTTCTGAAGTCGGACATTGTTTCGTCACCAGGTGGCGTTAATCACATGGCATTGTCCTGTCTTTCTGAGTTCTGAAGTCGGACATTGTTTCGTCACCAGGTGGCGTTAATCACATGGCATTGTCCAGTCTTTCTGAGTTCTGAAGTCGGACATTGTTTCGTCACAAGGTGGCGTAAATCAAGTGGCATTGTCCAGTCTTTCTGAGTTCTGAAGTCGGACATTGTTTCGTCACCAGGTGGCGTTAATCACATGGCATTGTCCAGTCTTTCTGAGTTCTGAAGTCGGACATTGTTTCGTCACCAGGTGGCGTTAATCACATGGCATTGTCCAGTCTTTCTGAGTTCTGAAGTCGGACATTGTTTCGTCACCAGGTGGCGTTAATCATATGGCATTGTCCAGTCTTTCTGAGTTCTGAAGTCGGACATTGTTTCGTCACCAGGTGGCGTTAATCACATGGCATTGTCCAGTCTTTCCGAGTTCTGAAGTCGGACATTGTTTCGTCACCAGGTGGCGTTAATCACATGGCATTGTCCAGTCTTTCTGAGTTCTGAAGTCGGACATTGTTTCGTCACCAGGTGGCGTTAATCACATGGCATTGTCCAGTCTTTCTGAGTTCTGAAGTCGGACATTGTTTCGTCACCAGGTGGCGTAAATCACATGGCATTGTCCAGTCTTTCTGAGTTCTGAAGTCGGACATTGTTTCGTCACCAGGTGGCGTTAATCACATGGCATTGTCCAGTCTTTCTGAGTTCTGAAGTCGGACATTGTTTCGTCACCAGGTGGCGTAAATCACATGGCATTGTCCAGTCTTTCTGAGTTCTGAAGTCGGACATTGTTTCGTCACCAGGTGGCGTTAATCACATGGCATTGTCCAGTCTTTCTGAGTTCTGAAGTCGGACATTGTTTCGTCACCAGGTGGCGTTAATCACATGGCATTGTCCAGTCTTTCTGAGTTCTGAAGTCGGACATTGTTTCGTCACCAGGTGGCGTTAATCACATGGCATTGTCCAGTCTTTCCGAGTTCTGAAGTCGGACATTGTTTCGTCACCAGGTGGCGTTAATCACATGGCATTGTCCAGTCTTTCTGAGTTCTGAAGTCGGACATTGTTTCGTCACCAGGTGGCGTTAATCACATGGCATTGTCCAGTCTTTCTGAGTTCTGAAGATGGACATTGTTTCGTCACCAGGTGGCGTTAATCACATGGCATTGTCCAGTCTTTCTGAGTTCTGAAGTCGGACATTGTTTCGTCACCAGGTGGCGTTAATCACATGGCATTGTCCAGTCTTTCTGAGTTCTGAAGTCGGACATTGTTTCGTCACCAGGTGGCGTTAATCACATGGCATTGTCCAGTCTTTCCGAGTTCTGAAGTCGGACATTGTTTCGTCACCAGGTGGCGTTAATCACATGGCATTGTCCAGTCTTTCTGAGTTCTGAAGTCGGACATTGTTTCGTCACCAGGTGGCGTTAATCACATGGCATTGTCCAGTCTTTCTGAGTTCTGAAGTCGGACATTGTTTCGTCACCAGGTGGCGTTAATCACATGGCATTGTCCAGTCTTTCTGAGTTCTGAAGTCGGACATTGTTTCGTCACCAGGTGGCGTTAATCACATGGCATTGTCCAGTCTTTCTGAGTTCTGAAGTCGGACATTGTTTCGTCACCAGGTGGCGTTAATCACATGGCACTGTCCAGTCTTTCTGAGTTCTGAAGTCGGACATTGTTTCGTCACCAGGTGGCGTTAATCACATGGCATTGTCCAGTCTTTCTGAGTTCTGAAGTCGGACATTGTTTCGTCACCAGGTGGCGTTAATCACATGGCATTGTCCAGTCTTTCTGAGTTCTGAAGTCGGACATTGTTTCGTCACCAGGTGGCGTTAATCACATGGCATTGTCCAGTCTTTCCGAGTTCTGAAGTCGGACATTGTTTCGTCACCAGGTGGCGTTAATCACATGGCATTGTCCAGTCTTTCTTAGTTTCGAAGATGGACATTGTTTCGTCACCAGGTGGCGTTAATCACATGGCATTGTCCAGTCTTTCTGAGTTCTGAAGTCGGACATTGTTTCAACACCAGGTGGCGTTAATCACATGGCATTGTCCAGTCTTTCCGAGTTCTGAAGTCGGACATTGATTCGTCACCAGGTGGCGTTAATCACATGGCATTGTCCAGTCTTTCCGAGTTCTGAAGTCGGACATTGTTTCGTCACCAGGTGGCGTTAATCACATGGCATTGTCCAGTCTTTCTGAGTTCTGAAGTCGGACATTGTTTCGTCACCAGGTGGCGTTAATCACATGGCATTGTCCAGTCTTTCTGAGTTTCGAAGTCGGACATTCTTTCGTCACCAGGTGGCGTTAATCACATGGCATTGTCCAGTCTTTCTGAGTTCTGAAGTCGGACATTCTTTCGTCACCAGGTGGCGTTAATCACATGGCATTGTCCAGTCTTTCTGAGTTCTGAAGTCGGACATTGTTTCGTCACCAGGTGGCGTTAATCACATGGCATTGTCCAGTCTTTCCGAGTTCTGAAGTCAGACATTGTTTCGTCAACAGGTGGCGTTAATCACATGGCATTGTCCAGTCTTTCTGAGTTCTGAAGTCGGACATTGTTTCGTCACCAGGTGGCGTTAATCACATGGCATTGTCCAGTCTTTCTGAGTTTCGAAGTCGGACATTGTTTCGTCACCAGGTGGCGTTAATCACATGGCATTGTCCAGTCTTTCTGAGTTCTGAAGTCGGACATTGTTTCGTCACCAGGTGGCGTTAATCACATGGCATTGTCCAGTCTTTCTGAGTTCTGAAGTCGGACATTGTTTCGTCACCAGGTGGCGTTAATCACATGGCATTGTCCAGTCTTTCTGAGTTCTGAAGATGGACATGTTTTCGTCACCAGGTGGCGTTAATCACATGGCATTGTCCAGTCTTTCTGAGTTCTGAAGTCGGACATTGTTTCGTCACCAGGTGGCGTTAATCACATGGCATTGTCCTGTCTTTCTGAGTTCTGAAGTCGGACATTGTTTCGTCACCAGGTGGCGTTAATCACATGGCATTGTCCAGTCTTTCTGAGTTCTGAAGTCGGACATTGTTTCGTCACAAGGTGGCGTTAATCACATGGCATTGTCCAGTCTTTCTGAGTTCTGAAGATGGACATTGTTTCGTCACCAGGTGGAGTTAATCACATGGCATTGTCCAGTCTTTCTGAGTTCTGAAGTCGGACATTGTTTCGTCACCAGGTGGCGTTAATCACATGGCATTGTCCAGTCTGTCCGAGTTTTGAAGTCGGACATTGTTCCGTCACCAGGTGGCGTTAATCACATGGCATTGTCCAGTCTTTCTGAGTTCTGAAGTCGGACATTGTTTCGTCACTAGGTGGCGTTAATCACATGGCATTGTCCAGTCTTTCTGAGTTCTGAAGTCGGACATTGTTTCGTCACCAGGTGGCGTTAATCACATGGCATTGTCCAGTCTTTCTGAGTTCTGAAGTCGGACATTGTTTCGTCACCAGGTGGCGTTAATCACATGGCATTGTCCAGTCTTTCTGAGTTCTGAAGTCGGACATTGTTTCGTCACCAGGTGGCGTTAATCACATGGCATTATCCAGTCTTTCTGAGTTCTGAAGTCGGACATTGTTTCGTCACCAGGTGGCGTTAATCACATGGAATTGTCCAGTCTTTCTGAGTTCTGAAGTCGGACATTGTTTCGTCACCAGGTGGCGTTAATCACATGGCATTGTCCAGTCTTTCTGAGTTCTGAAGTCGGACATTGTTTCGTCACCAGGTGGCGTTAATCACATGGCATTGTCCAGTCTTTCTGAGTTCTGAAGTCGGACATTGTTTCGTCACCAGGTGGCGTTAATCACATGGCATTGTCCAGTCTTTCTGAGTTCTGAAGTCGGACATTGTTTCGTCACCAGGTGGCGTTAATCACATGGCATTGTCCAGTCTTTCTGAGTTCTGAAGTCGGACATTGTTTCGTCACCAGGTGGCGTAAATCACATGGCATTGTCCAGTCTTTCAGAGTTCTGAAGTCGGACATTGTTTCGTCACCAGGTGGTGTTAATCACATGGCATTGTCCAGTCTTTCCGAGTTCTGAAGTCGGACATTGTTTCGTCACCAGGTGGCGTTAATCACATGGCATTGTCCAGTCTTTCTGAGTTCTGAAGTCGGACATTGTTTCGTCACCAGGTGGCGTTAATCACATGGCATTGTCCAGTCTTTCTGAGTTCTGAAGTCGGACATTGTTTCGTCACCAGGTGGCGTTAATCACATGGCATTGTCCAGTCTTTCCGAGTTCTGAAGTCGGACATTGTTTCGTCACCAGGTGGCGTTAATCACATGGCATTGTCCAGTCTTTCTGAGTTCTGAAGTCGGACATTGTTTCGTCACCAGGTGGCGTTAATCACATGGCATTGTCCAGTCTTTCCGAGTTCTGAAGTCGGACATTGTTTCGTCACCAGGTGGCGTTAATCACATGGCATTGTCCAGTCTTTCTGAGTTCTGAAGATGGACATTGTTTCGTCACCAGGTGGCGTTAATCACATGACATTGTCCAGTATTTCTGAGTTCTGAAGTCGGACATTGTTTCGTCACAAGGTGGCGTTAATCACATAACATTGTCCAGTCTTTCTGAGTTCTGAAGTCGGACATTGTTTCGTCACCAGGCGGCGTTAATCACATGGCATTGTCCAGTCTTTCTGAGTTCTGAAGTCGGACATTGTTTCGTCACCAGGTGGCGTTAATCACATGGCATTGTCCAGTCTTTCTGAGTTCTGAAGATGGACATGTTTTCGTCACCAGGTGGTGTTAATCACATGGCATTGTCCAGTCTTTCTGAGTTCTGAAGATGGACATTGTTTCGTCAGCAGGTGGCGTTAATCACATGGCATTGTCCAGTCTTTCTGAGTTCTAAAGTCGGACATTGTTTCGTCACCAGGTGGCGTTAATCACATGGCATTGTCCAGTCTTTCTGAGTTCTGAAGATGGACATTGTTTCGTCACCAGGTGGCGTTAATCACATGGCATTGTCCAGTCTTTCTGAGTTCTGAAGTCGGACATTGTTTCGTCACCAGGTGGCGTTAATCACATGGCATTGTCCAGTCTTTCTGAGTTCTGAAGTCGGACATTGTTTCGTCACCAGGTGGCGTTAATCACATGGCATTGTCCAGTCTTTCTGAGTTCTGAAGTCGGACATTGTTTCGTCACCAGGTGGCGTTAATCACATGGCATTGTCCAGTCTTTCCGAGCTCTGAAGTCGGACATTGTTTCGTCACCAGGTGGCGTTAATCACATGGCATTGTCCAGTCTTTCTGAGTTTCGAAGTCGGACATTGTTTCGTCACCAGGTGGCGTTAATCACATGGCATTGTCCAGTCTTTCTGAGTTCTGAAGTCGGACATTGTTTCGTCACCAGGTGGCGTTAATTACATGGCATTGTCCAGTCTTTCCATGTTTTGAAGTCGGACATTGTTTCGTCACCAGGTGGCGTTAATCACATGGCATTGTCCAGTCTTTCTGAGTTCTGAAGTCGGACATTGTTTCGTCACCAGGTGGCGTTAATCACATGGCATTGTCCAGTCTTTCTGAGTTCTGAAGTCGAACATTGTTTCGTCACCAGGTGGCGTTTATCACATGGCATTGTCCAGTCTTTCCGAGTTCTGAAGTCGGACATTGTTTCGTCACCAGGTGGCGTTAATCACATGGCATTGTCCAGTCTTTCTGAGTTCTGAAGTCGGACATTGTTTCGTCACCAGGTGGCGTTAATCACATGGCATTGTCTAGTCTTTCTGAGTTCTGAAGTCGGACATTGTTTCGTCATCAGGTGGCGTTAATCACATGGCTTGTCCAGTCTTTCCGAGTTCTGAAGTCGGACATTGTTTCGTCACCAGGTGACGTTAATCACATGGCATTGTCTAGTCTTTCCGAGTTCTGAAGTCGGACATTGTTTCGTCACCAGGTGACGTTAATCACATGGCATTGTCTAGTCTTTCTGAGTTCTGAAGTCGGACATTGTTTCGTCATCAGGTGGCGTTAATCACATGGCTTGTCCAGTCTTTCCGAGTTCTGAAGTCGGACATTGTTTCGTCACCAGGTGACGTTAATCACATGGCATTGTCTAGTCTTTCTGAGTTCTGAAGTCGGACATTGTTTCGTCACCAGGTGGCGTTAATCACATGGCATTGTCCAGTCTTTCCGAGTTCTGAAGTCGGACATTGTTTCGTCACCAGGTGGCGTTAATCACATGGCATTGTCCAGTCTTTCCGAGTTCTGAAGTCAGACATTGTTTCGTCAACAGGTGGCGTTAATCACATGGCATTGTCCAGTCTTTCTGAGTTCTGAAGTCGGACATTGTTTCGTCACCAGGTGGCGTTAATCACATGGCATTGTCCAGTCTTTCTGAGTTCTGAAGTCGGACATTGTTTCGTCACCAGGTGGCGTTAATCACATGGCATTGTCCAGTCTTTCTGAGTTCTGAAGTCGGACATTGTTTCGTCACCAGGTGGCGTTAATCACATGGCATTGTCCAGTCTTTCTGAGTTTCGAAGATGGACATTGTTTCGTCACCAGGTGGCGTTAATCACATGGCATTGTCCAGTCTTTCTGAGTTCTGAAGTCGGACATTGTTTCGTCACCAGGTGGCGTTAATCACATGGCATTGTCCAGTCTTTCTGAGTTCTGAAGTCGGACATTGTTTCGTCACCAGGTGGCGTTAATCACATGGCATTGTCCAGCTTTTCTGAGTTCTGAAGTCGGACATTGTTTCGTCACCAGGTGGCGTTAATCACATGGCATTGTCCAGTCTTTCCGAGTTCTGAAGTCGGACATTGTTTCGTCACCAGGTGGCGTTAATCACATGGCATTGTCCAGTCTTTCTGAGTTCTGAAGTCGGACATTGTTTCGTCACCAGGTGGCGTTAATCACATGGCATTGTCCAGTCTTTCTGAGTTCTGAAGTCGGACATTGTTTCGTCACCAGGTGGCGTTAATCACATGGCATGGCCAGTCTTTCTGAGTTCTGAAGTCGGACATTGTTTCGTCACCAGGTGGCGTTAATCACATGGCATTGTCCAGTCTTTCCGAGTTCTGAAGTCGGACATTGTTTCGTCACCAGGTGGCGTTAATCACATGGCATTGTCCAGTCTTTCTGAGTTCTGAAGTCGGACATTGTTTTGTCACCAGGTGGCGTTAATCACATGGCATTGTCCAGTCTTTCCGAGTTCTGAAGTCGGACATTGTTTCGTCACCAGGTGGCGTTAATCACATGGCATTGTCCAGGCTTTCTGAGTTTCGAAGATGGACATTGTTTCGTCACCAGGTGGCGTTAATCACATGGCATTGTCCAGTCTTTTTGAGTTCTGAAGTCGGACATTGTTTCGTCACCAGGTGGCGTTAATCACATGGCATTGTCCAGTCTTTCTGAGTTCTGAAGTCGGACATTGTTTCGTCACCAGGTGGCGTTAATCTCATGGCATTGTCCAGTCTTTCTGAGTTCTGAAGTCGGACATTGTTTCGTCACCAGGTGGCGTTAATCACATGGCATTGTCCAGTCTTTCTGAGTTTCGAAGATGGACATTGTTTCGTCACCAGGTGGCGTAAACCACATGGCATTGTCCAGTCTTTCTGAGTTCTGAAGTCGGACATTGTTTCGTCACCAGGTGGCGTTAATCACATGGCATTGTCCAGTCTTTCCGAGTTCTGAAGTCGGACATTGTTTCGTCACCAGGTGGCGTTAATCACATGGCATTGTCCAGTCTTTCTGAGTTCTGAAGTCGGACATTGTTTCGTCACCAGGTGGCGTTAATCACATGGCATTGTCCAGTCTTTCTGAGTTCTGAAGTCGGACATTGTTTCGTCACCAGGTGGCGTTAATCACATGGCTTGTCCAGTCTTTCTGAGTTCTGAAGTCGGACATTGTTTCGTCACCAGGTGGCGTTAATCACATGGCATTGTCCAGTCTTTCTTAGTTCTGAAGTCGGACATTGTTTCGTCACCAGGTGGCGTTAATCACATGGCATTGTCCAGTCTTTCTGAGTTCTGAAGTCGGACATTGTTTCGTCACCAGGTGGCGTTAATCACATGGCATTGTCCAGTCTTTCTGAGTTCTGAAGTCGGACATTGTTTCGTCACCAGGTGTCGTTAATCACATGGCATTGTCCAGTCTTTCTGAGTTTCGAAGATGGACATTGTTTCGTCACCAGGTGGCGTTAATCACATGGCATTGTCCAGTCTTTCTGAGTTCTGAAGTCGGACATTGTTTCGTCACCAGGTGGCGTTAATCACATGGCATTGTCCAGTCTTTCCGAGTTCTGAAGTCAGACATTGTTTCGTCAACAGGTGGCGTTAATCACATGGCATTGTCCAGTCTTTCTGAGTTCTGAAGTCGGACATTGTTTCGTCACCAGGTGGCGTTAATCACATGGCATTGTCCAGTCTTTCTGAGTTCTGAAGTCGGACATTGTTTCGTCACCAGGTGGCGTTAATCACATGGCATTGTCCAGTCTTTCTGAGTTCTGAAGTCGGACATTGTTTCGTCACCAGGTGGCGTTAATCACATGGCATTGTCCAGTCTTTCTGAGTTCTGAAGTCGGACATTGTTTCGTCACCAGGTGGCGTTAATCACATGGCATTGTCCAGGCTTTCTGAGTTCTGAAGTCGGACATTGTTTCGTCACCAGGTGGCGTTAATCACATGGCATTGTCCAGTCTTTCTGAGTTCTGAAGTCGGACATTGTTTCGTCACCAGGTGGCGTTAATCACATGGCATTGTCCAGTCTTTCTGAGTTCTGAAGTCGGACATTGTTTCGTCACCAGGTGGCGTTAATCACATGGCATTGTCCAGTCTTTCTGAGTTCTGAAGTCGGACATTGTTTCGTCACCAGGTGGCGTTAATCACATGGAATTGTCCAGTCTTTCTGAGTTTCGAAGATGGACATTGTTTCGTCACCAGGTGGCGTAAATCACATGACATTATCCTGTTATTCTACGGTTTAAAGTAGGACATTGTTTCATCTCCAGTAAGCGTAAATCACACGGCATTGTCCTGCTATTCTACGTTCTTAAGTTAGACAGTGTTTCGACACCAGTAGGCGTAAATCACATGGCATTATCCTGTTATTTTAAGCTCTAAATTAGGATATTGTTTGGTCACCAGCAGGCGTAAATCACAGGGCATTTTCCATTGTTCTAAGTTCTGAAGTTAAACACTGTTTCATCACAAGGCGGCGTAAATCATTATAATAAATGAGCAAGACATTATTTTGTAATTCTAAGTTCTTAAGTAGGACATTGTTCCATCACTAGGAGGCGTAGAAATAACATGTGTTTGGGAGGGATGGCTTGGAAATGTAAACAGGATCAGATTATTTGATTTGTTAGGCTGATATCCAACTTTCCCTGACATCAAAATGCTTTTATATAATTGACAGACAGAGGAAAGTGTATGTTTGCATGCTGAGTAATTTTGCATACTGATGTGTCGTCTGCTAATTACAATTTAAAATTAACGTTAAGGAATTCCACTATTTCAAACAGTTTTGATTCAGACCAGTCCAGACAAAACGCCGGGCTTGGTTTGGGTCAAAACTAATTGCAGAAGTTATCAACAGAAGGCATTAGCAGGCAAATGACAAGAGATATTATGTCTGCTTTTGGTATAAAGTAATGAAGAAATAATAGACATAATGTCTCAACGAATTCCATTCTTATTGTATCATGTTGACGCATTATAACCTTGGCATTGCAGCAGGCCGTGTGCGCATCGGTCTGGGCATTTTAAATGTAATCTTGTTTTCCGAAACATGCCTCATGTTTGTTTGAATAAAAGGCTGGATGTGTTTATGACTTATTCGGTGTGCCTTTCAAATATTTGGCCTTGTCGCTAGAAAACCTGTTTTCGAGTTTTCAGACCAAGTAAGGTTCACTGTGTGCGTGTGTGTGTATTCCTACCAAAAGTTAAGGTTATATGGAGACGGGTAATTGCCTAAGTCTCATCCAAGCCACGGATCAACCCCGTTTATGATGGAGTGTGTCCGGGTATATCCACTTCATCACTACACCCATATTTAGAGAATTTTAAATACATGTGTATCCATCGTATAGGTTAAATCAGCTATCGGCAAATGATAATCGGTAGACGCTTGCGAGCTTAAAAATGTTATCATTTGGAAGCAAAAAAAATGCGTCAAAGAACTGGAAATGTAGAGTATACACATTTATAGGCCTGACTGGCTAGTTTCAGTCATTTAGGCTCAGAGTTCCACAATGGAATCTATGATTCCAGAGGACATAATGATAAATCTGCATTTGTCAAAATACAGCAAAATCTGTCTTAAACGGCCAATCAAAAAAAGAAAAAATAGTTTAATGAAATAGCTTTATGAAGATCGCAGAATGCTTGGAGCATCTGCAATACTTTTGACCTGCATTGAGCGATAATTGGTCTTGAGAACCAATTTTGGTCTTTTTGAGAGTGGCCGTTGTAGACAGCTTTTACTGGAGTCTAAACTGTTACAAGAAAGGACAGTCCTCAATATACGAGTAGCTACAGATATTTTCCAAAAATAGTTATTATTTTATCATTATGGAACATGTATATACAGCAAATGGAATAATACTCATTTTGTGTGTTTGTTTTGTTTGATTTGATTCTTTACGTCCCATCAACAATCTTTCAGCTATAAAGGGACGGGTCTTCCTGGGTTGAACCAGTACTAAGCTAGAATTGATGTTCTTGCTCAAGGACACAACGCAGTGACGCCGGTTAGGCTTGCACCCGCGGCCCCTCGGTCTCGAGTCAAGCACTCTACCACTGAGCCACTGCGCTCCAATATATTCATTTTGAGATTGCTACCTTAGTAGCTACATGTACAAATAATGGAGTATTTCTCCACTTTATGCATCAACTGCAGGATGTAATTGGATTAGAATGAAATATCTCCCATGTTAACTTAAAGTTTAGAGACAGGCTTCCTGAAGCAAGAGTCCAGTTTTGTGTTTCGAGATCAATTTAATTTCATCCAAGTGGCGGTTTGGCTAGACTGAATGATATTTAAGCTGAGCAATTTGCAAACAAGCGATAAACTTAGGAGATATTGTAAAACATTAGCGGAAATGTATTTGAGAAGCCTCGGAATTCAATAGAGAGCGAGACATATCTGTCGCGAAATTACTGAATCAGGCTCACTGCTGGCTTCACTTTAATCCAATATGCAGATATCTTCGATGACTTCTGCCCTCCGAGGCCAGACTCGATTTTTTTGTTTCTTGTGTGTGTTTTTTACAAAACGTTCGTCGAACAGCCTCGCTATCCATACTAAAGCGAGTGAGTATGACCAAGAAATGCAACTACCATAGACCTGGCCCCGCGGTTATAAAACGTGCCCTTGCTCGACTAAGCTGAGCACGAAATTTATCTTGCTCATAAATGTTAAAATGCCAACAATTGTTGGCATTTTAACATTATTAGCATGATAAATACAACAGCTGAGAGCCTTAGAGCAAGCAACTTCTTCGTTTGTCCGTATTTTAGTTTTTATGAGCAGTTCAAATTTCGTACCCAGTTGAGTTGAGCATGAAAAC
Source organism: Loripinus fragilis (assembly GCA_964019695.1). Lineage (NCBI taxonomy): Eukaryota > Metazoa > Mollusca > Bivalvia > Lucinida > Lucinidae > Loripinus > Loripinus fragilis. Next base: position 36,199,576 of record OZ026516.1, read on the forward strand.
AGTTTTATAATTTCGGGATCATCAGTTTCATGTGCGTACATTTCCTGCCATTGTAATGATAAAATTTATGCTTACATTTTCAATGCAAACCTTTAATGAATCTTTAGAATTTTTTAACCGTTTATAGCCTCATGAAAGACACACATTTGATTGACAGCTGCCAAGCTCACATGTCCGTGCAATACGCTTCGAACTTTAAATTCATTCGTCAGAAGTGACACTGGTGTTGTGATTGACAGCGAGCCACACATAAGTCGCTCGAGTAAAACAAGCCACCTGTTTGCGGGTTCACACTGGCTGTTCCGCGTTTCCACTCCAACAAACCCCGATAATACGATTACATATTAAATACAAAACTGTTTCATTTCTTAAATTATAAATAATTTCTATATTTTAGATATTTATAATAAAATATAAATATAATCAATAAATTTAATTGTTGGTATGTTCATGGAATCGTGAATACGCCCGGTCTCTTGCAAAGTTAACGTGAAGCCTTCGGGCTTCACGTTAACTTATCAAGAGACCCGAAGGCTTCATGTTAACTTTGCAAGAGACCCGAAATATTCATGATTCCATAAACATTCCAAAACTCCAATTTATTTCTTAAACAATTTAGCTCAATCGTGTTAGAACATGTATATTGGTAAAGTGCATTTTTATTTCAACTGAGAGAATGCCAGTGATCAAATATTTTTGAACTTTGAATTTCATCATAGAAAAATGCGAAATTCGGCATTGCTAAGGAGGGATCGCAATATTGAATCCAACACTGAATTTGCTTAAACACTTCTTATTATATATATATTAGCTTTCTTGAGATACATGTGACATATGTAAGCCTTCCAGTATTTGATTTTACTGACCGTTCCAATGCGGTGTTTCTTTTGTGTGTCCATTTTATTATTTATGTTTACATGTGTCTATTAGGCTGTCTTGTCTGTTCCTTGCAGCCTTGAGATCACCTGCTGGGAAAGGGCTGGCCTCTTGGCTCTCTTGTGTGCGAGACATTCTTGTGTTCACTTGTGTTCTTGTATTCATTTTTACTATGGTGTCTCGGGTCAGGTGTAGCACTTGATTGTATCAGTTCCTGATCTTTGCTTTCTTCTTTACTATGATGATGTCTATTTGCAAATTGGAGTTTCTGACTCCCAGGCGGTTGCCAAATGTCATACGTGATGTATCAACTGGGTCACAAAGTCGTTAAACTTCTATTAACTGAAGCTTAACCACGTTGTGAGCCGGTTTGATACATTTCGTATGTTAACTGAAGTTTGATAACGCTGTGAGCCAGTTTAATACACCACGTTTAACAACAGTGTGAGCCAGTTTGATACAACACGTTTGTTAACTGAAGTTTGATAACGCTGTGAGCCAGTTTAATACACCGCGTTTAACAACTTTGTGAGCCAGTTTGATACAACACGTTTGTTAACTGAAGTTTGACAACTTTGTGAGCCAGTTTGATACATCACGTATGACACCAGGCAACCGCATGGAAATCAGAAAAAAACCTCTATCAATAGTTGCATCATGTGCATGCATGCTTGGTGTTGCGATAATGAAGCTTGTAAGCAGGAAGCTAACAACATGCGCAGCGTTTGTAAACATCAAAGGAAGGTCAATAATCAATGTGTTGTTTTTCAAATGCAACTGGTCGATATGGGTTATTTCTGTTGCTTTAGCTCGTCTTCTTTAATTACAAGTTTGGCTTTGTTTGTAGAAACATCAATCACAATTTGCCAGCCTGAAATTGCAGGTAATTTTCTTTTTTTCTACCATAACAAATACAAGTAATTTTACTCAGATAGCATCGTACAGTGGCAATGCTTTTACATCGTGTAAACTACATTACTGAATTTAGTCCATTTATAACGCCAACATATGAGCCAAGACATGTGATTTCCAACAATGTGGCATTTTGACAAGTGTAGACTTAGACTAGCCTGTGCAGTTTCCTTTTTAGCATAGAAACTCCAAATGAAGTCAGTAGCTTAACACTCCTAGAATATTCAAGCGACTAGCAAAGGCTCTGATCAGACTGCGCATATGCACAGGCTGGTCTGAGCCTTTGCTGGTCGCACATACCACATTGTTGGAAATCTCATGTCGCGGCTCATATCATGAATGCATCTTGCAGCTTCAGTGGTATTCTTTAGATATAGATAAGGTACCTAAGTAATAACGACTGTACACATATACCAAACAAAAAAAGAAACGCACCAGTAAGATTTTTCCGTTAAATTGTGGTTAAATTGCGAAAATGCTAATTGGCATAAAATACTTATTTCCAATCGAATATTAACCTTCAGTATGAAGTACAGTAAACCCTGTGTAAAACGGCCATTCTAAAAAAGACCACAAATTGGTTTTCAAGACCAATTATAGCTTAATGCAGGTCAAAAGAATTGCAGAATGCATTCTGCAATACTTTCGGCCTTTATTAAGCTACCATTTGTCATTTAGAGCTCGTTTTGTCTCTTCTTGAGCGGCCGTTTACACAGGTTTTATTGTAGTATTAAGTTTGGCATTGTTTGTAGAAACATCAATCACAATTTGCCAGCCTGAAATTGCAGGTAATTTTCTTCTTTTTCTACCATAACAAATACAAGTAATTTTACTCAGATAGCATCGAGCAGTGGCAATGCTTTTACATCGTGTAAACTACATTACTGAATTTAAAGTGCATTTATAACGCCAACATATGAGCCAAGACATGTGATTTCCAACAATGTGGCATTTTGACAAGTGTAGACTTAGACTAGCCTGTGCAGCTTCCTTTTTAGCTTAGAAACTCCAAATGGGGTTCAGTCAGTAGCTTAACAATCATGGAATATCCAAGCGACTAGCAAAGGCTCTGATCAGACTGCTCGTATGCGCAGGCTGATCTGAGGCTTTGCTGGTCGCATATACCACATTGTTGGATATCTCATGCACTGGCTCAAGTAATTTTACTCAGATAGCATCGTACAGTGGCAATGCTTTTACATCGTGTAAATTGCATTATTGAATGTAAAGTGCATTTACAATGCCAACATATCATGAAAGCATCTTGCAGCTTCATAGGTATTCTTTAGATATAGATAAGGTACCTAAGTAATATTGACTGTACAAATATACCAAACAAAACCAGAAACGCACCAGAAAGATTTGTGTGTTAAGTTCTGGTTTAATTGTGAAATTGCTACTTGGCATAAACTACTTATTTCTGATCAAATCTTACTCAACCTTCAGTATGAAGCACAGTAAAACCTGTGTAAAACGGTCACTCTAAAAAAGACCACAAATTGGTTTTCAAGACCAATTATAGCTTAATGCAGGTCAAAAGTATTGCAGAATGCTCGAAAGGGAGCATTCTGCAATACTTTTGACCTGCATTAAGCTACCATTTGTCATTTAGATCTTTGTCTTGTCTCTTTGTGAGTGACCGTTTACACAGGTTTTACTGTAGTATTACTGTTACTGTAAACGAACAAAATACGTCAGTGCAATCGTTAAACATGTTTTGGAGGCTTTTATTCAATGGTAATGTCTACATAGCGTTTCGGTGATCCAGCAATTGAGCGTTGAAAAGACACACATTTTACGTGACTTACTACACGACCCCATCTGCTTTATGACCAGTTTTCTTGAATACAGTTTTTACCATTGGATGCAAAGATGTTCAAATCAACAGTAACTGACATGCCTTTTGAACCAATGTAAACGAAAGTGTCCACCTATTGTGACTTTTCTAAAAAAAACTTAAAAGTTATTATGTGAGCATTCTTTTCCTCGTTTGGTATATATACATGTATTTGGATTCAAAATATTTAGGGGATAATTCGAAATATCGTCTTGAGACTCTTTCAATTCGCATTCACAATATACGAGGGGCATTTCTAAAGTACGTAGCATGGTCGTTTACAATGTATCTCAGTCATCGATTAACAAACTCATTCATGTTTAGTATCAGTTGAAACAACTATCTTTTTCTCTATGTTAGGACGCAATTTCTTGCGGATGCTGCAATGCAGACACGAAATATATTATTGTAAATCGTACAAGACATGTGCTGTTTGCATACTGGAAAAAGAAAAAAATCCATTGAATAGATGACTTTTTAACTTTTGAAAAGTGTGCAGAACACTAACAATATTTGATGAAATTAGATAACTTTGTATCATTTTATAAGCCACCGTCTGGTAAAGTCATTATACAAGTAATGACTAAGTTTGTTGTTTCTAATCACAATCGGGACAGCATAACCAAAACCGATTAGCAAGTAAAGCAATGCGTCTATTTTAAGACTAAAAATAGCAAGTTTAAACGTGCTCTGCGTTGGTAATTTTGTCAAGTAAACTCCGTGCTGTTTATATTAAAACTGTACTCCATGAATGTTTGTATAGTTTATTCGCTACACAAATAAAGCAAAATATATAGCCTAGTCAATAGGCACAGGTTTCATATTTTGTTCATTTCCTGTAGTGATACGATTTACAGTAAAAGTATTAAAAAAATCGCAAAAAGTCCCATTTTTGAAAGTTTACCTTTTTTCTATTAGTCAATATTTTCTGGATGTAAAGCTGTAAGTCATGCTGTCAGTGATCGCATAATATATTTTTTATTAAAACAATAAGATAGCACCAACTCATTAATTTGTCAAATCGTGATCGTAAATAAGGTCCCTGGGTGTAATTACCCTTCGATTTTTCCCAAAATTTTGCTTAAAATTTCAGCCAGCGTGTAGTATAAACACCTACGCATTTCGAGCATGCGCTGTACGTCCACGCCTAAAAGCAAGTGTGTATGATCATGAAATATCACAATCGCCAACCGTACACCAACCCACAGCACCTTCTCATTTGGTGTCAGGTAATTTTATATGTACATCCCTTAATTTTTTCTCTCATTACTAAAGTTTTCATTAATATTAATGAATATGCAAATGAAATCATTTTCATACAGGACCACTGGATGAAAGAACTGATCGCATTGTATCACTGATTATATTAAAACTGTCAACAAAAGTGGTTTTAAAAATGATTTGGGGCTGAAATATGTTTATTTATGGGGGTTTTATCATTTTATTGAAATTTTAAGGTTTCATTAATATTTATAAATATGCAAATTATTAGATTCACATATCTGAACACAGGAAAAAGCCACTTGTCTAAGCTTAAATTTGACACCAATTTTAGTGCTCTTGGATAAGTAGAACCCTAGATATGTTTGAATTTGTAGGCCTACCCCCCCCCCCCCCCCTATTCTCGAACATCATATAAGGGGTTGCCATGGTAATCATGCATTTTCACATAGTCCATACCAATTTATTTTAAGGCGAACTTTGTTTCGCATGCAGAGGGTCCCACTGAACAATTTGGCATGAATTTAAAAGGCCATACGAGTGCAGGACTGGTCGTACCTCAACCCCTCCCCTAGGCTTATAGCTTTTACGTGATTTTCCCTCATTCTTTAAGTTTTCATGTAAATTTTTGAATATGCAAATGAGATAATATTCATATAGGACCACTGGATGAATAGACTTGTCAAATTGTATCATTGATTATATTAAAACATGCAACAATGACAATATTGGGATGAAATCAGCCTATTTATACTTTTAATGATTTTCCCTTATTTTTTAGCGTTTTTATTAATATTCATGAACACATAAATTATGCAAAAATGATAATTTGCATTTTTTTCCATGGAATAAAAGACCTATGTCTTAGCTTTCTTTTAGTACAATTTTTATTAATCTATGGCTAAAAACTGCTGAGATATTATTGATCTTGTACATATTCCCCCATTCGGGAATCACATTTTTAATGTTTTCATAAATATTTATGAATATGCTAATAAGATAATTTGCATTTGCAACATGGAGATAATAGGCCTATGTCTAAGCTTCAATTTGGTATTATGTTTAGTAGTCTACGATAAGTAACAACGGAGATATGAGTACTTTTGTAGGCATACCCTTATTCTCAAATCCGCTATGGGTTGCCATGGAAACCATGCATTTTTACATAACCCATACCAAAAGTTTTGAGGACACCTTCGTTTCGCATTCAAGGGGTCCCAATCAACAATTTAGCACCCATGAAAAATTGTCTTGGGGTGCAAGGTAACCTAAATTGGATGCCGGGGTATATGCGCCTGCTCTTTTAGAGTTAAATTAGCATGATAAACCAGCTCATGTGATTTGGGTTCCTCCTGCACATGTGAGTAAAGAAAAAGCAAACTGTTCCCATGGGCAGCGTTAAAAGCTTCCAAGGTTATTGATCTTTACTTGTGTCGTTATGGTAGAATGTTTATTGCATTCTTTGTAAGAAAAAAGGGGCAAAGATCAGGAATCGATACAATCATGCACCACACCTGACCCAGGATACCAATGGGAAAGTGACAACTTCACAATTAGACATCACAAACAAAAGCCAAGAGGTCAGCCCTTTCCAAGTAGGTGACCACACGGCATCAATAAGAGACGCGCACAAAAGCATAACAAAACAAGATAGAAATAACATAATTGACCCGCAAAAGAAGCACCGCCTTAGAACGGTCAGTAAAATTATTTTACTGGAGGGCTTTAACCGGTTTCACTGCGCACCAACCTCACCTTTAGTTCAGATGTGGATTAAGACACATAGATGTTTGGTTTGCATGAAAGACCCCTAACTTATCAATGCATCATCTCCAAGAACATATAAATCAAGATATAAAAAGGAGATAAAGCAAAGATAATGACTCAGCAGTAAATAAAACTGACTACAGGAGCAAAATAAATCCAACAGGGCCTTCCAACATTGTCCTTTGGGATATGGTAAGAAGCATGACATAATTCTGTAGATTCCTCAACATTCTGTTGTTTTGTACATACATTAGTTACATAGGGTCAGTTAAACAAGGAGACCAACTAGTAGCCCCTGGGCTGTTTGGAATCCTTGTAAAATAAATAAAGCATTAAATTAAAACAATTTTAGAGTAATATTGTGATTAATTTCTTATCCATCAGTTTAAACACGTGTTTTGGGTGCTCAAAAGAACCGTCTCATCGAGACGGTTCTTTCGAGTACCAACAACATATGTTTTGGTTGAGAAATTAGAATAATAATTTTCTGTTACGCACTCTTACCTGGGGCCTGAGTAACACACCGACCCATTCTATAGTCCGTACAGAAATTTAGTGAACATCGTTTTTCTTTTTTAAAATGTCTTTACTGATAAAATTTTGGACCAGAATTTTGCACATACATATAATAAAACACCGCCTAATATACAATTGCATTTTTGAATATCTATGATAGGAAAATAAGTCTGGAATCTCTTGTGAAATAAAATAACTTTAGAAAAATCCTTATTTTCCCTCAGTGTGTTTAATATGGGTAACACGTGGTTTATACAGTTCAATGAATACCATGTTTACTTTCGTATATGATAAAGAAAACGGTCGCCAGCGGGATACATGTAACTCTTGGTATGTCTATATATTCACTGAAAATGCTTTGAAGAGACTGCATAAGTTACAATTCTGTCTGAATTATCATATTTCACGATAATCAAATTTCGCATCTTGTTTTCTTATATGTGCCATGGTTAATTGACACATATAGCAATTGGACCGCGACTGAGAAAACCTGTCTGGTGATTTGTAACAATAAAGGCCCAGACCAGCCTGCGCATCCACGCGTTTTCATCAGCAACTTTGTTGTCTGCTTTTTGAGAAGAATCATCCCTAGACTTGCCTCTAGCGAAATAATTTCAATTTTCTATCTAGCCTGTTTGGCCGAAGGGACAGGTTTGAGACTCGCCTTTGTGGGAAACCCAGAAGACAGGTTTTCTCGCGTCGTGGCCTGTGTTACTGGCTCGATAGCTCTAAGACAAATATTTCAAGTGCAACAGTTGATCATATTAAAAACAAATATAATGAGGAGGCTTTTCATCAGATATATTAACGGGAATCACATTATTTGATTGCGCTCTACATCGTCTAATACACAAGTCATTTGTAACTTCATGTACGGCCCACAGAGCCAGGGAACGGCGGGGGCTTTGATTTTCTGGCTACAGGTCTCTGGTATGACCTTGTTCTAACAGCGCATTTGCCCGGCTTGTAAATGGCTACAAATGAGTGGTGCGCATAATTTCTTTCGTCTTTATGTACCAGTCGTTTGTGACCACCCCCAGCTCAGAGGAATGTCTCGGACTTATGACTTTGTGTCTGCAGTTCCCCATAGTAGCCACCATACTGTGGGGGCAGCTAGCTGGCAAAACCATGACAGTTCTCCCCCACAGTCTGTTATTATACTGCACAGCAATGTTTGTTTAGGCCTATCAAACCCCTACATTTCCTCTGCATTGTGGAGACAACGTAAAAGTAAAAACACAGCACATTATATCCCCATCCTGCTCAGAGGCTTGTGTGAAGCGGTGGTTACAAATGACTGGTGCATTATTTATAGCCTATGATGCACTTTGCATGAACATTTAGTTCTCAGCCACCCAAAAAACATATTGACCCCAAACACAAAATATGACATCCGCTGATATATTGTTCAACCTATTTCCAAGCACATTTCCACCCCATCACTAGTTTCTCTTTCCGACCTCAGCATTATTTTTATTGGATGAGCCTTTTTTCACTTGAATATCACACCTGACGGGTGGGCCCTGTGATTATTTTATCTTATCACTTATAGTTGCCCAGAATGCATGTTTTGCATTGTCTGGTGTCAGGAATAAACAGATAGAAAGTTCAATTTATTTAATAAAACAAGTTTGATTTTTAAAAAATCTGATGATCAGAGAAGGAGCAGGGAACACAGAAAATCAAGATTTTAAATTGAGGAACAGGGGAACACAGAGATTCATTTCATAGGAACAAGCGGGTGGGTACCCACTGGGAAGGCCTAAATATTTTCTCGTATGCCAAAATTCTGTGCGCCCAAACTATGGCCATAATTTGCATTTGATTTTGATATGATAAGAATCCCTTCTCCTTACACGTTACTTCGTCTAATAAAACCGTATAATTATTCATCGATAGTAAACTTAAAGCAGTGATCCGTACAAAGGTGCATTTGGGGTAAATTAAAAAATGCAGATGCTTAAATGAGGACAAATTCCATCATATCACAGCTCATTTGACAATACATTTTGTAACGAAAAAAATATCACCAATTAGGCGGTTTATAGATGTATTAAATTCTGATGGTCATTGTGCGATCAGTCCGCACATAACGAAATAAACGCAAAAAAGTGTTGTTCACTGAATTCCTGTACGCACATTAGTGTAAAACTCTATGCACTTTAAAATTATAGAGCCTACTAACATTCATCACCTTCATTAGGTGTGGTATCTGGAAACTAGACCACAGGTCATCAAATGGTGTGATAAAATCTTTCTCAATGACAATTGAAAACATGTGACGGCTTTCTTGAATAATGAATGTTTTCTTTTATTGAGTTAGGAAGCCACAAAAACGTGTATAATATCTCTGGAAGCGATGTCTTGTGTTAAGTGCGCCAGACACAATATTTCATTTTTTGATTGCAATCAAATAAAAAAAAACATGTACAGGGTTTACATGACCCTGAGAAAGACTTGAAAATTAACCTTTACGAAAAGTACGCCTACTTTAACTCTTTGTTTACTAGTTTTGATAAACTTTGCAATTATCTTGGACACACACCAGGCCCGACAAAATGTCGGGCTCGCGTTGTATTCCTGAAAAACATTTTTGAAAAAGATGAGTTTGAAAGGAACATTAGCAGACGACAAAACGCCTTAAATTTTACCCAGAATGCAAAGAGTTAAATCCATTAATTGTAAGGTTAACCTCAGATTATTTGTTGGAGATTGAACATGTGCGATTTTTTGTGGGACTATGGCTTGTGCTATTTGGCCGTTGCATTGGTCAGCTATACACTATCGGGTGAATTTTGAGTGACATTTCGAGCGTGGTTTGGAAACGTCTATTCACTCTCAAATATTGCTCTATATCCTCACGGTGAGGTGTTCGTTGCCATTCACTGTCCCCAAGTTCAAAAAACTCTGTTTCTAACTTCTTGTTGTGTAAAGGCCTAGCTTGCAAGGTTCATCGTAGTGACCGCAAAGCTAGGACTTGGCAGAAGCGCTGCAAATCAATGCATAAAGTGACCAAATCGAGTCGACAGCATGACAAGCGCATGAGACCGACAACATATTCCCCCAACAAAATTCGCATATCTTGTGTGTCTGGCAAAGGAGTAAGCATACGTATAATCAAGTTGAAATATGTATTTCGTCTTGGAAACCAAAACGTTAGTGATTATGGTCAGTAAATACCACAATCACAAAGTTTAACTGCAGACAAAAACCCGACACCGTGAGGAAGAGCCATAGAACATATACAGCAACAAGACATTAGAAAGACAATAAAAGCAAAGCAACCATCTCTTTTTTCCGCTTTAAGATGATTGCAAAACTAGAAAGGACATAAAGTAATTCATATCAACACAAAGACCAACACAGAACCCGACGAGCAATAGGAGGTACATAAAACGATAAATCACCAACAACAGAACCACCGCCTTAGAACGGAGAGCAGCCTAAACCGACTGGGGCTTAAATGCAGTTTACATGCGCCAAATCTATTGTTGTTAATGCACAAAAATTGTTAAGCTCGCAGATTTCAAATAACACATCTAAGTAAGAAAGAAAGCAAAGATTGTGAATCTACACAATCAAGTACACCACCTGACCAGAAAGTGACAAAAACAGAAGAAAACATCACAGACAAGAGAGTCTAGAGTTTAGCCCTTTCCCAGCTGGAGACCACAAGTTTGCAATGAACACGCAAGACAGCATGACTGACACGAAAAGGATCTACAAAAGAAGCACCGCCTAAGAACGGTCAGTAAAATAAGTTACTGGAACTAGTTTTATGATACCTAGCTCACCCTTATTTCAGACCCAAGGTCTTCGAATTTATGAGATTGTACTGTATCTCAAAAATATTTTTTTTTGCAATATTGACGTCTTTAAAGGTCGTCCTACATGTCATATATATCATAACGAAATGTTTCTAGTCAGACATAGATGCTTTATGTATGTGACATTTAGTCTTATTAGGCCAGGTTATTGTATATAGAACAAAACCGTACAGACAAGCTAAAATCAAAATGATATTTTTCTTACACTACTTTTCATACATAATTTGACATTTAGCTACATGTAGCAGTAAAGATTAGTCTCTGGATAATTTTCTGTCATGTTTACAGGAAGATAGCTGGAAAATACTTGCTTTTATAGTCCTTGTCATATTAGTGTCGTGAGTACGAGGGTATCATATGTTAGTCTGACATTTCATCGCTTTATATGAAATTCTCTCAACACCCATTATCCATGCCATTATCCATGCGTATTTCTAGAATTTTGAGCATCTCCGAATAATGATAAAGAGTTTGTGCCATTATAGAGACGCACCTTCCCAGTAAAGCTGCAAAACAAGACTTCGGTCTCTAGATTTGAGTGCGTAATTAAATTAAATTTGTCAATTAAATGCTTTTGTTATTTCTAAAGCTTAATATCATCTTCACAAGACAAGAGTACTAAGTCCACATCGTTCCTTACGTATATTCGCAAGCGAAGGGTACTAAGTCCATAGTACCATTGGCTTGCGACGATGGCTTATATGCTGTGGGTACTTCAAACGGTCTCAATGAGACGGGTCTTCTGATCACCGAAAACAAATGAAAATTTTAAGGATAAGAATACAGTATATTCACAATTTTACGCCAAAAATGATTGTCTGTACCTATGAGAGTCAATATGTGTGAAATATGAGCTTCCATATAAAGGTGGTGACCACATTTATATGGAAGCTCTTATTTCACACATATTGAGCTATATTTTGGCTTAAACCTATCTATTCGTATTTACGTATGCATGGTGGTGATATGTAAATATACAGTATACATTACATGTTTGTATATTACTATATTATTTATTTTGTAAAAATCAAAAGAAATGAAAAGAACATGAAATAAAACGTACAAAACTACAAAGGTTTATCAGCTTGTTCATTTCAAGTGATTGTATATACTGACTGACTTTAAAAACTCAACGCTTGGATATCAGCTTTAATTCATGTCTCAAAAAAGAGGCAAAACGATCATTTTGGTTGCATTTTAAAGAGTGTTCATTTGCAAGTAACGCATAAAAAATGTCCAATTAAAATGAAGATAACGATCTGAAAATGTATACTTTTTGAGATAGAGGTCTGGTGTTTCATGTGAAAAAATATTATCAGTGAAAGATTCCCTACTTCTTTAATTAAGAAACACTAGAAGTATCTCATTTGAGTCATGTACCTCTTTAGTCATCGAGGAATCACTCTTGTATTGTTTGGCAGGTCTGCGATACAGTCCGTTTGCTTATTTGACTTTCATCTGTTTGTACCCTTTCATTCGATGACTTAAAATCTCCTCTGCTTAAGAATTGATTCAGTGACCTAAATTTATACGAAGCAGTAACGTTATCAGATTGGGATGTACAGTTAAAACTTAAGTTTTTGCTGATGATGCCAATTCATGCTGACATAATCGAAGCAAAGGAAGTTAACATTTAACTGTGTCTGTTGAAAGATATAAAGTGAAGTTAATGTTGCGTAATCAATGTCCGTCAGTATACATTTAACTTTAGCGAAATGAGGATTTTGAAAAATGGCCTTACTTCACATTTGTTGACATCAGCTTTTAACTGCTGTGTCTATATTTATTCAAATGATTCTCTGGATATTCAAGTTTCATTAATCATGTCTAACATTCATCTATTGAACGAAATTTATCACCCTAGACGGTCTCCAAAAGTACACTATCGCTGTTTGTGTCGTGTGTCGTCGTCTGGATTTTGGAGATTATAGATTTGAAAATTTCGCGATCTTCCCTCATTTTGCCATGTAAAGTGAATTGTTTGAGCATATAAATGTGATTATATTTTAGCCATCAGTTAAAACATGCGTTCTGGCAGGGGTGCTCAAATGAATCGTCTGGAGCTTTAAATCCATTGGTGGATCCAGAGGGGGTTCAACCCCACCACCCCTCTTTTAAATACCCCATGAAAATGAAATAATTTAGTCTCAATGAGGCCAAGTCATTTCATTTTCATGGGATATTAAAGGAAAATTAGATCAAATCAGCTAAGCGAACCCCCATCCCCTTATGCATCTGAACCCCCGTTGAGACGATTCGTTTAAGTACCCACAGCATATGTTTTGGTTGAAAATTAAGGAAATTAATATTCAATTTCGTACTCTCATCTGTATGCCTTGGTTTGCTCATGGACTACGTGTGGTATTCAACATAATATTGTTACACGATTTAAGTTTGCAAGTATGCGTTAGCTAGGTAGACAGTAGCGAATATATGCAGTTACATGTAGTACCCAATAGTAACCCATTTGTGGAGAAATTGATGTGTATAGTAAACGATATCATATACATGTAGCTATTATTTTCGAGTCAAATATATACATGTATATTGCTACATATAGTACTACATGTACATGTATCTGCATTTATTGTTAAAGCTGCTTTTGTGAGGAAACAAAATTCAAATATTCAATGATTACAAATGTAAAAAAACACGTGAATGCAGTGTTTTCCTTTTTAGTTACACTGTAAACTCACTGATTGTGGGGAATAACCCATTTTTAACACCAATTTACTTTAAAATACTGTACACGCGCTGATAATCTAAAAGTACAAATGCAATTTAACAAAAAGATATATAAAAGCCATATCCGATCAAATAACCAATTTTCGCACATCACAAATAATCAAATTACATATCAATAATGTGAGCATCTGTTAGAATAATGTTGAGGCAAAAACGGAAATACTTTTATAACCGAAAAGAAATACATTTAGCTGTTTTCTTTATCTCCTGTCAGTTTTAGGTTGAGGTTTTCTTTAGCTTTGACTATCTGTGAGTCGTGAGCCCGTTTCTTTGTTTCATCATAGTGTGTTAATTTGATTTGATTGTTTCTCCATGATACATTAAAATAGTTAGGAAGCATCCATGCGAGCTTAACAATTTTTGTGCTTCAACAACAGCAGAGTCTAGGGCGAAGATTTGGTACCAGTAAAATGCATTTAAGCCCCAAGTGGCTTAGGCTGCTTCCGTTCTAAGGCGGTGGTTCTTTTGTTGTAGATTCGTTGCTGATTGTTACTCCAATTGTGGGATTTTGTGGTTGTTCTCTAATTTGTTGTGCTTTGCAATCATCTTGATGGGGAAGAGAGAGCCGGTTGCTATGAATTGTCTTCCTGGTGTCTCTTGATTCTTGTGTGGCTCTTCCTCACGATGCAACGGGTCTGTCTGCAGTTTGTGGTTGTGGTATTTCCTGATCATACTCACTTACTATTTACCAAGATAAGATTTTGTTCTTCTTTTCTACAATAATTGGGTTTCATTTTAGGTTTGTACCATTATTATACAAGTACATGTAAGTGAAAACATAAATAATATCAAACGTGTAAAAGTTTGTCGCTTAGTTTACAAGCACACTTGTTAGAGCCTTTGCTGCTCGCAAAGACAAAGTATTGGTGTAGTTATCGACTCAGACCAAAATTTAGACCTCTAGCTCAGCTGGATATGGCACCATGCACTTTTTAAGAAGGTCTGTTTTACAAATATATATTTTCAGTAAAACCTGTTTTAAATAGACAAAACAAAGGTCTTAATGGAAAATGGTAGCTTAATGAAGGTCAAAAGTATTGCAGAATGCTCCCCTCGGAGCATTCTGCAATGCTTTTGACCTGCATTAAGCCATAAACGGTATTGAAAACCAATTTTGGTGTTATTTTTGAGTGGCCGCTTAACATAGGTTTAACTGTAATTGCATTACATGTATTATAAGGTCTTAAATGTCATGTGCTGGTCCGTTCAATTTCCTTGTATCGGACTGTACATATATGTCAAACAATGAATTGTATTTCTTTATGTCAAGCTGATTCTGTAATGAACTAGACAAAATTTTATCGGTGCAAAACGGTGCTTGTTCCGAGTAGAGAAACTGATGTTACAGTCTCTAGAAGAAAACAGTGAAAACCCAGATTAGAAATAGATTAAACGACACATCACTTGAATCTGCACTGCTTGCTACAAAAGTCAAAGGACCTCGGACAGTTTCCTATTCAATCTGCCCAAATTTTGACAGCCTGTGGCTGGCATAATGCATAGCTGACAACTATAGTTTGGTGCTTAAATAAAACCCTTACATTGAGTGCATCTAAAAAAATAAAAATATTTTGAAAATATTGCATAATTATGCCAGGACTTGAAGGGTTTAGGGGGTGGGGTATTTTTTGTGACCAAATTTTATTTCACAGAAAGTCAGAATCGTAAAGTATTCACCTAAATACATGTTAATATAATGTTTGCGGCATAAAACTTGAGATGAAAGTGATGCGTTTGCATAAAATTTGGGTTTAGCAGATTTCATTGTCTCATCTAAAGAAGTGTGCTGTCATTTACTTTTGACTATTACCTGTAATGTTGCAAGTTCAACCAGTTCGACTTGTGCACTGAGGTGTATCATATCTGTATACTGTATAAATCATAGTCTAGATAAACACAGTTTATTCTAGCGTAAAATCGTAATATTTTCTTACAGATAAGATTTAACCTATAATTTTGGGGCTTAAAAGAACCGTCTCATTTGAGTACCCACAACATAATGTTTTGGTTGATAAATGAGACAATTAATTTCTTTGTAAGCATTCATAACTAAAGCCCTGGTACATGGCATTGCAAATTGATATTTACCTACAGGTTTGTACAAAATAAGTTTCTAATAAGTTTTTATAATAAAGTGTTTTTGAGCATTTTGACGGCGTCCCCCCCCCCGTGACCAAACATGCCGTTTTTATATGATGTGTGAAATGTAAAACTACAACTGTATGCATAAGGATTAGTTTGGTCACGGGGGGGAAAGCACCTCAGTAAAACTTTTTTTTTTCTAGTTTCTATATGTTGAATAGCAAAAACGGAGTTTTCAACCCATATTTTTCAATTGGTACTTGTCCAATGAGAAAACGGCTTTTGTGGATAAGTCGAGGGCTGAACCTACTATCTTTTTCATAGAAAAAATATTATTTTCTTTGAAACTTTTCTCTGGTCATTTTTATGGGCAATCCTTAATTAAGACTGTCTGAGGTCCTTTAGCTATTGAACTATTTTTTCTCCATAAACATTAGACGTACTGTCATATGATGCAATACTTTATCATGCTGACATCTGGTTTATTTACCTAATTGTTCCGAACGCCATTGCAATCTATATACACTAGCGTGAGACGTCACAGAAGGCGGAAACTCTTTTGCGTTTAAAGTCTTTACCACAGAGAACTATTAAGAAAAGATCCTCGGATTTTTACATCTTTGTACAGAATAAACCAGTTAAAGATTGAAGTCTTCTTCCAAATCGACATTTATGAGTCGGCCAACCTATCCAACATATTAAGCTCCGCCAGTAAATCATTATTCTATGTCTAGTAACAGAAATTTCTGTTAACAAGCTTTAGATGCGCTATGCGTTATTGTCCTTGTTGAAGAAATATTTGCAGAGATAGCGATAGTTTGTTTAACGTCCAACTAACAACTTAGGTCATATGGAGATGCGGTCAAAGCTTAAAGTCTCATCCGACAGACTATAGGCGCTTCGATCATCATGAATTTAATGAAGGCATTTGATAAGGTTGCACATAGTAAGCTATTAGACAATCTAGATTACTATGATCTTGATTACTATCTTGATAAGAGAGTCCACACACAAGTTGGCCATCTCATAGCTCTCTGGGCGCAATCAACAAGTACTCATGAATAAACGAGCCAAAGATCTAGTGCTAACGATGTCAAACGTATGTCCAATTGGTCTCAAGCAACTTCTTCAAATGACTCGATGTCATCAGGTCTTCTGTTTGCAGGGGATGGAACATAAAGGATGTAACAGGACTGTCGTATCTTTCAAAAAGAATGAAAAAATTCGAATGCAATATGCTTCCGGTTACTACAAAGATCCTAATAACAATTGGTAGCTAAATGAAGGTCAAACGTATTGCAGGATGCTCCCCTTGGAGCATTCTGCAATACTTTTGATCTGCATTAAGCAATAATTGGTCTTGAAAATCAATTTTCTGTCTTTTGAGGGTGGCCTTTATACACAAAGTTTACTGTTATAGGTAAGAGCGAAGGTAAAGGATGAGAGAGTGACTTGGCCCCTACAAAACAAACACATCCTCTTTGATTATTCTTTGCACAAAGTTAGGGCAAGGTATTAAGATAAATCACTGAGAATATAAATGGGGGGTTAAACTATCCTGTAAATCATCCAAAGCTATTAAGACCCTAGGTTCTCTTCCAACTAACGAAGTATCATACAGAAAACGTAAATGAGTATGATCAGGAAATAACACAACCACACACTGCAGACCAACCCACGGCGCCGCGAGGAAGAGCCTCAAAACATTTATAGTAAATAATACTAGAAGTTTGATTTGTCTATACTGAAATATGCAACATTATTTGCCAGGAATCCTCACCCTCTTCAAATTGAAAAGGCACAGGTAAAGGCAGGCCAAGGAGCATGCTGGAAAAAATCGGAACACAATCAATGTCGGTGTTATGCTCAATGACCTAGAATTTCTGGATCTAGGGGCATGTGGTGATAGACCCTCTTTGCTTCACGTCCAAAAGATTCATTGTGTGCGGTGTCAACTATTTATCTCTTCATAGCAGTTCGAAAGATGCAATGTCATCAATACTCTAGGTTCCTGACAAATAGTGGTGTCTTGAAAATTCAAACTGACTTCAATTTGGTGTGTATATTATGTAACGGACTGAATGGCACGTAGTTTAAACCTGTTCTGACTGCTTAATGAGCTACCTGATCTAGAATGTACTATCCAACATTGTAGATACATATGTCCAGATAAAGAATGGGCGTAAAATTGAAATTGTTTTCTTATCTATCAAGTTAAACATATGTTTTTGGTGGCTCAAAAGAACCGTCTCATTGATATGATTCTTTTGAGTACCCACAACATATATATTAAATAAGAAAACTTATTTTAGATTACTTACTATTATCTGAAGGTCTGTAGGGAGAATTCAATTCATCTAAATTCTGCTTCAAAACCAGTGCTCGTCGTTTATAAGATACACGTGCACTTATTTATCGTCAATGTTTTTTAAATGCATTTGTCAAAAGTTTTTTAATGATACTAAAATTAATGGAATTTCTCAATGTATCTGATGTGGATAAAGATGAGAATTCTATAGGAAGAAGTGGGATTGATACTATAAAAACCGCTTGCTTCGTTTTAATGACTGCATTCTCCTATAAATTACTTATATGATGCGAAGCTGTATGCGTAATAAAACTGTTTGTCACATTTTGTCTGAAGACACGTTTGTATTACTGTCACATACAAATGGATTAGGGATTGGCATATTTTCATTTATATTCGAGCAATATATGTTCTTTTTTGTTTTATTTTTTTTATTTTTGAAATCTTTGTAGATAAAAAATATTCTTCCTTAGGTTAATAACCTGAATGTCCTAGAGTGCTCTACATTGACACAAATATGGTTCTAAATGTAGGTCTGACCTTTCATCTACATCAATACTTCGTCTGTGCATGCAGCGAAGGCTTCTTTCGCTGCACGCTAATGCGATCAATATCGAACTTCGCGCACTGGACTTTATGTACATTTTGCGTTGTGTCGTTTCCCCTTTGATATTGTTTTGATTAAAGAGGTTGCAGATTCCGTTTAGATACCAGATTAATGAGACACGTCTTGGCGTAGGATTCAAATTTACATAATATACTACCTCTGGAATCACGAAAATAGTTCCTAAGAATTATAGAGAGATATTTTCAAGAAGCAGATTTACCTCTAATACGCACGTCCGGCCAACATTCGGGAACCCGTTTCCTTTACAGGTTAACCAGACCCGAGGTTATGAAACTTTTTTTTATGCTCAACTCAACTACATGTTATTACCATTGTTGACAGTACTAAATGTGCGAGCTCATTTTTAATTGATGAACTAAAACCCTATTATCTGTATCTCTTTGGTAGCTACATCAGGGTACCATATGAGCCAGTGCATGTGATTTCCAACAATGTGGCAATGTGACAAGTGTAGACTCAGGCGAGCCTCTGCAGCCTCCTATGAAGCTTAGAAACTCCAAATGGTGTACAGTCAGTAGCTTTACAATCATAGAATGCTCAAGCGACTAGGAAAGGCTCTGATCAGACTGCGCGTATGCGCAGGCTGATCTGAGGCTTTGCTGGTCGCACATACCACATTGTTGGAAATCTCATGCACTTGCTCATATGTGAGAATTATCTGACCCATACGTTTATTCACTAAGACCAAAGATTCACAATAGAAGTTTATATGATGTTACACGGGTAGTTTGTAAAACAAAATAAAAAAAATATTTTCATGTCAGCAGGGGCAAGAACATTGATGACTTTACATTAATTTCACATTAATTTCGCCTGACCCTTCACTGCTCGCATATTTGATAAGCACCAAGAGATCATGAGCTGGATCAATTATCTAAAAAAAAGAGTTTTGGGTGTGCAATATTCAGTATGTCTGTCCATCCATATTTCATCAAACCGAGTATGCGAAAAACACTACAACTCAGAAACTGCTTGGAATTTCATTTATACATTCCCAAACAAATGAACACTAATAAGATCTGGACAAAACGCTAACAAAATTAAAATTCCTCTGCCTAAGGCTAAGCCTTGGAAACAATCTGAAAACTGGACACCATCTATCTCTAAATCCCAAAGAAGGTAAATTTTGTCTCTAAGTAATGTGTCATATATAAGTACGTGCGAGAGAACTCTTGCTCTTTTGGATCTCAGAAGTATCTGCCCTTGGATAAATTCCATATCATGTGCCTTATTCTAGTTAGGATTTCGCTATTTGTTTGCCCTAATAAAACCTATAGCTAAGAGTGAAGTAAATCCTGAGCATTTTTTATTCAACTTCAATAGTACAGTTACAGTAGTTAAGTTGTATCCTGGTTGCACATTCATTCTGCTATAGGTGACCATTTCCTTGACTCCTCATTTTTTTTCTTATGGCACGGGGAACTTATTAACAAACGCTTATTAGAGATTGTATAAAAGTTATTATTGAACACTATGGGTGAAGAAACATTTACAAGTAGTTTTCAATCAAGATGATGTTGAATTGGCAATGTATACATTGGTGCTTAGTCGTATATTATCCATTGATATTAAGTGGTCTGCTTAATAGTGTGTCAAGTGACCACAGACGACGATCTGATAGATAAGTGTCAAATATTTGATTATAGTCATAGCGACCTAAGGAAAATAACCAAAGGTAGAAACATTGCCTGTTTATCCAGGTAACTGCCCGATATCGCCCCTTTGTAAATTGAAGGAAATGTCTCCAGATGTAAGAAGCGATTGCGTTTTCATGCAACCGATTATAACCAGACTATTAATTTTGGGTTTAATGAAAGTCAGAGCATATGTGATTATCACGCCAGGCCCCCAGGTTATAAAACTTTTTTCATGCTCAAGAAATTTATCTGGCTCATAAATGTTAAAATACTGTTGGCGTTTTAACATTTATTAGCATGGTAATTACAACATCTTAGAGTTTGAAAGCAGAAATATCTTTATTTCTCAGCATTTTAGTTTTCATGAGCAGTTGAAAGCTCGTGCTCAGTTGAGTTGAGCATGAAAAAGCTTTTATAACCTCGGGCCAGGTCAGTTTATTTTCAAAAGCATAACATGGAAATACATTTTATTCAGCCATCAGGTTGTCAAATTCGCTTATTCAAAATTGTTTAATGACTAAGATGTTGAGTTTTCTGTACATTCATGATAAATATGGTTTTGCTGATTTGTAAGAAATATAATCGAAGACCAGTCTTCGAGGTTATAATTTTTTTTCATGCTCAACTAAACTGAGCACGAAATTTCAACTGCTCATAAAAAACTACAAATACAGACAAATGAAGACGTTTCTTGCTTTAATTCTGTCACATTTTGTATTTATCATGCTTAGAAATGTTAAAATGCCAACAATTTTGACATTAATGAGCAGGATCAATTTCATGCTCAGCTGAGTTAGGCATCAAAAAGGTTCATGACCTCGGGGTCATGCCCCTGGGCATGAAATATCAACTTCTCGTAAAAAACAAAAATGTTAAAAAAAACACTTCGATTGTCATGTGTAGAAGCTAATCTGCTAATAAAAGTTTTTTTTAACAAATATTAGCAGCACAAATTCCATGCTCAGTTGAGTTGAACATAAAAAAGTTTTATAACTTCGACACCAGACCACCAATGTTTTTTTTTAAAAGTCCCCAGATTCGCAGGCTCAATTCAGATCAAATCTTAAGACTGCGAACTAAGTTACAACGTATACTGAACTATATATAAGGATGTTGCGCGTCTAGCCAGGTGAAAACTTCCTAGATCTAAGATATGTTACCAACAAAGCGCTTTGTCTATATCGTGTCATGCGTCAGATTCCGTGAATGTCATTTTGATACTTGATTTATTGGTTTAGTACTTGATATTGACATTTACGACTCGTAGACGATACACCAAAGAAATGAAGTGATCTGGAGGAATAATCCTGTCTCTCAAGACGTGATTTAAAAACTTATATAATTAGATACAAGATTAGGCGACACGATCTGTTTGTCTTTTTTATCTCTCAATATGAATATGCTCTAGAAAGATTCTAACCACAAGCCTTATATTGACCGTTTGCCCAATGAATACTTTTTCTGCTCTGGCTGCTTCAAAGACCACCTTTTGATTAAGCAATTTCCTTCGTTTATATTTGAAGTGCACTGATGTATGAACATAACAGAACATATATGTTGTTGACGTAAACTGTACAGTTTCTTGTCATACATACATGCAAATATTAACAGATTCAAATCGGTCACTTTTCAAGCTCATTATATCTGACCAAAGGCTAGTAAAATTGAAATGTTGTTTTGCCTATATATGTGCATTTCAATGGGCAAACGTTTAGCAGTGTTTTGAGCAGTTTTCATATACTTTTTGGTTAAAATGCAAAAATCGACCTTTTTAAAGAAAAAAAAAGGTTTTGAGAGTAGTTTTTATAAAATTGACGTTTAGGTGGTTACAAACTGGTCTGTTTGATTTGAAAAACACCAAACAATTGATATTTGTTTATGGTGGATTTTTACGCATTTTTAAAATGTTGCATTTTCAAAAATTTTCGAGATTTTTGAAATTCACCGTATTTCCTGGTAAAATTGTTATTAGTACTTAATTTTATTTGAACACTGTAGGCCAAACACAGTAAAACTTGATTAGTCCATTTTTGGCAATTAAAGTTTTACGACTACTGTACACTTCTGGTTTCTATGTGAGAGTTTAAACATCGATTTGGTAGCATTATATTTTTGTTTTTCAATTCTCAAATAAGAACGGTGACGTCTGGTGATAATAAATATTCGCTGAAAATTTCAATGCTGAGTCGCTGATAAAGCGTACAGAGCAGTGCAAAGTATCTATGTAAATTAAAAGCTTAAAGCTGAATTTCAATGATTAACCTTCTAAAAGTGTTTGTCTTATGTTGTTGAGTTGCAAAAACGACGAGTCCGATGGCAACAAAACTTTTGAGGTTTATTCTTCTTATATCACGGTAGCCAGTAACATCTTCAAACAAGCAAAACGTTAATTGATAAGGGCTCTGTGTTATGGTTTATATCGTAGAAAAGTGTGACTGTTTGAAATGAATGTACCTTTTCTCTAACTTCGTCTGTGCAAGAAGTACACGTCATTTTTAAATGAAATAGCTTGCAGAGTATTGGCAAAGTATTGCTTCACTTAAAAAGCATGAATTTTGTTTACCCTATGTTTCACTTTCTGAACTAGCGTAAAAGGTGATCGATTAGCACTTGGTTTTAGTATATACATGATTTGACAACAAAGTCTTAAGTTGTTCACAACAAAAACTATAGAAACTATATATGTGCTCCAATATCAGTTACTTGAATATGATTCAGAATTCTGTCTTAAGAGAAACTACAATCTTAATCGTAATTTATTGTCTATAGAAATATCACATTAACTGGCGGTTGAGTCCAGTTTTATTAGAGAGAAAATACAAAAATTATGATAAGTTAATAGATAAGTGTGTTAGACTTAAATCCAAATGCAAAGAGATTCCAATTTTACAAAGAAAAAAGGATACCTGTATTTTTTTAGGAATATGTAAATCCCTAGATCTGATCTTGTCGAAACGAAATACAAGAAAGGGTCAAAGGATAACATACATCTTATGATTATTATCATCCCAAGATTAACCCATCTAAGCCGAATGTATGCTGTGTAGCGATCTAGAAGACATCTACCAAGTTTGATCAAATAATGGCTCTAGTTCAAACATGCTGAATACTTTTTTCTGACTCGCCACCTTTTAATTAAGCAAATTTGAAGTACACTGTTACCCATGTGTAGCAACCGAGAAGACTTTACCAAATGTGTTCAAGTTGTGTCTCACCCAAGGGACCACGTTTTACGTAGGCATATTAAGGGGGAACATAGAAAAATATTCTTATTTGAAATCACTAGGGCTAGAGCCTTGATATTTAGTTTGTACGTGTTTTGTATCATCTTCACGGTAATAAGCCGTTCAACTTATAACCATGGGGCACAATATGGCCCATTAATTAGAGATTACATGTCAATATGAATGTAGGTTTATATAGAGAAAGAATAAACATATTGTTGTCTAAAACCACGAAGCCTAGAGCCTTGAGATACAGTATGTGGCATTACCTTGTAAATATCTCCCAAGTTTGTGCAAATTGTGTCTATTGCATCGAACATTGCAGAGCTCTGGGGTCACAAATGGTTTAATTATAGAAAACATAAAATCTTCTTGTCTGGGACAACTTGGCATACAGCCTTGATATTTGGTATGTAGCATCATCTAGTGGTATTAATCCAAGTTTGAACAAATAATGCAGCAGGAAATGGTCCGGAACCGGGGTCACATGTTTGACATTGACTTATAAAGAGGAAACATAAGCAAACCTCTTTTCTGAAACCAATAGTCGTAGAGCCATGATATTTTGAATGTAACATCACCTAGTGGTCATCTGTTAAATTTGTTCAAATAATGATTTTGGACCAAAACAGCTCCATTCTGTACGAACATCAGGAGCATATCCAGTTCCCATTAGGGGCCTCTGTTCACTTGGCCCTCTTGTTATTTAAGTAACTGTGGTAATTTGAACGTCATAGTAGTCGCATCTTAAATATGGCAAAAATTACATAACCTTGTCATTAACAATTAGCTCCTTTGTCCATTTGCAATTCGTTTACAGACGCACGTTATAAAACTAAAGTACATGCGCCATAATAGTTCTTCCGAAATGGTATATACAGTGTGGACACACATCGCTTTCATACAATCTTGAGTTTTGCTTTTTATTTTTCGAGAAGACGTTTTTTACGCGCCTAAACAATATGTCATTATGGACATTTATTTAAACAGATCATGAATAGGTCGTATTCTCTAAATACAGTGATACATACATTGTACGTTTACATTTTTATTTGGAATTTGTTAAGCCAACCACCACCCCAATTCTACCACCTTGATAACATGTTATGTTTATTGATGCAAGTAAGGTAAGGTATTGTTAAAATTTGCTTATGTACTGCTTTTACCATGTTTTATTAAAAGTTCAGCGTTTTGTAGGTCCATGTCTTCGTTTTCATAATAGGCCATTATTCAGTTCTAGTTGTTGTTTTTTGTTTTGTTTTTTGCTTCAAAAGTTTTAAGCTTTAATATTGTCTCCATAGCTGCTGTAAAGGCTGATTTCTGACTTGGTCGCAAACCCTGGATAATCACTCAGACATTTGGTGGGGGATTGAATGTCTTGATCTTCAGCATTTTATCCAGGGGGGGGGGGGGGGGGAAATTCCATGTCGTTTAAAGTAGCTTTCATACTTGTTTGCCTGTTGCAAACCGTTCGAACAGTCCTAATGTCATTGCCTATTGACAAAGTCGGCCACATCCAAGTTCAAGATGCAATGTCTGATGCCATTGTCTTGCCCACTCACTTGACATTCTTTGTTAAGCGGATTAAACACGTCAAGATGTTCATCCTAAGCATTATGCTGTGCATTAATGTAACCACTAGACAGGCACTTGTATAGACGTGTGCGCCCCTTAAAATAATAAAAGTGTAATCGATTCCATATTTGTAGCAGTTATGGTAGTAATTAAGTGAACATGCAACAGAAATAATTGGTGCTCCTTCCAGACAATAATTGCGCCGGAATCCAGCATAAGGTACAAGTTGACATGTGCGTATAGCGAAAATTCAAATTAGTCTGCGCGGACGCGCAGTCTGAGACGAGTCTTGGCCTTCTACCTGAGAAAACGTTGGACCCCTGGCTTCACATAGAGCGCTTATTGAAGATTCTGATCAGACTGCGCTAATGTGCAGGCTGATCAGAGTCTTCGATGGGCGCACGTGCCAACTGGTACATTCTTCTGGATCCCAGCTCAATATCGACAAGTGTTACAGGAGATGCATAAATTGCTGTATCGTGTTATTACGTTGACATGAGGAAACCGTGAACTGGGACATAATTGAAGGGCAATGCGACAGCATGTACAACGAAGAACAGATCAGACCGTGCAGCCGCACGGTCTGATCTGTATCTTCGATGTTCATTGTGCGATTTTTCCATGACCTATAAATTCTTCTTTTGAAAAAGTAAAGACGCTTGGATGTATGAGACAGCCTGGTCAGATGTTGGTTAAGAGTGCTCACAGTCACTAAACTGTCGGGTTTTCTGTTCTGCTGGCACAAGTGTATTCCGTTTCCTTCTGTTGAGCGGAAACACGATAACCGTAATGAAACGAACAAGGATCCAGAGACAGATTATGTAAATGGATAAAAAAACATTATGGTGCCAGTCCGTAAGATAGTGGTACTTTTGGCAGGTGCGTAAATGCATTCTTAACTTCCAAATTTAGGGTGAATATTTGGGCAGTAAAATTAATGTAAGCTCCCCGGTGGATTCAGCTACTGTCCATTCTAAGGCGGTGGTTCTGTTGTTGTTGATTCATTGTTTATCAGTATACTCTCATTTTAACTGCATTATTGCACGTTGCCTGATAAACATTGTCTATCTCACCGCATGTGTATTTATCAGGTCATGATGAAGTTGTACTTTTTGAATGACGTCGCCAATGACACTGAATCGACACAAAATCGACAATTACGTCATAATCGATAGTTTGAACAGTGAATACGCTTGTAAACTGATAATTATAATACCAGGTTTGCGTCTTTTATATCAAATTGACCAGGCTCTGCTTTGAGAACGCATGTTGAATCGCTCGCATGCCTTGCGATGTCAACAAGCATTCTCAAAGCCTTGCCTGGTAAACTTAATATCAAAAGACTCTTACCTATTATTCTCTATTTATTATTGCTCTCATTGGTTGTGAGGAGCTATGCTTGGTCCTTGATTGGTGATGCAACGACTAGTGCTCCTTTTAGTTTTACAATCATTTCGCTGAGGAAAAGAGAGCGGGTTGCTTTCTTGGTATTATGTTGGAAACATGGATTGGTATGTGAGTGTGGCATACTCACTTGCCTTTTGAACGTGTTATCCAGTGTGGCTAGATATCTAATTTCATATCAGGAACATAACCGTCAAACAACACCATGTCTTCTGTAGTGCCCACCAAGAGTGACAGTGGCGTAATACTTTGTTTAGAATTGCTAAGTAAAACACAAACGTGTTCATTTTACTTGAGCTAACGCGAATCGATAGACCACTTGTGTATTAATCCTATCCTGAGGATATGATTAATACACAAGTGGTCTGTCGATGATAAGTCCCTGATAAATTTGTAAACAAAACATGAAGTCACCGTCACTCTTGGCTGGGAGGACGGTACTTGTAATAGGTTGTCGTAAATGATATTGAATCAAGAACTGAACTGAGGGTATTGTGTGTGTTGTGCCCCAAGGATCTATCTTTGACCCATTGCTATTTTAATGTTTATAAATGATATACCACTTTATACTGATATTGTTTCTACAGATCTTTATGCGGACAACACCATATTATATACGATTGGTGAAACTCAAGATTATATTGAACAAAACTTGCAGATCGCTTTACAAAATCTTTCTAAATGGTGTAAGCTCAATGGAATGTTATTAAACACGGACAAAAGCAAGGCAATGTTTACTACCACCTCTTAAAAACGTCTTCATCTTCATAATGACATTTTGCATTTAACCTACAGCAATGATGCTCTGAACACAGTTGAAAATGAGAAGGTTCTAGATGTTCGCATTGATAACAATTTAACCTGGTCTGTTCATATTAATTGTGTTGCTAAGAGAATTCTTCAAATCTAAGGTTATTATCGAAATTGAAACAACTACTTATCCACTGAACACAGAATACAATTTTACAAATCAAATATTCAACCCCATATTGACTACTGTTCTACAATAAAGGGGGTGCAGCTCAATCTATTTTTTATAACTTTTTAGGTTACAAAAAAGAGCTGTCAAAATCATCAAAAATTATCAGTATGATTACATTGCCATCAGTATAGATGAGCTTAAAATTGTAAACACATATGAACACATTTTCCTCAGAAAGGCTAAATTTATGTTTAAAACTTCTAAAACTGCTGGTATATAAATGAAACGTTTTCCTTTCGACCTTTTATTGAAATCCTTCAGTCTCTAAGGTCTAAAGGTGCCCTGGATTTTTATACTCCAATCCACAAAAATATTTTTTCAAACAAAGCCTCATTTATTAAGGTCCAATGGTTTGAAACACTTTACCATTTAGAAACTATCGATTCTTCATCAACATTGTAATTAAGGGACGAAATCCAAGATGTCATTTAATCTTTGAAGTAATGCATATGTACATACAAACACAGTTTTAGTGTAAAATTGTATTTTTTGTTGTGCCTCAGTTTTATGTGATTAGGTGTTCAAAGTAACCGTTGTGACGCTTCTTTTGAATACCCACAACATGTGTTTTGGTTTCGAAATGGGCAAATTAGGTTTAATTATTCACTTCTAGCTAAAGGTATGATATACCATATACATGTACCATACATATAAATTCAGGTACAAACGTGTGTGTGTATGTAGGTTGGAAAGTGTTCCATGAAGCTTGAATTATTTTGTTTATATGTGATTCATCTTTGTATTTTACATTAATTTGTATTTTTCACTTTATAGAGGGCCTCACGGAAGATAAGCTGTTTTTACTAAATGTGTTACCCTCTAAAAATGAAGACTATTATTATTATTATTATTGTTTTTGAAGTGACCATTGTCTACCATCGTGATCTAGGCGTGCAAGCAGTTAAGGCTTTTACGTATATGCACACGCTACTCTTAGCCGTCGCGTATTGACCATGTAAAGCGAAACAAAACCTCAATAAATTTCACTCGGCTTAGATAGGTTAAAGATATGGAGTGCCAAATCAATGGACTGGATTATATGGAATGGATGTAAAATATAACAATGGTCAATGGTCAACACTCTTTAGTTTTTTATAGTTTTAAATTAAGAACTAATTTGGGCTGTCTACATTTCCAAATGCTTAAGATATGGCTTCTTTAGAATAACAATTTTATTTATGCTTTACTGTAGTCCGCGGTTTTTGTGAAATCTTACACGCGCGTTAGTGTATAGACTTACTGCTGTTGTAGTTATACTTGAAAATCATGCGTTCTTTCTTTTAAAGTATTATAAAGAAATCAATGAGACCATTCTTTACTCAAGGCGTTTCTTTTGAGCACCAAAAACTTATGTTAAACCGCTGGATAAGAAAAAAATTATTAAATTTTATGCTGACAAATGTTGTTTATCTGGATCAATGCAATACGCTTTATTTTGGGCACAAGCTCCGTGAAACTGGTTTAAGCCATCCAGTTAAATATTTTTACTAACCGTTCCAAAGTGGTACTTCTTTTCTGTCTTGTGTTTGTTATGCGTTTGTGCGCGTCTGTATATTTGTGCCTTGTGGTCACCTGCTGGAAAGGGGCTGACCTCTTGGCCCTCGTTTGCGGTGTCTAACTGTAAGTTTGTCACTTTCCCATTGATATCCTTGGTCAGATGTGGTACTTGATTGTATCGATTCCTGATCTTTGCAACCTTATTTACTTTTACTTTGGGCGCAAACTCAAGGCTGCTTTTACACGGATACGGTATAACGGTGCTATCATGTGTCTTAAATGCATAAGATACGGTGACTGTAACATTTGATTATGAAAATCATGCTGTAGAATTTGTACTTTCTTATACAATTGTGCAGATGCAACCGCGGGTAATTCTAATAAAATAAACATTATTTGGCTTAACAAGACAGAAATTAATCAGTTAGAGAAAACAAGACAAGCATATCAGATAGTGGCTGAGTCCTGTCACTTCTGCAAGACGAACATCCAACTTGGCTGGCTTATTATAACTAGATAGATGAGCCGCGACATGAAATTTCCAACAGTTTGGTAGGTGCGACTAGCAAAGGCTCAGACCAGCCTGCGCATACGCGCGGTTTGATAAATGCAATTCATAAGTCTTGGATAATCTATGACTGTTAAGCTACTGGCCGAACAGCCTTTTGAGGTTCTAAGCTCAACAGGAGGCTATACAGGCTCGTCTGAGTCTATTCTTGTCAAAAAGCCTCATTGTTGGAAATGACATGTCGCGGCGCAGATTCATTTCGTAGTTCACTTCACCCTCCTACACTATCACAGTCTCGCTGCATTCTTATCGAGACAAATAAATATTCATTGAATCTGATCACCCATAGACTTGAAGAAGTGCATAATCACATTCTTGCTCATAGCACACCTTGAACGAATGTTTCTTGGTGCGCACATAGTCCAGCCCGAAATACTGGCTTAAGTCTTACATCTTGTGACTCTATTTTGATTTGTTGTTGTTTGTTTGATGCTTAATAAAGCATCGACCCTTACTAGCGTTAGATTGTATTAAAATATAGATAATTTAGATAGGAAACGAAAAATTATATGTTATATAGGCCAAAAAAGAAACGCCGCATACAATACTTAAAAATATTGTGTGTTAAATGAGAGTGGCAATTTTTCATCATCTGTCTATGTTTTGCTATTTTTTCTTCCGCACATCTTCCCCATTGATTTATTGAGCTGAGTCAATCAAAACCAGTGTACTGACCGATTTTCCATTTTCCTGTTTTTCACGTGCACACTCAGTTCATTCAGGTTAACATGTGTACCAACTACTAAAATCTCTAGTCGAACATCCAAAAAGTCTAAAAACATTTAAAAACTTTGGAATTTAACATTGCACATTGCTAATTTACGGTGACAAAATCGGCACATGTGGAACGTGAACGTGCAATAGGAATGTTAAAAGCTAACGTGACGCCATTGATAGTAACCAAACGATTTCGGTGCCATGTTAGGACGATTGGACGTCTTGAGAATCGTTTCCAACAAATTGTGACAACGTCACACCGTCCGCGTCCTGGGCGTAGACGTGTGTCGACGCGACGTCAAGATCGACACATCCAGACGTCTCATTTGTGCAATCGATTTCATCTGGAGTCAGTCACTGTAGGACATCCCAAGGAACTAATAATCCAAAATTCAGGGCTCAAACTGTAAGAAATCGTTTCAAGAGATTTGTTTAAAAACCCCACCTCTCAACGTTTGACGGAACTTAACTTTGGTGCAGTATTTACGTCAAATTAATGACCCCGCGGTAGTATCAACGTCTTAATGAATTGAGAAACTGGCAAAGAGCATTCTCTAGAACCATTTTGCTCTATTTTTTCTGATTACTGCATCTTTTTTTAATGAAATACATAACTGGTACAGTTAGCACTTGTTATACATAGCGGCGTTTCTTTTTTGGCCTAGTATATATGACATTATGAATTACACCGTATAAGCTAATACAAAATAATGTTTCAACACGGTCTAAAAATGAGATTAAACTTTATTGAAAAAAAATGATTTCTTTCAAAGTTGTCTTATTATTAACAATAGGTATATTGAGAAATATATTAAGTAAGATGTTACTATGATGTGAATAATTATTTCTTGTCTGTGAAAAACAATAAAAAAAACTTGTTGAGGTACACAACTTTCTTTTTAAACATTGGCACGACTCCAGGGGCACGACTACACTGTACACGTACCTGTCCTACACGATGTAATAGGTCAGTTCACAATGTATTCAGCATGTGTTTAAAGTATGAGAATAAATGTTGAAAGAACAATTGCTCAGTTTATCCGACGCGCACTTTTTTGTTGTAATTTCAAACTGAAAATGTTCCTATGAATGAAAGAACTGATCAACAGGTCCACGTTTGGTTTCAGTTAGAATACCGTCATGCGCCTAAAATGTCTCATGTAGGTTATCTCGTAATAACAACCGGCCTCGTGTAGCTTGTCTCGTATTAGTAACGCTTGTCTCACATAAGTAGCGATTTAAAAGCCTTCGTTGTTCGACAATGCGTTAAGAAACAAAATGTATTTGCTGGCTCATAATCAGTAATGTACATTACAATGTATGTATATGTAGATTCATTGTAAGCCACCCACGAAGGAATCAAAACTATACTATTCCTTATGCTATGCTAACTATTTATATCAAGTGTACTTTTAAGTGCATTTCTTCAAAAAGACCAATTTGAAGACATATATAAATATATCAACAGCATAACCTGTCAATAAAATGTTACATTTTTTCTGATTACCGACCTATATCCTCATCACTAATATTACTTGTACGTCAATCAGGCTATTTTCATAACATTGACTGCTTAGATTGTCATCACCAGTTGAACTTGGGGTGAAATATATCAATTTACTCAATAATGAATGACGAGCATCATCGAATACTAGCGTGTTCTCAAATTTTATGAAGCTTATGTAACTGCTCAGTCAAGATAGCATGCGCGGATACAGAAGGTTTTGTCAGAGAGCGTCCAACTTTTTTTTTCTTTTTTTCTTGATGAGGGGAGGTAGGGTCCAAATACCACTACAAGCGAGCTATCATCGGCCCGACAGCGGCTTGCCGATGATGGCCCAACGTGGCATGCTGGCTAGGTAGCTTTGTGAGTCAGTTTCAGGGGATCCGGACCAGTATTGCTAAGAAACCCTATTTTTGTGATTTTTCAGGAGGGGATTGGACCCCCCTGTCCCCACCTCTGCATCCGCGTGTGTCTATTAACTGGAGGCTGAGGAAAACCAAATGCATATATGAAGGGACTATGTCTACAACTTTGAACATTTTTTCGAAAAACAATATTTTCTTTTAAAATTATATGTAAAAGTAGAATTAAGTTATGTATGCACAACATATATGTTCACTATAGCTAAAAACTGCATGGAAATTGAATTATTTTATAATACAGGTGTTTTTCTCTTTTTGGTAATTATTTGCGTCCCTCCAGTATTATAGACAGTTAATTTTTAACATAAATGCTGTTGTTTTGATACTGATTATTTGTTAAGATTTAAGGAATTGGTAAAATGTATACCTGCATTTAAGTATTTAACTGTGTTCTTAAAAATAGAATCATTATTTCTAAAATTAAAAGATCAAAAGTTACAGACTATGCAGCTTTAAAAAGTTAAGCTTCTTACTCTTTTTGGTAATTATTTGCGTCCCTCCAGTATTATAGACAGTTAATTTTTAACATAAATGTTGTTGTTTTGATACTGATTATTTGTTAAGATTTAATGAATTGGGAAAATGTATACCTGCATTTGAGTATTTAATTGTGTTCTTAAAAATAGAATCATTATTTCTAAAATTAAAAGATCAAAAGTTACAGACTATGCAGCTTTAAAAAGTTAAGCTTCTTACTCTGCCTCCAAGTGTTAGAAACATGTCAACAATACGACAGCGGAGATTACACAATGTACAGAACATGTTGTTGAAAATTCTGGAACATCCTCTGTCAGATTATAGGCCTCACTGCGAATAACAACGGTGCTGACTAGACTCTTCACAGTCAACTCAGCTGAGCACAAAATTTATCCTGTTCATAAATATTAAAATGCCAACAATTGTTGGCATTTAACATTAATGAGCCAGTGCATGAGATTTCCAACAATGTGGTATGTGCGACCAGCAAAGCCTCAGATCAGCCTGCGCATATGCGCAGTCTGATCAGAGCCTTTGCTAGTCGCTTGAGTATTCTATGATTGTTGAGCTACTGACTGAACACCATTTGGAGTTTCTAAGCTTAAAAGGAGGCTGCACAGGCTCGTCTGAGTCAACACTTGTCAAAATGTCAAATTGTTGGAAATCTCATGCCGCGGCTCAATTTTATTACCTTGATAAATACCACAGCTGAGTGACCTACTAACGCAAAACACTTCTTTACTTTGCGGTATTTTATGTTTTAAATGAGCAGTTGTGGCTTGGTGATCAGCTGAGATGAGTTGGCTCCGAGGTTATAAAACTTTTTTCATGCTCAACTCAACTGAGCACGAAATTTCAATTGCTCATAAAACTAAATACCGACAAATAAAAAAGTTTCTTGATTTAAGTCTCTCAGGTGTATTCAAAGCTATGAGCAGGATAATTGTTTTGCTCAGCTGAGTTGAGTATAAAATTATTTTATAACTTCGGGGTCAGGTGTAGGCTGGGCATTAATGTCATGTGCTGTAAAACTGTTTCCTAATAGCGCCCTAGAAGTCGATTCACTAAAAGCTTTTTGCTATGTAGGTCGTTTGCGTAGGTAGTAGAAGCTGTGTCCCAATTAGCTAATTTTTGTAAACCGAATTATAAATTGTTAGCTTCTATGGAATAAGCGAAAATGAGAGACAACCTGTGGCTTTGTCCGTACGGTCAAGTTTAAGCATTATTAGTGTGAATATATTGTACGAAAACTAGCGCATGATGTGAAAAACTATATTCAGTCTCCATATAGTGCTCTACTCGAGGACATTGACCCATTTATCCGAATGTATTTTCCCATCCTTACCAATTAGATGAGTCCATTTCCAATTTTAGGGTTGCTTAGTGGTATTTTTCATTTTAATACAAATTTTAGAAGACATCTCTGTAAGTAAATAGTGGAAAACCTGATCAGAGATCTGGGTTTGCATTGTTTGCCCGTGTCCCACAAAAAGGACGCTAGGCTTATATTGGTTAAACGTTAGACCGGCTTCCAACGTCAAATTTATTAATTATTCCAACTCAAAAATATGTATCATTGATACCTCAGTCTGACAGGGTTCTAAGAGCAGAAAGTTATTCGCATTGTTTTATATATACTAGGTTTTTACAAAATACGACTTAATGTCGTTTGATTAAGGTACTAAATGGATTTCTATTTCGTTCCTTCAAATTTTAAATCATGTTCTGACTTAAGCAATGGTATTTTAAATGCCGCTGGCGTTATATGACCGATCACAGGCAGCAAGCATGCAGTAACCTTATCACATATCGAGACAGTAATACGATCAACATAATAATGAAAAGTAACATGCATGTCCGCCAGCCCAGAAGAATTTTGTACTTATCGCATATGCGCAAAACACTCTTTTAAACGCATATTCTGACGTATCCAACGGGGCTGGAAGTCTAAATATTGGTCCGAGTTTTCATCTACTCCCATATTTTGTGTATAAGGCAGCGAAGGCTCGTCCGAGCATTCGTTGTTCGGCAATGCGAAAAGTACGTGAATCCCATCTGACGTATCAAGCGGGACTGAAAGTCACAATTTTGGTTCGAGTCTTCATCTACTCCT
Source organism: Loripinus fragilis (assembly GCA_964019695.1). Classification (NCBI taxonomy): domain Eukaryota; kingdom Metazoa; phylum Mollusca; class Bivalvia; order Lucinida; family Lucinidae; genus Loripinus; species Loripinus fragilis. Next base: position 36,234,415 of record OZ026516.1, read on the forward strand.
ATATTTTATGTATGCGAACAGCGAAGGCTCTGGCGAGTCTGCACATATGCACAGGCTCGCCTGAGCATTTGTTGTTCGACAATGCGAAAAGTACGTGAATCCCACGTGCTGGTTTATTTATAGGCCTTTTTTCAGTCAGAAACTTATTGTTCGAAATGAGATGTGGCCAGACAAATATTTGAGACTTCACTCACTTTTTGACAACTGTACATCTGTGTAATGAATATTTTAGCGTGCAGTACAATTATGAAGCATTTTTTTCACACAATAGACTGAACTTTTGAAGAACATGTTTGGTCGGAAGAATATAATGCGCGTTCATTCAGTGACGTTAGTTTATAGGAACTTACTTTGCAAATGCATTTCTTAATCGCCGAGCGTCTGGTACGATTGCATACAGACATTCATATATGTATCTGAAAAGTTTACTATGTTGGAATAACGGAAACAGCATATAGGGCTGGTGAAGGTTGAAATAATCTGGAAAAACGGATCCTTCAGAAATAGAGAGAACCTACAATATTAGAAAACAGAAGACTCGGTTTTATTGTGTCTATTCATGAGAAATATTAGAAAGTGCAAAAAGTCTCACGCCCCCTAGCAACGACTAAAAAGGCATTTTGCTTTCCGTCAGAACCCAATATTCCCGAAATACCAGAATATGAAAATGTTTCAACACTATATCGATGCACGGGGATAAGTTTTACCAACTCCACACAGAAACACAAAAGTTCTTGAGTCATTATTTAATATTTTTGCGCAAATCGCGCCTACCGCCATAATGATGGTTTCGACGATAACAATTTCAATCACTGATGCATACCATCGCATCGCTTCTTGTAAAACCACTAAGGAGCCGTCAAGGTTTGGTTTCAATATATTTTATAAGCAAATTCATTTAGTTTAAACATATTTTTTTTGAAATTCATTTGACATTATCAAACATAAAGCTAACGAGGATGGGAATGAAAGCATCATAGTTATAGATTTCCTTTCCTATTACCAAGAGTGTATTGTAAGGATACAATTTGTGTTAAGGTTGAACAAAAATGTGTTTACCAAGTAACTATAATCTTCTATCAAAAGTTATTATTTGCCTCTATTTAGAAAACATAATATAAGGTGAATCTAATTTACTATGTTTGCATTGAAGTTCGTTAATAAAGTTTTGCTATTGACGAACGATATGCAAGTGAGAATGATCAGGAAATACCACAATCACACACTACAGACCAGCCCATGGCACTGTGAGAAAGAGCCACGTAACATTAACAATAACAAGCCATCAGAGACAATTAAAGCAAAGCAACCAGATCTCTCTTCCTCGTCTAGATGTTAGTGTAAACTAGAAAGGACACACAGTAATGCATACCAAAACAAAGACCAACACAGAACTAACAATGGGAGGTACATAAAACAATAAATCAACAACAACAGAACCACCACCTTAGAACAGACAGCAGCCTAAGCCGGCGGGGGGGGGGGGCTTAAATGCATTTAACTGGCGACCTAAGACATCGCAGATGAGCTATTTGATGACATATCTGGGGGATTAGGCTGGCCACGTCAGTGTTCTTACACCATGCTGTCTCAGAAAGTCGAGCTCAAAGTGCGCATTAGTTGACGTTCTGGTACTCGAAGTTTCGACCAATACGCTTAGCAAATGATGTAAAGCCTTGGTTGGTCAAGGTACCTTGTAGTATCATTAATTCCATCCTTTCGTCGTATATGATGCCCGCCCATATAATGATTCTGCCACCCCACATCTATTGTGCTGCTTGACTGTTGAAGGATGGTATGTGCGTAATTATTTTAGCGTTCTGGCTACGCCCTTGTTTAGGGTGTTTAATTGATTGATCCAGAAATATATCAATTCGCAACTAGTTCATATTTAACAAAGGCAGTTGTCGAGTGATTAATTTCTTTTAATATAGTTATTTCCTTTCCTGAAGAAAATTTGAAAGAGAATGATTTACATTCTGTTCAAGATAAATTTGATTACTCATTTGAAGTCCCATAAATCGTTTTCAATTGAAACTTGAAGTCCTAGAAAATACCAAACTTCGAAGCAATTATGATCAAAGTTACATGAGCATCTTTACGCTATGTTTGAAAATAAGTGCATTTGGAGTTGAGGGCATTTTTTCTATAAATGATATAAATGTCTTAAGATTTTGAAATATATTTTATACCCAGGCATTAAGCAACTGTTTTGTTTTAGATGGACATTGTAGCAATGCCTTTTATTATTTTATATCTGTATAAAGATATTTATAGAGGGCCGCAAGGTAAAATAGCTTATGTGCTAATTGTGACACCCTCTCAAAATAATGTATGAATAAATAAATACATAGTGCATGGAATTCGGCCAGCATTGAGTCGACGTCGATACAGCATTTAATCAATGTTTCTGACATTGAGCCTATATCATAAGTGTTTCATCTTGTATTTCTTGGCTACAGGCTGTAAAAATGCATAATTCTTTGGGGTCTAATTGACTGCAGAATCTGTTCAAGTATTTGCAATTTTGTCATGAATATTTCCCATTGGAGATTTCACTCCGTCTTTTATGATACAATTATCAAGTCTAGTTTAAAACTAATGTGTTTTCTGCGCTTTGTGATCAATAAATCTTAACTAAACTTCCCTTAAATTGCAGTGCATTCAAACATGTTATACAAGCTCAAGAAGACAATACTGAGGGTGAGTTGTATAACAATTTGACACTTCATTCTAGAATATATTGTTTGCGTTTTTTAAACCACAACAAGTATCGCTGCTTTAATATCAATTAGACCATTGTATATGCAGCATACAACATCACTCGTTAAACCTGCGATATTGCCCAATACCTCCTTCTTAGCATATCCAAAAGAATCACTTCGGCAAGTATCCGCAAAGTAAAGAATGAAAAAAATCTGACTACCTTTCAAATGTTTGAATGAAAAAGAATCTACAGCATGTACATATGCATCGATACTTTGAGCAGTCACGGTTTGACTACTATTCAACGCATAGACTTTTGGTTATACTGACATAGGACATAATATCGTCTCTTAGTTGAGATAGTTGAAGAAGAATAAAGTATTTGAGAGGAATGGTAAACAAATGTATATTATGTATTAAAAGATATCAATATGATAAAGTTACACACCTAATCAGACTTTACAAAAGTAAGTAAGAAGGCACAGATCAGGAATCGATACGGTCAAGTACCACACCTGACGTAGGACACCACAGTGAAAATGAACGTGACAAAAACAAAACAAAACATCACATACAAGAGAGTCAAGAGGTTAGCCCTTTCTCAGCAGGTGACCACAAGGCTGCAACGAACAGACAAGAAAGCAGGACAAACACGAAACATAATATAACAAAAAAGATCCACAAAAGTAGCACCGACCTGGAATGGTCAGTAAAAAATATTTTACTGAAACAATATTTTACTGAACGGCTTAAACTAATTTTATGGTACCAACCTCACCCTTATTTCTGATGTGGGTCAATACAAATAGATGTGTGGTTCGCATGAAAGATCCCCAACTTATCAATGTATCATCTCCTAGTAAATACAAATCGAGATATATAAGAAGGAGATAAAATAAAGATAAGGACTCAACAGTATATACATGTACAACTGAATACCAGAGTAAAATAAATCCAACAGTTATACCCAGATGGGCCTGATTACAGGCATAACATCAGGCCCTAGCCCTCTCATCGATAAGTAAGTATTTTAGTCGGAACCATCATAGAATCTGAGGTTCGACATGCCGGCGTGCAATTAAAGTAAGAAAGGCAGCAAAGATTGGGAATCGATACAATCAAGTACCACACCTGTCCCAGGATACAACATGGAAAAGTGACAAAAATACAATTAAACATCACAAACAAGAGCCAAGAGGTCAGACCTTTCCCAGCAGGTGACCACAAGACAACAACGAAGTTGCCAACCGTGATTGGGTTGAACATCAAGCATGCAGTCTAATCCAATACATTAATGGTATAACCAATTTTCTTAAAATGAGAATTTTTTTTTAATAAACTGCGCTGAACAAATATTAGAGCCAAAAATTTTCTTTAATTTATACACTAAGTCGCCATATAATTCTGGTTCCGAAAGTCCCTTGCGCAAGAGAGATTTAAGTCCAATATTAAATTTACATATTAAATCATGGTATTGGCGGTAAAATTTATAAAAAAAGTTTTGCTAATTTTATGATACCAATAGCATTGTTTGAGAAGTTTCTGAGTTAACGGTTAATTGCGAGTGTTGAAGTCTGCAACATGGCTAGATGCTCTTGCAAATCGGATGAGTTGAGAAATATAACCTCCATAGGATGTAGAACGAGGAACATCACCACCCAAAGAAGGGAAATTGACTTTTTCAAAATCAAAATCGTCAAAAGCATCATATACATTTTGACAAGACCATGCATGATTTTTTAAGTTTTTCCAAAGTTAAAAATGCGTTTCTGTCGTTATATACAAGGTAAATGTAAGGAGAGCCTTCTCTCTGGAAGTTTCTTTCAATAAGACCAATACGTTTATCTTTTATTAAATTATGAGGTAAAGTAGTGTAAAGAGTAGAACAATCATATGTAGACAAACTGGTCGCGGTTGAAATCTCTAGCTTTAAGTTTATTTAATATTTCACCTGAATTTTTAATAGACCAAAATATATTCTTACCAGATCTTTCATATAACTTTTCTCAGTGCTTAATAACATGTTTTGTGACAGCAGTGAGACATGAGGCTAACAAGTTAGAAAGTTCTATTGTCGTACAAGAACTAGAATTAGTAATAAATATTGCTTAATAGGGTTTTATTTGGAGTTCATGTAACCAGTATAATGTAGGTTAGGAATTCTAGTGGTAAGGAATGTTAACTGAAAACAAAGACAGACAGACTTACTCACTTACTTTTTAATATTACAGTTTTGATAAAGATGTAAAATGAAGACTTGGGAAAATCAATATTATGAAAAAAAATCATAAATGGGGCAATATAATATCAGGATATACTGTTATCATTCATTGTCACCAAAACGCCCTTTTAATTTTAACCCTTAAAGCGCCAAGAAAAATATGCATCTGAAAATGTCGGCTGCTGAAGTCGTCTGCTGCAAATAATTGCCTAACATTACTGACCAATTAAGTATAGAAGCAAACAGCGTGGACCCAGAACAGACTGCTCCTATAGGAGCAGTCTGATCTGGGTCCACACTGTTTGCCATAGAGGCTTCTTAAACATTTCAGCAGACGAGAAAAGCAGACGACTTTTGTTGCGATTGGCGCATTAAGGGTTAACACCAATTTAGTACAGGTACGACCTGGCTTTGGAGATACTTCAATCAACAAGTTGAAAATGGCACCATTCACTTTAAAGGACATCTTTCTTGAAAATCGGCAAATATGCGGTCATAACATAGAAAATGCACAAAGAGGGTAGGACCAATAGAAGTCAGATATATGTATATCTTTTTATCAGTCACCCCTAATATTAACTGTATTGTTTCAACATAACCTAATAAACGTTTCCTATCTCACGGCATGTTACCTTTATCAGGTCATGATGACGTTGCACTTTTTTGAAAGACGTCGCTAATGACGCTGTTCAAATCAACAACAAAAAATTACGTCATAATCCCTAGTTTGAAGAGTCTGCAACAATGGGCAAACTGATAAATAGAATACCAGGTTCGCGTCTTTTGATATCAAGTTTCCAGGCTCGGCTTTGAGAACGCATGTTGAATCGCTCGGCAAGCCTCGCGATGTCAACAAGCGTTCTCGAAGCCTTGCCTGGTAAACTTGATATCAAAAGACACTCACCTGGTATTCTCTATATTCTAGTGTCCTGTCTCAGATAATGCTTATCTGTCAATTGGTGTGATCAAGTAGATAAATTGCATACAGTACACCACTTGGCTTTGCTGTGGGATCACCAATGCATTCTTAGAAAGTATGTCTTATTTGGACTTTAGCGAAATATTCCAAGCCAAGTCCTTTAGACACCTTTGTCTTTTGTTCAAACATTTAAGTGACAATGTGGGATAAAAGACAAGAAAATGATTTTTTAAATGTCAAGTTAAAGTCAATAAAGAGCATCTGGAAAATGCGTTAACAACATTTGATCCTCCCGAGGTAATCTTCATATATAATATATACATATTTCTCAGCTTATTCGTTTTGCTAGAGTGTGCCCTAATGAAACGTTATATAAGGGTTGGATATAATTTGGATATCATGCGACAGTCTGCATGCCTAGTTTTAAACCCAATCACGGTTTATAGCTATGGTTTCCCTCTTTAATTGCACGACGGTGGGTCAGGCCTCAGACTCTATGACGGCTCTGACGTAAAGCTTTAATCGGTGGGTTGGTGCCTGATGCTTATCTGTAGCTGGACCCACCGTGGCTCAACTTGAGGTTTTCATTAGCTCTGACTATCTGTGAGTCATGAGCCCTTTTCTTTGTTTCATCATGGAGTGTTAATTTGATTAGAGTGTTTTTCATGATGATACATTGCATTAGTTAGATGGCCTCAATGCGAGCTAAACATTTCTTGTACTTCAACAACAGCAGAATCTAGGGCGAAGATTTGGTACCAGTAAAATGCATTTAAGCCCCCCCCCCCCCCGGTGGTTTAGGCTGCTGTCCCTTTCTAAGGCGGTGGTTCTGTTGTTGTTGACTTTTTGTTTATTGTTACTCCCATTGTGGGAGTCTGTAATTGTTCTATGTTTTGTTGTACGTTACTTTATGTCCATTCTAGTATTGCAATCATCTTGATGGGGAAGAGAGAGCTGATTGCTTTGCTTAATTTGTCTTCCTGGTGTCTTGTGATGGTTGAGCGGCTCTTCCTCGAGGTGCCACGGGGTTGTCTGCAGTTTGTGATTGTGGTATTTCCTGATCATACTAACTTACTATTTTCAATATGTATGCTTTTTTGAACTTTGTTTTGGAATTGATTGCTGATAAATGTCTGCACCGAGCATCAAAAGACAAATTGCAAAATAAAATTCGCTGGCACTCCGATTATGACCCGCTTTAAATTGCTCCTCGTGACTGTGTTCCTACGCAATATCTGTATATGACATATTTGTACTTGGCTAGCATACATTGCTAATTGAATTCCACAAATGAACAAACAAGAGGCAGAAAGCGTACATAATAATGGTCAATCAATGTAATCAACGCTGTTCCATAATTCGATAATAGCTATTCTTTGTCATGCCGAATTTCAGGCACAACTCATGCGTAAATACGGTATGCGCGGATCCAGTGGGGGACAGGGGGTCCAGACCCCCTGCAAAAGCACAAGATATAGGGTTTCTTAGCAATATTGGCCTGGATCCCTTAAAAATCACAAAACTACCAAGTCAGCATTCAATGTTGGGTCGACATCGAAACGCCAGCGAAAACGCCAAATCAATGGATAGCGTCAATAATGGCCAGCTAATAGTGGTATTTTGATCCTTCCTCCCCTCCCCAAACTAAAACAAAACGTTGTCGAAGTTGGACCCCCTCCGACAATATTTTCTGGATCCGTGCATGTATGGTGAGTTGTACATTAGTTTGAATATTTCATGACTATTTGGTTCTTATCGAACATGCAAACACATGTTCAGATGGTCACCACGTCCATATATGGTAAGGCAAACAGTTAAACATCTTCTCTAAAATAATTAGGCTTACGTTTGTATTAACTTTGGCCTTGAAATGTAGCATTGGTGTAGGGTCAACCAAATTTGTTCAAGTTATTATCATATGCTGACCTTGACCTACATAACGTCAAGGCAAAATAATGTTCCTAATGAATTGAAATGGACAAAACATGACAAAACTGATTGTTTTAAAATGTGAGGCCAATGTCCAAATGCATACTACATATGTTTAACTTAATGTGGCAATGAATATAGTCCAAACGGTTAAGGTCTACGACTGACCTTTCGAACAAGATCGCTCATATTGGATTTCAATCGAAAAATAAAAAAAATCAGAAAGCACACAAACAATTGAACTTCAATTTCAAAGTAAAGTAAGTAAAAAGGCAAAGATCAGGAATCGATACAATCAAGTACCGGACACTACATGGGGAAGAGACAAACACATTAGAAAACAATACATACAAGAGAGCCAAGAGGTTAGCCCTTTCCCAGCAGGTGACTAAATGGCTGCAATGAACAGACAAGAAAGCATGACAAACAAGAAAACATAAATACCAAAAATAATCCACAAAAGAAGCACCGCCTTGGAATGTGAGTACAACTATTTTTACCGAAACTTTAAACTTGTTTTATGGTACCAATCTCACCCTTATTTCTGATGTGGATCAAGACAAATTCGGAACTGTCATAGAATCTGAGGTCCAGGGTGCCGTGGTTGGATTGACCACCAATCATGCAGTCTGTTGCAATACATTAATGTTATAACCAATGTTTATACAAAGAGAAATTATAATAATAAACTGCGCTGAAAAATTATTAGAGCTACCGATTTTTTTTTATTTATTTATACACTAAGTTGCCATAGAATTCTTGTTCGGAAAGCCCCTGGCGTAATAGAGATTTAAGACCAATATTAAATTTATATATTAAATTATATTATAAATGTAATATTTAATAAAAAAATATGCGAAGTTTATGATGATACTAACCGTGTTTGACAAGTTTCTGAATTAACCGTTTAGTGCGAGTGTTGAGGTCAGCAACATGGCAAGATGCTCTAGCCAATCGGATGAGTTGAAAAATATAAACTCCATAGGATGTAAAACTAGGAACAATACCATCTAGAAAGGGAAATTGACAATTTCAAAATCAAACTCGTCACAAGCAACACACAAATTTTGACAAGACCATGCATGCTTTTTTTAAGCTTTTCCAAGGCGAAAAAGGCGTTTCTGTCGTTACACGCTAGGTAAGGAGAGCCTTCTCTTTGGACGTTTTTTTTTCAATGAGATCAATAAGCTAATCTTTGATTAAATTATGCGGTAAAGTAGTGTTAAGAGTAGAAAAATCATATGTAGACAAACTGGTCGCGGTTGAAATCTCTAGCTTTCAGTTTATTTAATACTTCACCTGATTTTTAATAGACCAATATGGATTCTTACCAGATCTTTTATATACCATTTCGCAGTACTTATTATCATATTTTGACAGCAGTTTGACATGAGGTTAACAATTTAGAAAGTTCTGTTGCCATACAAGAACTAGACTCTTTTAGTTTGTAACAATGCCATTTATACGAATTACCCTGGTCACATATTAAAGCTGGCTGCCATGTCCATATATGATAAAACCATTATAAAATAGTATTCACTAGAACCAAAAGCCCTTTGACCTTGGGTCTTATAAGTAGCATTTGGGATGTGGATTCTACCAAAAGTGTTCTAATGAGCCGCGACATGAGATTCCTAACAATGTGGCATGTGCGACCAGCAAAGGCTCAGACCAGCCTGCGCATACGCGCAGGCTGATCAGAGCCTTTGCTAGTCGCTTGAATATTCTTTGACTGTTAAGCTGCTGACTGAACACTATTTGGAGTTTCTAAGCTTAAAAGGAGGCTGCAAAGGCTAGTCCGAGTCTACAGTTGTCAAAATGCCACATTGTTGGAAATCACATGTCGCGGCTCAATTGATGATCACACAGACATACTTTATGACGAGATAAAATATGTTCCCTAATGCATGTAAACTGGAATAATCTTGAAAAGTTGATTATTGTATTTCTTTTCGAAGCCAAAGTAATTGTATGGTCTAAATATACTCCTCAAAATAATTGAAGGACCAATACTATCAATTATAACATTGATGCATTTTGTGTTGAACGTATTTCGAAAACCTATTTTACGATCTAGCCTAAATTTTTCAGACATCTTTGACGCCTTATTGCCAAGTGAAACAGCAAAAAGAAAGTGGTAGAAAATGTTACTAATTAGGATTTTTTGCCATTTTAAAGCTTGCCCTGAATGTATTGGAATGTCATTTTTTGTGTGTGATCCATGGGCCACAGAACTGCATGAAATGAATGAAAAGTGCTTTTAGCTGCTGAAATCTCTGTTTTCGCATGATTTTATGGTGTTTTAATCCCGTTGATACCATCCACCTCTTCCTGTGAGAGAAAATTGACCCGTTTGGCTGTGGCGTAATGGCCAGACTATAGATTCAGACAACTGGTTTTGACGTTTGTCCGTGACAATCTTTAAATGATTCGTCGGGACATCTTTCTAACACTCAACGGCATAGAATGACGATTGAAAATCTGATTCTTGATGGCCAAGTACACACATTGTTTACAGAAAACCAAACAATGTCAAAACCCCATTGTCAGAGACGAAAATGCTTGCTTCCCAGTATATTGAAACAGTTTGAAGATTGTTTTGCATGTAAGCTGACCTGTTTAAAACAAAGTTAAATTTGGTATCACTTTCATTCTACTCGAACGACCACAGAAGAATTTCTTTACCCCATATCCACTGCCTTTTGAAAGTGTGTTTTTGAGGGTATGAGCATTTGCGACACAGTTATGGCAGAATTAGGCATGGGAATCATTCATAGTGATTCTTGATTTTTGGGCATAAAGCATAGAAATATTTGGGCCAAGTTTTACAGAATTTAAATGTTTGAGATAATTATACTCGCATTCTAAAATCTTGGTCCTTTAATTATTTTGAGGGGTATAGGTTTAACCTAATGAGACAGTGATTCTCCCTTAGGTAAGTACCTAATGTCAAGATTGACCGCTAAGACGTTGGAATGCTATCAATATATTTTGACATATCTCTTAATAGCAAGGCAAATTGAAAGGCCAGTTCACATGTATGATCATTCATCCATGATTAAATGGCTATGTGGTCTAGGTTACATCACAAAACTGGATGCCATGCAACTCTTCATAAATCGTTTATGTTTTTTCATTTGTTATTGTTTGGCAACAGATAGCCAATGATTTAATCATTGCTCGTTAAGCGTAGGGTGACGCAGCAGATTTACAGTTAGAAGTATGAAAGAAAATCCTGTATTTGTCCAATTGGGTGAATAAACCACCATAACCTGACCAACTACGTAACTCTACGCTTATCATGCAATACCTATACTAGGGTATGTAGCATTATGGGTGTGGGCTCTACAAAATCAGTTCAACGGATAATCCTAGGTTGACCTAAATGGCTTGATCTACTTAGCATTAAGATCAAATATAATTTTGAATGCATTAATATGGGGAAACCCTTGAAAAGATGATTTTCGATAACTGTTGAAGCCAAAGTCAAAATATTTACTAAGTATTATCACATGATGTCGCGTCTGGGAATAATATAACGTCATGCAATAAAATCAATAAACCACTAGTGGTTTACTGATTTAGTTAAGCTACGTAATGACGTTCATTATAACTTTACGTAACAGATGGTAAATATTGGCATTTTCACGCCAAAAATGCGATTTTCAATTAATTTTAATACCATGTGATAAAAAGAATCTAACATTTGTGCTCCTGTTTTATTGAATTTATGAAACTCGTTTCGAAAAAAGAGATAAAATGCTCGGCAAGCCTCGCATTTTATCTCTTTTCCCTAACTCGTTTAATAAATTCAATAAAACGTGAGCACTCATTATTATATCGAAACTAATGAGACAATGACTATAAGTAGCCGCCAAAGTAAAGCATAAAATGTAATTTAGATGTAAAAATGCACATTTTGGGTAAAATTGAATATCAATTATGAAATTTAAAAAAGCTATATCGCATCATAACCCAGCATTGACCGCAAGTGGCATTAGTGACTGTGTATTTTATTGTACCTCATGTTGCCGATGTTCTTGGACTGAGAGAAATAAAGAGTGATTAGGTTTGGTTTGGTTTGTAATTTCACAGTATGAAAAATGTGATCTGTAAAAACTATTGCTCTATATTTCCTTTTACGTTGGTGCGTCATTACATCTTAATTAACGGATTGACATGGCAGCATCTAAATAATCTAGCTGTGCACAACAGAATTGCTGCTTGCAAACTAGTGATCTGTCATTTAATAATCTGTTTTCAACGTTCACACGCAGAGCCATAGAGAAATGCTGAAACGTGTATTCAACATATCTCTGCTATCCTTTCACACGAACGTTTACGTTGTCGTAATTTGGTGATACATCTACATCCAAAAGGGGTACGAAATCACCATAATGCTCTGTGTGTTCATCAAAGATTCTGATCAGCCTGGGTATCTGCCTTGACATATCAAAATCCATTAAGTGAACACAATTCCTCATGAAATGAAAATCTAAGTCAAAAATCCATGGAACGAAAGCGTGAGCGAGTATGATCAGGAATATATGTACCACTATCAAACACTGCCTACCATAAAGCACTAGCAGCCACAAGACATTAGGAAGACAATTAAAGTAAAGCAACCTGCAGTATTCTCTTCCCCATCAAGATGATTGCAAAATTAGAAAGGACATTAAGTACAACATAAAAAAACACCGCCATAGAGCGGACAACGGCCTAAATTTGCTCAAAATATGTAAAAACTTGTTTTGGCTGTTTATATGTTCCGGAACAAGAATCACTGTTTCCTAATCGGGCATCACTACTTATATTCTGATTCATAAACAGGAATCACGACAATTCAAAATAAAAGTTCATGTTTTGCATGCAAATATCTGCGATCTGACTCATGGTCTGATAAATTAACTCTTAATTTACTAGTGTCATCTGCTGATAACTACTGCAAACAGTATGGACCCAGATCAGGCCCGACGTTTTCAAAACGTCGGGCCTGATGTGTATCCAAACTGTTTCTCACTCTGATAGTAATCCTGAAATGATTTTTCATAGTATGTGATTTTGAAAAATTCAAAGACGACAATACAGCATGAAAAATTATCCAGTAGGCAAAGAGCTAGAGCGTAGACATAAGAAGTCAATGCCCACTCTGAAAGTGAGAGACCATCTTAATATGGCGGGCTATCACGCGGTGTCTGCAATGCTTTTATTATAACTATGCAAGATCTCGTGTAACCATCAATCACGCACAAGTCGATTCTGAAGAAACCATATCTTTCAGGTAAACAAACTACAGGGGTATATCTAACAGTTCAATTATGGGTATTCATATTAGCAACGGCCAAAATCTATCCTGGAATACGGGGAGGTACGCACCAGTCAGTTTTTATCTGCAGGCTGACCTTGAAATATGGTCTTAAAACGCTTCGTCGTGAAGCACACATATTATACAAGTAAATAGAAGTATCGGAAACATTGCGTCTAAGTCGACAAAGCAATTTGACAAGTGTTGTGTGATCGTTGGAACTTTCATCAGAAATCACATTTTTGCATGACATTTTACCGACATTTCCATTTATAAAAGCTTCATTTTAATTTAAGGCCCTTCAAGAGCCAGCGTTCGCAATCAATCTCTTCGTTTCTCTGTACTTCGCACATTTCCATATAATGCTATGTTAGGCTAGTTGTTTGATTGCATTTCTGATTTTCGTAATTCGAGACAAAATACTATGATGCGATGCTAACATCAGGCGGCCACACCCACCGCGAACAACATTAACCCTGTTTGCGTCGTTTCTGACAAGGGTATAAATAATCCGGCCCGAGGCTATAAAACTCTTTTCATGCTCAACTCAACTGGGCACGAAATTTCATCTACTCATAAAAGCTTAAATACCGACATATGAGAAATTTCTTGCTTTAAGTATCTCAGATTTTTCATTTACATGTATCATGCTAATAAATGTCAAAATGCCAACAATTGAACCGGATAAATTTCGTGCTCAGCTGAGTGGAGCATGGAAAAAGTTTTATAACCTCGGGGCCTGGTACATGGTAGTTGCATTTCCTGGTCATACTTACGTTCTTCATTATTGATAGCGAGGCTATCGAGCGTAGCTCCAGTGTTGAGAAATAGAGAGCATGTTGCGCTCGATTGTATGTGTTTAATCTTCGTGTATCTGTGTTTTAGTGACTCTTCCTCTTGGTATCATAGGGTGGTGTTGGATTGTGTCATTATCTACTCATATTCACTTGCTTTTCATATAAGCCTTATCTGTTAATATATTTGATCAGGTCTCGATGTTCTAAAATCAATTCGTGCTCAAATCAACTGAGTATAAACATGCATTGAGGGGTTTATTTGGCCCCCTCTGGAGCCAAAAAACTAAAAATTGCTTTTCATCAATCTCTTCTAATTGGTTGTTAAGAAGAATAACTCAAATGTAAAAGTCTGGCATTTATTCAACTTCTACCTTTGCCATAATAACAAAAATGGCTGCCAAATTCTAATCATCTGTTAAAATATCGTTTGTGGTATTTGCTTGTGCTTTATGTTAATGTCTCCGTCAAATATCTTAAATTTGTTCCAAAATGGTCAATTTCCTATTATCGTTCTATTTAGGCACTCATTTTTGTTACCATAATAACGGTAAATGTCAAATTAATACCAGACCGTTTTTTGCATTATCGGTTGGCCAAAATAGCCCCTAAATGCACGTAGCTCAATCCTGCTCATAAATGTTACTCATACAGTGCCAGCAATTGATGGATTAATACATTCTATGTGAATTTAAAGCAATGTTTCTTTTTACTTTCATTTATATAATTGCAGCATTTTAGCTCTTAGTAAGTAGTTGAAAGTTGATGCTCAGTTGAGTTGTTCGCAACAAAACAAAGAACACACTCAGAACACAGACCGTTTCTTGGCCCTTCACGTAATGTCATCAGATAAACAAATATCCACTGTAAGTGAGCTATACTACTATAGGCCAATTTTGAACTCAGACGGATCAAAGATCAGACTATTCGAATTTGCAGCACGTGAAAGGGGAAACAGGTAGAAACCGTTACAAAGCGGTATCATAGGTGTTTACATGTATAATACAGTATGAAGTAGACTTTCAACCACTTAGTCAACGTTCTCTGTAGCTCAGTAGGTAAAGATCACTATATTATATTTTGTTTTATAAGGCGAAAGAAATCAATGCGAGTTCGAGTCTCGGTCAGGCATATTTTTTACTTTTAATTCGCGTGCGTGTGTGTGTGTGTGTGTGTGTGTGTGTGTGTGTGTGTGTGTGTGTGTGTGTGTGTGTGTGTGTGTGTGTGTGTGTGTGTGTGTGTGTGTGTGTGTGTGTGTGTGTGTGTGTGTGTGTGTGTGTGTGTGTGTGTGTGTGTGTGTGTGTGTGTGTGTGTGTGTGTGTGTGTGTGTGTGTGTGTGTGTGTGTGTGTGTGCTTTTTTATATTATATTTTTTCACCATGGTATGTATTTTATTTCGTATTAACTTTCAGATTCATTTAATTTCACATGTCCTCCTTTCGCTGGCAGTGTCAGCATCGGAGCTGTAGTCGGTTTCCGACGCAAGATCGATCACCACTGGCTCATGTTCTTCCTTTATCGCGATCTTCTTTACCAGTATACACGCTCTACTGACAAAACATGCTCAATGTACTTCAAAGTCGTGCAGTCGGACCCTCTTTCGTTCTAGACCGTCAGGTTCCTTCTCTTTTGTCTGGCCTCGCTTCATCAGTCGCTCAATGATACTCTTGCCTCGGTTTAAGTCCATTCCTTTGCCTGGTCCAGTGATATTGTTAGCCCAACTTCCTTCTCCTGTTTACAAAGGTTATGGATCTTCTGCATCTGCACTGCATCGGCATGGTGTTTGTTTTGGATTCGTTTGCAAATGAATTGAGCACGCGCCAAATAGAAAAAAAGCCTTCACGTTAAACATGAGAAATTCAAAATTTCTTGAAGAACAAAAATATATGCTAAAAAGAAAAAAAGACTTTGGGACTCGAACTCAGGGATTTTAAATCTGAAACTTTCCACGGAATATTTGCAATTTAAGACGTAGACCGCTCGACTAAGCCTGTAGATGTTGTATTGGTCATGTCGTTACATATTTAATGGAAAGTTTGTTACTTCGATAGCATGAGCAGTAAGTTTTTGGTGAGAAAACAACCGTTACACTCTTATTTACCTTTCTCTGCTCTTAAGTAAACTCGTCTGACCTTTGATCCGTCTGAGGTCAAAATTGGCCTATAGACTGTGTTCTGTTGTTCTGTGTTCTGTGTTTTGACCACCAAAGAAGTCCTATGGAGGCTAGATGACAGTTGATAGGTTTAAATAGTTTTGTCAAAATATTATACTGTGAGTACATACATGTGCTAGATACCTCGGGCGTTTCATTGTAGTATTAGATTATAATGTAAAAAAGAACCGTTCTTTCCAAAGGACAACTGTACAAATTTATGAGAAACTCTCAAAAATTTCTACAATTGTCCTTTAGAAAGAACGGACACACTCGAGGGCATAAAGCCCAAGGGTTAATTTTGCGGCCAGGAAAGATTATTGGGTCAGAATTAGCATGAGAAAGATTATGTTGCTTATGCAAGAGACTTGAAGAGCTCATCGTGCCTGTTCTTATTGTCATAATAATAGTAAGCCGGCACATGAGAACTACTGCTCATGTGACGTGCGAACAATAAGGACAAAGATCAGCCTATGCGTTCGCGCAGACTCATCACCGCTTAAATTGATCGCAGACCTTATTTGGTAACGCATAGAGGTGGTCCCATTTTGCAGAATTCCGGATAGTCACTGTAGCTTAGAAAGCGTGTCCTAGTATAACCTGGTACACGTTTTCTACAAGTAAAGCTCACTTACAAAGGATATTTGAGCCGTGACATGAGATTTCCAACAATGTGGTATGTGCGACCAGCAAAGGCTCAGATCAGCCTGCGCATACGCGCAGTCTGATCAGAGCCTTTGCTAGTCGCTTGAATATTATATGGCCGTTTAGCTACTGACATAACACAATTTGGAGTTTCTAAGCTTAAAAGGAGGCTGTACAGGCTCGTCTGTGTCTTCACTTGTCAAAATGCCACATTGTTGGAAATCACATGTCGCGGCTCATTTGTTTATCTGATGACATTACGTGAAGGGCCAAGAAACGGTCTGTGTTCTGAGGGTGATGCTGGATATTGACCTCCTGTCTCTCTCATATGGGCCTCGTCGCGAGAAAATCTGTCTTCGGGGTTGCCGACAAAGCGAGTTTCAAACCAATCTCCTCAGCTACAGAGACTATCCAGAAAATTGAAATTTCACCTGTAGCGAGTTTACATATGATACTTTCCAAAAAGCGAATAACAAAGGCGCTGATCAGACTGCGCGGATGCGCAGCTGGTCTGCGCCTGTGTTTTTGCAAACCCTCGAAGACAGGTTTTCTTGCGGCGACGCCCATATTACATGTACATGTCTATTCAGGCCTCTATGAAGATTTTGTAACTGACTATTTACTTTCTTATTTCTCAATCAAACATATGTTGTGGGTATTTTGTTCTTTCGACCACCAAAACACATGTTTAAACTAATGTCTAAGAAAAAAATCACATTTTTACGTTGAAGAATCATCAAATAATTGCATGTAGCAAATTAAGCTCGCACGCTCTGCGGCGAGTAGATATTAAACAAAGGCGCATATATACAGGCTGGTATGTCCATTTCCTGCTAGCATTGGCTCGGAACGAGTCTATATTATTTCGAAGTCATAAGTATTTTGATACGTACGTTAAACTTACCTTGAGGCTGTTGTAACGAATGGGATTCCCCTACATCAAAACAATGTTGCTATTTTCATTACTGTACTTTTGGACTTATAACATTCGGGCATCTGAAAACAATTCCCCCTCCCCCACCCAAACGCCTTCGCTATGTGCAAAAAGAAATGTTTAAAATACCGTTTTCCTTTACGTAATATTTTACGGGTGGTCTTAACTCCCTTTGAATTGACCAATTTGAGGCGTTGTGACTTGGGGACGTCTCTGTCCGTTAAACGAATGCCTTGTGACAGACAGTCTGACAAACAGATATGCAGGCATGATGCCTAGGTGGTCCAACATTACTACATACTTTCTTTGTCTTGTACAATAGGGACGGTATAGCAAATCAGAGAAATTAGCTTGAATATTACAGTTAATTTCGTCAAAAAGTCGATTTTGCGTGTTGAAGCTGATTTCTCTTCATTCTGGGCATTTTGACATGGGGACGTTTCTTTGCTAAGTACACGAACGCCATGATTTGAATATCGAATAGCTCACGGTGTCTTGCACCCGGGAACTGAACGTAGAAATCAAGCCGTATCTGCTACTTGCAGCACCTACATTGTATATAACTCATTAACTGTTAGTGGCGACCTTTGTCGTCTGCTGATAATGTTTGCAAACAGTTCGGACCAAGATCAGGCCGGACAGATCGTCGGGTTTTTAAATGATTAAAAATCAGCTGACGACAAAAAACATACGAGATTACCCAGCATGCAAAGTTTTAACTTTCTATTGATTTCCATAAGATCACCCACTTTTCAGATAATTGCTACTCCTAAAAAGCATTTATCTCCAATGTGTCGTCTGCTTTAAAATATAGATGGCACTTTCAGCTTTTATGGCAAATAAAAAGCACACTCTAGTAACCTACTGGACATGACCCAAAACTTCCACTGTGACTTAAAGACACAGTTTCCCCCCCCCCCACCCCCACATCTCTTAGATTATGGCGTCCTCTTAAAAGTATCTGTGTACGGGGCCTGAAAAGGGGAAAGTGAATTTAAGAGCGCAAGGTGATGAGTCAATGTTGAAATCCCATATTGTAAACTGTGTATGCGTTTTGGTTGTTACCTGTATGAGGATTTTTTTTAAAGCTGCATAATCTGTAACTTTTGATATTTTCATTTTAAAAATTATGTTTCTATTTTTCAAGAACACAGCATAAATACTAAAATTCAGGTATACATTTTACCTTTTTCGTAATAATTAACAAATTATTAGTGCCAAAACAACAGCATTTATGTTAAAAATCAGCTGTCTAGAATTATTGGAGGGACGCAAATAATTACAAACAAGAGAAAATACACCTGTTTTTATAAGATAATTCACTTTTTCATGCAGTTTTCAGCTGTAGAAATTAGATTTATTGTGACAACATAACTTTATTCTACTTTTGCAAATGATTTAAAAAGAAAATATTTTTTTTCGAAAAATGTTCATAGTTACAGAGTATGCAGCTTTAATAAAAAAAAATCCAAAAAACACATGGCGTGAATAAATTAATTGGATAAAGATTCTGGTCACAAATGGGAAACTTTTTTAAGACATGTTTTCACATGATGTAGCTTTTAGATGGAAGCAACCGACACAATAGCGATACAATTCCATATGTTCGTGAACCAATGCCATTAAATTCAAAACCGAGTTCTCTAAGAGCAACGCATCTAGTCCTACCAAAGGCCGAAAGGTAACTAGTTTAAGTAGATGACAGTAACGCAAATCGTATTGCTTTAAATGTCACACTGCACACTTAGTAGCAAAACAACTGGATGACAAGCTGTGCATGTTTTGTTTCCAATTCTCTACTACAAATTATAATTTGCGTGTTAAGACTTTGATGTTATGGAGAAAACTAGGTAGTGTCTTTTGATACAAGTGTATCAAGTCAACCAGGCATGTGTTTCGAGAACGCATGTTGAATCGCGAGGCAGAGTAAAGGGCCTCGCGATTCAACACGCGTTCTAGAAGCCCAGCCTGTCAAACTACATATCAAAAGACGCGAACCTGGTATTCTGTTTATCAGTTTACCTATTGGTTCACTCTTCAGACTGGCGATTATAACCTAGTTATCGATTTTCGCGTCGATTCAACGTCACGACGTCATTCGTAAAGTGCATTTTTGATGTCGACCTGATAAAGAAAACTCCAGTGAGATAGACAACGTTTATCAAGTTAACGTGCAGCAATACAGTTAAGCGTTCAAAATGCAGATAATGCTTCCGATTGTAAATAGACATATAAGGACTCTTCAATGATTTTTATATGAAAGTATAGTCCCCACCTTGACCCAGCTTCATATAAACATTCATTATATGCGTTTACCTTTTAAAGGTTTTGCTGCGTCAACGTTTTTTAAAATGTAAAAATAAGCGTTTACAACCCGAGTTACTAACTGCACGCTTAAAACGTCCGCATAATACGCTGATAATGTAAAACAGACGTTAACAAAATGAAAAAAAGATTAAGTAGAAAAGGACTAAGTCTCTATAAGATTACTCCCAACTCGCAAATGATAAATTTGGTGTTAATAAACTGTTACACTTTTCAGACAAATGCCATATAAATGCAATTACCCTTTG
Source organism: Loripinus fragilis (assembly GCA_964019695.1). Lineage (NCBI taxonomy): Eukaryota > Metazoa > Mollusca > Bivalvia > Lucinida > Lucinidae > Loripinus > Loripinus fragilis. Next base: position 36,254,592 of record OZ026516.1, read on the forward strand.
AATATCTTGAGCTTTTAATACATTTTCATCTGAAGGAATTATTGTTATACGTGAAAACTTCTCAAAGACTTCCGCCTTGAACTGCATAAAGCGTTAATATCAGGAAGTTTCAAGACTCCTAGACAATAATAAAGTTTTTGAATGGAATAAATTTCCCTAAATATAAACATATATGCGCGGATCCAGAAAGTTTTGTCAGAGTGGGTCTAAATTTGATAACGGTTTTTTTTTTTTTTTTTTTTTTTTTTTTTTAATTTTTAGTTAATGAGGAATAGAGGTTCCAAATAACGTTAGAAATGGGCCATCATCGGCCCGCCAGCAAAACGCCATTTAAATGGCGTTTCGCTGGCGTGCCGATGGTGGCCCAACATTTAATGCTGGCTTGGTGGCTTTGTGATTGTTCAGGTGATCAGGACCAGTATTGCTAAGAAAACCTATATTTTTGTGATTTTTCAGGGGGGTCGGGACCCCCTGCACCCCCCTCTGGATCCGCGCATGACATACAACTACTGATGCATATGATTATATTATCTATTTTGTTTTATGTTGGGAAGAAAATGGCGCCTAGCATGCATGCCAGCAGCGAAGACTTTCGCGAGCCTCAACGGTATAGGGGTATGCATACACGAAAGCATTGCCACACTATCCTGCATTAGCGTATATAGTTTAAGCAGCTGGATCATTTGATAATAGCAAACATTTAGCTGGAGTTCTTAAATAAGAAATTACTTTAGTAAGGTTGTTTTGATTGCTTAATCATTTGTCTAGGAAATCACAACTTGATCAATTTTAGATTTTACATTTTTGCTCTTTCTGAAATTGCAATAGACGATATTTTGAAAACGTTTTGCACTTTCTTTGATTGCACTTAGCACTTAGACGATATTTTAGAAACGTTGCATTCTGTTTAATTTCAGTGAACTGCAGTTGTATTAGCCGACATTATTTTTAAATCGTACATTTCTTTATATGTTGCAAACTGTAAATGTTTATTTCCTTATATTGAAATAGCATATAGCCCTTGTTTTTCTTCTTCTGAGAGCCCAGGTTAAAGGCAAAATTGCAATATGCTTTACATGTAAGTGTTTGGCCTTAAGTTTCGGCCTTTTAGAAATGAGCCGTGACATGAGATTTCCATCGATGTGGTATATGCGACCAGCAAAGGCTCAGACCAGCCTGCGCATACGCGCAGTCTGGTCTGAGCATTTGCTAGTCGCTTGAGTATCCTACGACGGTTAAGCTACTGACTGAACACCTTTTGGATTTTCTAAGCTTAAATGGAGGCTGCAGCGGCTTGTCTACACATGTCAAAATGCCACATTGTTGGAAATCACTTTCGCGGCTCAAATATACATGTAAGTCCCGTCGTAGAAATGTCTTGAAGGCGTACAGCTGTACCACTACGTGAAATGAAAAAATAAAGTATGCAATATAAATTGTACATTTGTCGCCGCAACGAGACAGCAAATCTTTTAAACATGTTTACACTTCATTTTGGGGAGTATGGGTAAATGCATATTGTTTGCCACCGCCATTTGGGTATAGATGCATGAATACTAAGTACCCATATAAAAGAAAGATCAACTTTTCATGAGGTAATTGTTGTTATTAGCTTACCTGAGCCGAAGGATCAATGGAGGTATAAGTATGGGTATGGTCCGGCGTCCGGCGTCCGTCCACACTTTCAAAGTAGTATGTCGATAAATTTTGATCAAATTTTATATAAAGTACTATCAGGCAAGAGGAAATGATGCATTATGTTTGGGCTAATTGGATTGGAACTCTGGTTCCTATGACAACCGAAGCTCCCATAGACTTATATTGGCAAAAACTTTTTAAAATTCTTTTTTCCGAAACCATGAGGCCTATAGCTTATATATTTGATATGTAGCAATGTCTAGTGGTTCGCTACATAAATCCTGGCAGTCAAGTCTCTGGGGTCTAAACGGGCCCGCCCCGGGGATCAAGAGTTTCCATATACTTCTAATGTAAATAACTTAAAAAAATATTCTCTGAAACCACGAGACCCATAGCTTAGATATAGTATGTAGCAATTTCTAGTGGTCCTATACATAAATCCTGCCAATCAAGCCCCTAGGGTCCAAACTGGCCCCGGCGTGGGATCAAGAGTTTCCATATACTTAGAATGGCATTTTTTAAAAAATAATGATCTTTTCTCCTTAAACCATGAGGCCCATATGGTTTCTATTTACTATAAAATAAAAAAAAAACATAAAAAGAGCTTTTCTCTGAAACCACGAGGCCTACAGCTTATATATTCAGTATGCTGCAATTCATAGTGGTCCCGTAAATACGTCATGCACACTATACCCCAGGGTCCAAATTGGTCATGGCCCAGTTGTATTTAGCTCCAATAGACTTTTCGTGGGGAAAACTTTATAAATCTTCTTCTCTAAAGCGATGCGGCCTTCAGCTTATATATTTAGTATGTTGCAATGCATCGTGGTCCCCTACATAAATTCTTAAAACCATGCCCCTCCAAATTGGCCATGTCCAAGTGGTATTTAGCTCCAGGGAAAACTTTAAATATCTTCTTCTCTAATGCCATGAGGCCCTCAGCTTATATGCACTGTATTTAGTATGATGCAATGCACAGTGGTCTCCTACATAAATCCTGAAAACCATACCCCTGGGGTCCAAATTGGCCATCCCAGTGGTATTTAGCTCCAATAGACTTATCGTGGGAAAAACTTTAAAGATCTTCTTCTCTAAAGCGATGCGACCCTCAGCTTATATATAGTTTTGCAGTCATCTTGCAGGGGAAGCTACTAGAGCTGGTTGTTTTGTTTTTAATGTCTTACGGACGTCTTGTCACTGTAAATGATATTTGGCTCCTCTTCACGGTGCCGTGGGTTGGTCTGAAGGGTGTGGTTGTTGTATTTCCTGATCATACTCACTTACTTTTTAAAGATTCCATATGATGTTCAGTGGTACATTAATATTTCGTTATTATAAGAAAGGCAGATAATTTGTTCTTTCAAACAACAAAGAGAATGTTTTCTTTTAAATCTATCATTAGATTTATTTCTAAGGTATTTTTCGATCTTACAAGAAATGTTTATCAATAAATTAAACCCGAGAGAGTATTGTGTTTCCCAAATACAGACGGAAAACATGTTTACTCGCCCCCAAGTTTATACTAAAGTTGATAATTGCTTGTAATTGTGCCTTTTGTCTATCATTTAGTACCTTAACTATGATTTCTTCTCGTAAAAAGGTGGTTTAACAAACAGAATAGACCAAGAACAAATGATAGCATGCAAAGTTTTATCATAAACTGCTTTTCAGCCGGGGTATCTTGTGGTTGTTGATGCTGCTGTTGTTTTGTTTTTAGAGCTTATCAACGAGAACGAATAGCAAGTACTGCAAACGCTCGTATTCATTTTTATTAAAGGTTTTATAAGTTCAAAAAGATCATCAAGCATTACTAGAAGAGGGGGTATAGCATGGGTAATATGTGAGAGTCAGTATGCTTGGCTGTCAATTCAATCACAGTTTATATACATCTATATGGTTTCCTCTTTAATTGCATAACGGTGGGTCAGGCATCAGATATATCGGCCGAGCGTTTCAAAATAAATCCCAATCGGAACTGCCTCGGCCAGTTCCGTGGAATCAGACCACGGATGGACATCGAGGATCCATTTTGATAATACTGGCGATAACGTGACCGGTGCTGACGTTATATAACGTGACGCTGACGTCACAGAAACCATGTTAACAGAATAAAAAGTTTGATTGCAGCAAAACAAACGGCTTAAATGAATTTTATGTTTTTTTTCAATAAATATAGCGATTCTGCTGATTAAATGTTTCGCATTGATTTTTAAATGCTACAGAACTAATTTTCCATACTCCAGTTCCGGCTAACAAAATTGAGCTGTTTGGTACATAGTACTACACGTGATGCTCCTTACATACACCCGAGCCATGATTCAATTCTCGAATTGTGGCGGACTTTCCCGAATGAATAAATCCCAGGGACCACAAGGTCATAAAGCGTTCACCTGACACTGACATTTATAGATTTTTCACATAAAACTTAAATTCAAACCGCTTTGTTGTTTGACGAAATTTCAATCTGAGAACCCTTTTGTGAAAAGTCAAAAATTAACGTTGACTTGGTACCTATTTAGTATTTTATTTAAAATCTAATAAGCATTAACGTACACAATATTCATCATAATGAGTAAGATTTTAACAATTGAAAAAAGTTTTCAAGGTATTCCACATTCAAAAGCATTGAGTAAAACAATGGCCTTGCCATAAATTTTGCCAATTTCAATCTAATGTCTTCCATTGAACAAATGTAGGGCCCAAATACCAGATGCTACAAAAATTTACATAATAAGGTCGTTAAGATATCACGAGTGTTTATCATATGACATTACTGTTATTCGGTGGAGTACGTAATGTCATAAATAATGTTAATAGACGTTACATAACACTTACGACGGGAACAAGTAAGGTCATGACGACGTCCGTTACAGCAATGCAAATTTTCATTGAAATAAACAAACTTTAAATGCGATACAATCGCATTTAAAAGGCCGTATGATAAACAGAATCTTACACCTGCGATCATTTCATATATTAAATTCAAAGGCACATTTAATAAATTTCATATGAAATAATTATTGTGTAAGATACTATATTTATCTTACGTGGACATTACAGCCAATTTGGTCCTGGGACCCAGACCATATAGTTGTATTTGTATTGGCCATCCAATGGATGGTGAATATGAAAAAAAACACAAGTGAATCTGACCAGGAAATGCCATAAACACAGACTAACCCATGACACCTCGAGGAAGAAGGATATTACGATAACAGCCACACGACAGCAAGTACACAATTAAGTAAAACAGTAAACTCACTTTTCCCCAGCGACATGTTTGCAAAACTAGAAAGGGCATTTTTTTTCAATTGGTCTTTTAGTGTTTGAAACAGTTTGAAATAATTCATAGGGTCGTTGGCTGAAAGGCCAAACGATTGTAACTCTTGCCCTTTTGCACTTAAATATTTTCCCACGAAATGCATAAGAAATCTAACTTGACATAGCCATAAAGTAGATCAAGAAGTCATTGTTTACAAATCTTGGAAGGTCCTACTTTACCAATGCCTCATATAATGGATCTTACATTGCATTGCCGTCACGGACGTCGTCATGACGTTACTCGTTCCAGCCGAAAGTGTTATGTAACGTGTGGTCATAACGTTATTTATGACATGACGTTATCCACTGAATAACAGTTACGTCATATGATAAACGAAGATTCAATGGCTATTGGTTCTTGAAACGATTTTTGAACGTCTTTTCTTTTATGGGCATAACACACACCATTTTGGTTGTAGTGATATGTTCCTGTTTCATCCATTGCATGCTCCATGAGAAATTTGAATTAAAATGGTCATGTGGCTTCTGAGAAAAATACTTGAATATGTTGATGGTTGTCCAATTTACGCGACCTTAAATGGCCAATGGTCGGTCCTGATCGTTGGTACTTATTTACATCCATTGTCACATTAGACTCAACATATAAATTGACCAATTAACCATTATGATTGTCTCTTCAAAAGGTTTAAAAAAATCACTTTTCAAAATTATCGCCATACATGCTCAGATTCCCCAATCAAAATATTAGCGAAAGTGTGGAATGAAATAATCAGAAAATGAAATGAGATACCTCCACTATCAGCCTTAAAAAAATTGGCCTGGGAATAAAGTGTACATTTTATTAAGACTTGCTTTCGAACCAATTATGCATTGCCACTGCAATGCGTATAAAATGCATGTGAGAGCAAAGTGTGCCCAATATCTGGACTTGAATACGGGGTCTTGACATTCCGCTTGACATTTGAAGGTCATCTCAACATGAGATCGTGTGCATAAATGCATCCAACACAATGGCATACTTCTGTCAAGCGTACATATCGTTTGCTCATAGCGACCCCATTTATATGAGCAAACCATGTCCACATGAACAACCCTGTTTCACATCCACATACCGTTCATACGTACCTATTCTGTTCCTACCTACACACACCCTTCATATCTGTACACTCATTCCTATCCATGTTCATAGCAGATCAAATGCCCAAGGAACCCCATATTATGTTTTTGCCACTTATCCCCAAACCACGTAAATCTAGTAATAGTCCAACACACAGTAAGACTTAAGTTATAGAAGATTAAACAATATATATTTCCAACAATGTGGCATTTGCGACAAGCAAAGCCTCAGATCAGCCTGCGGTTACGCGCAGTCTGATCAGAGCCTTTGCTAGTCGCTTGAATATTCTATGACTGTTAAGGTACATGTACTGACTGAAAATATTTTGGAGTTTCTGAGCTTAAAATGAGGCTGCACGGGCTTGTCTGAGTCTACACCTGTCAAAATGCCACATTGTTGGAAATCAAATGTTGCGGCTCATGTGTTTGGTGACCTGATGAATATTTATAAAAACCATTAATCTACTATGATCAGTTTATATAAAATTGATTTTTCTTTTATTTACGCCATGCTTTCACACCTTATATTGCCTCTGCGTGTACATGTAGCAGGAATCATTAGGTTATGTTATTACCAACTTGTACGATTCTGCAGATTTCCAGAAAGAAATCCTCCTTTTCAGAAAGATCAAAAATTTGAAATTTGATGGATAGATATGGGCAGAGACGGTTATATACCAAACTTTATGCATGAGAAACTGGTGTTCTGGCCCAGTTTCTTGCGAAGTACATGGTTTATCTATTGATGAGGGGTTAACATTGTCGCCTATGAAAAATTAGCAGGTGTTCCTTTAAATACTTGTAGCAATCTATTTTGACTGTTTTAAATGCATACTGCTGAGAAAATTTGAGCCGTGACATGTGATTTCCAACAATGTGGTATTTTGACAAGAGAAGACTCAGATGAGCATGCGCAGCCTCCCCCTAAAGCTTAGAAAATCCAAATGATGTTCAGTAAGTAGCTTAACACTCGTAGGATCTTCAAGCGACTAGCAAAGGCTCTGATCAGACTGTGCGTATGCGCAGGCTTGTCTGAGCCTTTGTTGGTCGCACATACCATATTATTGGAAATCTCATGTCACGGCTCAAATTAAAACGATCAACTATATTTAAAGGATTCATTATTCATTGTATGCATTGCGAATGCATCATCAGATATTTATGAATACTTATTATCCATGAGTATCATTCTTAATTGAGTACATAGAATAATAGTAACCTCGAGCTATTGTCAACTGTATAAGCACAGTAATTTCGCAGAATCGGCCTTGAACCTGGTAATAAGGCCTGGATATTTGTTTCTAATATGGCCCTCGTAGAGAAAGAAACTGTCTGGGGTTTCCGATCGGTTATCATAATGACTTAACTCAGCATACTAAGGTCACATGATTATATAGCGTTTATATTTAGAATGTTGCGATTTTCCAAATATAGCTATTATACTTTATAAAAAGCATACAACAAAGTCGCTGATCAGATGTGGATGCAATGACTGGTTTGCGCCTCTGATGTTTGCATGCAACAAAATAAGGGTTTCTTGACGATGACAGCTTGATAAAGAGTACGATTTTTACTTCAAGAAAAAACTAATAGATCAAAATCATCGGACAATGATATAACGTATCTGAGTAATAGTATTATGTAGAATTGCTATTTACTCTGGAACCAAGCTGTTGATTATATGTAGCAATTTGCGACTTTATTTCACAGAACAAACAAAACAAGTTTTCATTCAAATGACTCTAGGAGAAATTCAAATTGTTCAGCCGAGTGTTTCTTTTGAAATAGGATTGTTTAGCCTGATGTGTATCGCTAATGTTTTCAAATAATTATGTATTACCCGTCAGCAGACAAATAATATGGAAGGCAATAACAAAAACAAATAGTTTAATTGCGAATGACTCACGGTGTTATGGTTGCATGTATTCCAACTAAAGTACAGGCATTCTTTCTATAGTGAGCTCAAATAAAGGGTCCTGCAAAGTTATGTGTGCAGTTATTCAACTTAGAATTTTGGTATGGTCTTGTGCATTTAATCGCTCTGATTACACAAATAAAAAAATAGTAAGTGAGTATGATCCGGAATTACCACAATCACAAACTGCAGACAAACCATTGCATCTCGAGGAAGAGCCACTCAACAATCACTAGGCACCAGGAAGACAAACTAAGCAAATCAACCCGTTCTCTCTTCCCCATCAAGATGATTGCAAAACTAGAGTGGACACAAAGTAACGTACAACAAAGCATATAACATTTACAGACTCCCACAATGTGAGTAACGATAAGCAGCAAGACAACAACAACAGCACCACCGCCTTAGAATGGACAGCAGCCTAAGACACAGGGAGGGTCACTGATGAGGCCTAAATGGCTGAAACTAGCTTATCTGGCCCAGAAAATAATTCGCCCTAGATTCTGCTGTTGTTGAGGCACAAAAATGTTCAGCTCGCATGGAAGCCTTCTAACTATTGCAATGTATCATCATGGAGAAACACTTAAATCTAATTAATTAACACAGTATGATGAAACAAAGAAAAGGGATCACTGCTCACAGATAGTCAGAGCTTTTTTGGGGCATACAAATGATAAAAATGGTACTACATGTAATATCTAATGCAGGTGCACTCGTATTCTAGTTAAGGTCAATCTGAGCGGACGCGACGCTGACCAGAGTCTTTGAAGGGCGCTATATGGATAGCAAAGGCGCCAACGTTTCTACAGATTGAAAACTAAGACTAGTCAGACTACGGGGAATGCGCAAATTGATTTGAATCTTCCCTGTATGCACATGCCAACTTTAACTTTTATGCTGGATGCCGATCCTTTTGATATTCCGCCCCAATAGATAGCTGCGCAGCGTCGAAAAATATATGATTTTACTCATATATACTGTAAATTCGGAAATTTTTGCGAAGGTTTTATTTTTACGAAACTTCACATCTGCAAAGTTTCGTGAAAATAATGACGAAATCACTCTGTCGTTTACTGATATAGGTAAATCGTACCTTAGTTGCAATTTTTTAACGTCGCAAATAAGTATTTATTCATGAAAATAAAATTCTCATGAAAATTTCCGAATTTGTAATGCAATAAGTACCAAATTTCACATGTCCTAGGCCACAAATTTACATTCTGTTTCTATATTTACAGGTTGGCGGTTTGGTGCATTTATGTGCAAGTCAACGCCTTATATACAGTCTGTTGTACAATGTGCCTCCGTCAATACTCTGGCGGCTATAGCATTTGATAGGTAAGTTTATATAGAGAATACTAGGTGAGTGTCTCTTGATATCAAGTTTACCATGCACGGCTTTGAGAGAGCTTGTTGACACAGGGGACATTTCCAACTAGAAATGGGAAATTGACTATTTCAAAATGAAATTCATTTTGTTTACCGTAAATTTTAGATGTTCTTAAGGCATTTAATCCAAGTCCAAAAGGGACATTCAGAAGCAAACAAATTTGCTGTATTTAATTGAACTTCTTATGTCAGACCCATGAAACTCACACGAAATACAACAAATGAGCCACCCTGTTATCATTTGCAGATAAATCCATGCTCAGTGGAATATCTGACCCGGGCATTCGTTTTGCACCAATAAATTATATGATAGAAATCTGCCAGTAGATTTAAGGGTCACATTAGCTCTTTGTCTACAAGTGTCCTCTGCTGATAACTTATACAAAAAGTTTATAGGGAGCGCAGTTGCTCAGTGGTAGAGTGCTTGACTCGAGACCAAGAGGCCACGGGTTCGAGCCTCACCAGTGTCACTGCGTTGTAGTCCTTGAGCAAGACACATTTATCCTAACTTAGTACTGGTTCAACCCATGAAGACCCGTACCTGTTTAACTGAAAGATTGTTGATGAGACGTAAAGAATCAAATCAAACAAACAAAACAGTTTGGACCCAGGTCAGGCCCAACAAAACGTCAGACCTGATCTGGAACCAAACTATTTGACACTCTGATGGTATTCCTAAAAGAATTTTCGAAAAAGATGACTTGAAAAAAAAATCAGCAGATGACACAAAAGCATGCAAAATTACCTAGTAGGAAAAGAGTCAAGGAAGATGATATGGGCTATGAAATCTTAACCCATTTCAGCCGAATGGAACTCCCCACTCTTATCAATTGAACCAGTTTTCTTTCCATTGTAAAGGTTGGTTAGTGTTATTTTTACTTTTATTTAAATTTGAATAGAACATTCTGTAAGCAAACAGTAGGGACCCGAATCAGACGCCGCATTCTGCGGCGTCTGATCTTGGTCTGCACTGTTTGCCTATGTCCCACATAAAGAACGATAGGCTTATATGGGTTAAACATAATCAACAGTAGAAAATCTTCTTACAAAGGTTATCCTCTGGGCACAAAGAATAAGCCAAAGAACTAAAAGTGTAGAGTGTGCAATTTATCTGGGTCAGACCTAAAGTTTACATACTCTGTGCACTCCTCCGTCCCCACCTCTGTGCACATACTGTGCACCTAAAGGACAGTTTGCTATTATTCTCAAGTAGTGCTGTGCACCACCTGGCCCAGATGTTATAAAACGTTTTTCCATGCTCAACTCAGCAGAGCTCAAATTTATTCTGCTGATAAATGTTAAAATGCCAACACGTGTTGGCATTTTAACATTTATTAGCATGATAAATACAACATCTGAGAGACTTAAACCAAGAAACTTCTTCATTTCAGCTTCTTTTGTGGATCTTTTGTGTTTTTGTTCTGTCTTGTGTTTGCTATGTTTTGTGCGCGTCTGTTTATATGTGCTTCGTGGTCACCTGCTGGGAAAGGGCTGACCTCTTGGCTCTCGTTTGTGGTGTCTTCTGTGAGTTTGTCACTTTCCCATTGGTATCCTGGGTCAGGTGTCGTACTTGATTGTATCGATTCCTGATCTTTGCAACCTTACTTACTTTTATGAGCAGTTGAAGTTTCGTGCTCAGCTGAGTTGAGCATGAAAAATGTTTTATAATCTCAAGGCCATTACTAGTGTTCAACAGATGCACTCATATGTAAACTTTAGCTCAGACTTTACTGTACATGTGAGGACATTTTTGTCCTAAAACGGTACTTTTAAAAACCGTGTTGACAAGTATAAGATACTGCAGTATGCAACAGCTCACCAGGGTATGCACTGTTCGTTTACCATTCAGGTCATATTTAGCAATCAAAACTATTTGGAAAAGTTGATCTATATTACCTGATAACGGATAGTCAACTAGTTCTATAGATACAAATATTAAACCATATAAGCCTAGCGTCCTTTTTTGTGGGGCATAGATAATCAGTGGAGACCCAGATCAGACACCGCATAATGCAGCGTCTGATCAAGGTCTTCACTGTTTGCTTTCAGAACGTTGTTTCGAAATTTTGGGGGAAATATAATATACAACCCAACACCCCTAAAATTGGACATGAGCTCTTTTTTCTGACAAGGGTAGGCAACGAATAGGTTAAATGTGGTAAGATCAGTTCGTAAACATATGTTAATATAGTGTTATCATATTGCAGGTACCAAGCCATATGCTACAGTCGCCATTCAAAGATCACAAGCTGTGCATACCGCACGACCATCATGGCAATTTGGATATTTGCTTTCGGAATAATGACTCCACTGGCTGTGTTTTATGAGAAATACCCCCATCCCGACTTTCCGGAAGTTCCAATCTGTCATCAAATATGGCCAACCTTCGACGCTCAAAAAGCCTACTTTCTGTCAGCTTTGTTCATACTGTGCTACGTGTTACCCTTATCAATGATAATGTTGTGCTATATTCTTATTGGAGTTAAAGTGTGTAGGAGAGACGCGCCCGGCGTTCAAGCTACTGGAAGACTCATTGTTTATAAGTCTAAGGTGAAAGTTTTAAAAATGTTGGCAGTTATAGTCCTTCTGTTTGCCTTTTCGTGGTTACCACTCTACGCAGTGTACCTCAGACTATACTTCGGAGGAGACGTGTCAAATAGCGCAAATGAAACAATATTTAATATCATACTCCCAATCGCTCAGTGGTTGGGCTCTTCAAACAGTGGAGTAAATCCAATCATATACTGTTTCTTTAGTAAGAAATACAGACGTGGTTTTAGACATATTCTCTATTGCCAAATGACCAATCTTTCGTTTCGTAGATATAATCCGAACAATAGATCAGTGAGCACAAGATACGTAAATGTCGATAATTCGAGTGTGCAAGGTGCAGAGAATAACCATGAAGCTAACCACAGGGTGTCTAGTAACAAATTTATGGTCGTGGCGTTCTCAAATGGTCGCATGACGGTGTCCTTTCGTAAGGAAAATGGATCAGATGAGTCAAGCTTTTAAAACGTTGGACAAATGATATTTAAAGGATATTTGTTCTTTTTTGTTCACGCTATCATATTACCATGAAACTCATTGGAACTGCATTGGTGCCAATGACTTTGCCAACATAGAAATGCAAATAAAAGAACAACTCTTAAAAGCAGACAAGTCTTCAGAATGATTTATAACGTCATATGGTGTGCACCATGCGTGGATCCAGAGGAGGGACAGGGGGTCCCGATCCCACTCCCTCCTGAAAATCACAAAAATAAGGATTTCTTAGCAATACTGGTCCAGATCCCCTGAAAATCACAGAGCTACCAAGCAAGTTTTCAATGTAGGGCCATGATCGGCACGCCAGCGAAACGCCATTTAAACGGTATATCGCTGGCTTGCCGATGATGGCCCGCTTAAAGTAGTATTTGGATCCTCACTCCCCCCATCAACTAAAATAAGAAAAACGTTGTCAAAATTAGACCCCCTCTGACATAACTTTCTGGATCCGTGCATGACCTCATTGGAATTACATTGGTGCCAATAACTTCGCCAACAGAAATGCAAATAAGGGTGTGCTTGACTCGAAAGTGAGAGACCGCGGGTTCGAGCCTCACCAGCGTCATTGCATTGTGGTCCTTGAGCAAGACACATTTATCCTAGCTTAGTACTGGTTCATCCCAGGAAGACCTGTACCTGTTTAACTGAAAGATTGTTGATGGGACTTTAAGAATCAAATCAAACAAAGCAAATAAGGAAACATCTCTTAAAAATGAGACAAGTCTTAAGAATAATTTATAACGTAATATAGTATAATATTCTTCAACAGTGTTGTTAACAGGTGGACTAATGTGTAAACTTTAGTCCAGACTTTTACCTGTGTTAAACAGCCACCTTAAAAAAGACCAAACATTTGTTTTTAAGACAAATCATCGCTTAATACAGGTCAGAAGTATTGCAGAATGCTCTGCAATACTTTTGACCTTCATTTAGCTACCATTTGTTATTAAGATCTTTGTTTTGTCTATTTTAAGTCGCCGTTTTACACAGATTTTACTGTACATGTACGGATCAGTAGGCAACGTACATGTATGCGAACAGCAACGGCTCAGATCAGCCTGTGCTTCAGGGCAGTCTGATCTGAACCACTGATGCCCGTGTCCTACTTTATATATACTGAACAGCAAAAGAAACGCATATTTTGCATATTTGGTAAAGTGTATAAATTGGGATTTAAATTCTGATCTAATGATATGTAAGGTATCACTGATCAATTGAACATGTGCATTTTCAAATGCATCACAAATGGATGGCTCATTGAAAAATGATAATAAAGGGGCGTAACTCTGGGCTTAATAAAATAACTCAAAATAAAGACGTCTTTGGAGATGGTGTACGCCTAAAACCGCTGAACGGATTTGAATGAAAATCACTCTGCGTCATAACCATGACATACAGACTACTTATGAAGTTTAAATTTCCCAATAATCTTTATGGTGGACTATTGTGACCCAGTTACATTATCGAACAATTAACTGGAAATGTGTTTAATACAGGCATGAAAAAGTCCTAACGGTTCTGCTGGACATTACCTTACTTGACATCAATCATACTGGTCCAGATATTCTTACACCCCAAAGATTCTGATGGGTTTTTATACCAATGCAAAAAATGCAAAAAAGAAAGTTTTTGGATAAGCAGCATAATTTCTACAGCAGTGAATTTTTTAAGTTTTATGCTATTTTCTTATCTGTTACAGTGTGTTATTGTGACATGCAATGAAATCGGGTTCAAATCATGTGTTTTCCAATGTATGACACTGTTTTTGCGTTTTTTGCATTAATTAACAAAAATAATAATTAACTGTGTAATGACGAATAAAATGGTCAGAAACGAACGCATGAGTCCTTCCAAACATGTTCATATCATTTAGGGTAAAATTTGATCAGGGTGTCTGGTATTAAATGGATATTGAAAATATGCGTTTCTTTTGCTGTTAAGTATATTATAATTCTACTTTCAATAGCGAAATTAAAATTAGAATGGTTTTAAGGGCTATATAATTTTGTTTCGAGAGGTCAGCAATATGGGAATCATACATACAAGTCCTAATAAAACCATTAAATCTGCCCCAAACCTAATCAAAATTGCATATGGAATATAATTGAAAGTTATGGTGTTCAGCCATTGTATGCTGTCTGACGTCACACAGCTCTAATTAAATATGCACAATAGAATAATTTGTAACCTGATAACTCTGTTTTGCATTTTTATTGACTCTTCTGTTGGAAAAAAGTGATTTTGAAAACAATCTGTTCATATTGCAGTGAAAATGTGGAGTTTGCTGGCTTTTCATTAAATGTTCAAAATGGCGGCCTTCATAGGCTTAACCCTTAATGCGCCAATCACAACAAAAGTCGTCTGCTTTCCTCATCTGCTGAAATGTTTAAGAAGCCTCTATGGCAAACAGTGTGGACCCAGATCAGACTGCTCCTATAGGAGCAGTCTGTTCTTGGACCACGCTGTTTGCTTTGGTACTTAACTCCTCAGTAATGTTAGGCAATTATTTGCAGCAGACGACTTCAGCAGGCGACATTTTCTGATGCATTTTTTTCTTGGCGCTTTAAGGGTTAATTGAAGTAAGAATTTTGATTTTTGAATTATAACTTATTTTTTTCTACATCCAATTTTGATTTGCTTTGCAGTAGATTGTGGGGTATAATAAGGGCTTGCATTACAGATCTTCTACTATCGTGCCAACCAAGAGTGACATTGACGCAATACTTTGTTTACAATTGCTAAGTAAAAATTAACTTGTACACTCCACTTGAGCTAATGCGAAACGATAGATCACTTGAGTATTAATCCTATCCTGTGGATAGGATTAATACATCAGTGATCTATCGATTCTAAGTCCCTGAAAACTTTGTAAACAAAACATGACGTAACTGTCACTCTTTGTTGGCAGGACAGTAGCTTGAGGAGCTCTGTGACTCAGTGGTAGCATGTTAGACTTGGAATCAAGAAGCTGCTAGTTATAGACTCACCTGAGGCACTTTGGTGTGTCCTTTGGCCACAGGAGCTTGACGTTGAGATGATGGGAACATTATATAATTGAGCCAGTGCATGAGATTTCCAACAATGTGATATGTGCGACCAGCAAAGCATCAGATCAGCCTGCGCATACGCACAGTCTGATCAGAGCCTTTGCTAGTCGCTTGAGTATTCTATGGTTGTTAAGCTACTGACTGAACACCATTTGGAGTTTCTAAGCTAAAAATGAGTCTGCAGGGGCTCGTCCGATTCTACACGTGTCAAAATGCCACATTGTTGGGAATCTCATGCACTGGCTCAATTATAAATCAACAGATCAAACGCCAATATGAATATTTGCTCTGATATTTGTAATTAAAAAGATGGTGGTGTATCCAGCAGCTGTTAAAATCGTTATTTCGTTTAAAGAATGATAAGACTATGAAAACGTGAATGTTGATCAAATCTGTTATATGGTGAAGATAGTAGATAAGATTTCAAGGATACGTTCATCAGTTTGTAAGACGAATAATAGCGATAAAATTCACCCAGAAACCGTTTGAGCAGCGAAAAAGAGACCATCCTTTGCTTTTTGTAAACAGAAGCATATTGGAGTATTGAAGAAGAAAAAATGTCAAGATACTGCACATTGAGAAAAACACTTAATCCTTAGCTTAGTGCTGGCTCAACCTAGGAAGTCAGGTAAACGTCCATTCATGACTGAAAAATTGTTAACTGGACTTTAACATTACACACTGAAAAGGACACTGTCATTGATAACACTCTATTCCAATATTTATACTATTACACAAAGTGCATTCTATTGGCATGCTGATTACATGCATGCGCAGATCTAGAGTGGGGGGCAGGGGGTCAGGACCCTCCCCCACCTAAAATAATCACAAAATAGAGGGTTTTTAGCAATACTGGTCCAGCTCCCCTGGAAAATGACAAAGCTACCAAGCCAGCATTCATTGTCGGGCTATCATCAGTCGGCTAGTGAAACACCATTAAAATGGCATTTCACTGGTGGGATGATGATGATGATCTGCTTTTAGTGTGATATAGATCCTCTGTCCTCCCCTCATCATCTAAAATAACGTCTAAGTTGGACCCCCTCTGAAAAAACTTTCTGGATTCGTACATGTCATACAAATTAGAGACGATGGGTCGTTTGTGTCCTGAACCTGTTAACGTACATGTTACAAATTATTTCAATCATCAAATATATAAACTGTTAATGATAATTTACCACCATTAGCATAGTAGCTGACCATTTTAATTATCCAACAACATTTTTATGGTGTGCAAGATAAAATAGACTAAATTATAAGACCGTTTTATTTTATATGTAATTCAAATGTACATCTAAAAATGCTGAAGTTTTATAGGCGAGATTAAGAACTTTTATTTGCCCCTCCGACAGTTAAAATTTATGGTTTCTAAATATTTCTAAAGTGTATTATTAAGTCTTAAATCAAATAATACATGTATGAAGATAAAGCTATCTCTGTGGGGCTGTCTGCCTGGTCTTTCGTTTAACATTTTATCTACAAAAAGCGTTGTTTTATTGGGCAAAGAAAGATCAGTCAAGACTGTAAGGATACGCATTCAATCGGGCCTCAATGCGGCAAAGCCTGTCTTAGGGGTTTCTGACAAAGCGAAACTCAAACCAGTCTATTCAGCTAGAGAGACTAGCTAGAATATTGAAATCTTGATTGAAGCAAGGGAATAATAAGGGCACTGATTAGAATTGCACAGATGTGCAGGCTGGTTTGCACCTTTGTTGTTTGCAACCCACCAAAGACAGCTTTTCTCGCATTGAGGCCCAATTGCCACCTATCTCATACAGTGGCGTCTAAACTTAAAGTTATACAAAGTGCACTTCTTATGCGCTTGATGTGCACTGTAGAGCCACAAAATGCTCCATACACAATATGCTCTCTCGAGGTGCATATTGTGTACCCTGCATACACAATATACTCCCCCTTAAATCGGGAGCATATTGTGTAGGACATGTATCATACCTACACAATATGCTCCCTAGCTGAGGAGCGCAGTCGTGGAAGATATCGATGGGTTGCGGGTTCGAGCCTCACCTGAAGCACTGCGTTGTGTTTTTGAACATGACACTAAATATCCTGTGCTCAGTACTGGTTTCCCCCCGATGAAGTCGGAGGGATATTGTTTTGACGTCGGCCGTCTATGCACCCGTCTGTCTGTCTGTCTGTCCACCTGTCCTTCCAGAAACATACCTAAGTACCTATTAGTCAGATTTGGTGCATTCTCTGCATGAATGGATAGTACCATGGACAGTCCCAAGTGCGGATCCAGAGGGGGGGCAGGGGGTCCGGACCTCCCCCGGAAAATCACAAGTTATATATTTTCTATAGGAATAAGCAATTGGAACCCCCCACCCCGGAAAAAGTTGGACCCCCCCCCCCCCATGGAAAATGTTGGACCCCCTCGGGAACCTTGAAAAATGATAGTTTTCTTTGAAATTAACCATTTGCGACTGTAAAATAAGCTGAGGACTAAAAAAAAGGTTGTCAGAGCTTTTTGTCAGATTGACCTGGACCCCCCCCCCCTCCCCCCCCCTGACGAAAATTCCTGGATCCGCGCATGACAGTTCTATATCGTATAAGTTTCGTCAAGATCAACTGATAAACTCATTATTACTCTGGCACTTATAATGCAAAAGTTGTAATGGCTTTCTTAGAGTAATGATCTAAACATTTCCCCAAAGCTATTATGTGTAAAAAGCCTGTAGATAAGTATGACGGTGTAAAATGTAAAAATAAATACCCCGCCCACTTGAATCTTTAGGCAGGGTCAAAGGTCAAATACATTAATTTGGCAATAACTTAGTCAATTTTCAATATTATTACCGAAACTTTGTATGCAGACAGATAAAAAACAACAATAGATATGAAATATATCAGACTGGATATTTGATTGGATGCCTGGGTCCGATCCCCTGGGTGGATTTAGGGGATGGGGCGAGTCCAAAATGAAACTTATTCTGAATATTGTCATGCTGCATATAAAATTAAGGGAGCAGCACATGACAGCAACATGATAGCAATTATTTAGCACGCAAAGACACCATTGACCACTGAGGAAGGGGCTCAAAAGGTCAACGCATTTTCACCTTGAAATTAGTCATGTTTCGTAGAGCACCTTGAAAACAAGCATTCTGTCCTTACATACACCCTAACCCCTTGGGTAGTGGCAAAAGGTCAAATATTCATTTATTGAATATGGTCATGCTGCATATCAAATAGAAGGGACTTACGCATGCAGCAACATGGTAGCAAGTATTGTTCCAGAAGACACACCGCGACTTCGGATGGGTCAAAAGATATTTTTTTTTTCTGAAATCAATCATGTTGAAGATCAGAATGGAGTGTATAGCGCATTGAAAGTACAAATGTCAAAGATCACCCACACTAGATCGAATTAAAGGGGGGGGGGAATTGTAGATTTACTTTAAGGTGGCCAATCACGTAGTCTGACTGATTGGGTTCACGGACTGCACAAACCAGTTATCGGACATCAAAAGTAAGGAAAATCTGCTGCTGTGCGTTATATGCTCGCAGCATATTGTGTACCTTACCTACATAATTTGCTTACATTATCATACTACCAAGGTAGCATATTGTGTACCTTACCTACACAATATGCTCCGAATATCATAATACTACTGAGGTAGCACATTGTGTACCTTACCTACACAATATGCTCCAATTATCATAATACCACCAAGGTAGCATATTGTGTACCTTACCTACACAGTATGCTCCGAATATCATAATACTACTGAGGTAGCATATTGTGTACCTTACCAACACAATATGCTCCATTTATCATAATACTACCAAGGTAGCATATTGTGTACCTTACCTACACAATATGCTCCCATCATCAAGATACTACCAAGGTAGCATATTGTGTACCTAACCTACACAATATGCTCACATTACCAAAATGCTACCAAGGTAGCGTATTGTGTACCTTACCTACACAATATGCTCCGATTATCATATTACTACACCATTATCATACTACCAAAGAAGCATATTGTGTACCCTACCTACACAATATGCTCCAATTATAATAATAGTACTGAGGTAGCATATTGTGTGCCTTACCTACACAATATGCTCCAAATATCATAATACTACTGAGGTAACATATTGTGTACCTTACCTACACAATATGCTCCCATTATCATAATGCAACCGAGGTAGCATATTGTGTACCTTACCTACACAATATGCTCCCAATTTCATAATACCACCAAGGTAGCATATTGCCTACCTTACCTACACAATATGCTCCGAATATCATAATACTACTGAGGTAGCATATTGTTGACCTTACATATACAATATGCTCCAATTATCATAATACAACTAAGGTAGCATATTGTGTACCTTACCTACACAATATGCTCCCATTATCAAGATACTACCAAGGTAGCACATTGTGTACCTAACCTACACAATATGCTCACATTACCAAAATGCTACCAAGGTAGCATATTGTGTACCTTACCTACACAATATGCTCTCATTATCATAATACTACCGAGGTAGCAAATTGTGTAAATTATTTACACACTATGCTCCCAATATCATAATTCTACTGAGGTAGCATATTCTGTACCTTACCTACACAATATGCTACCATTATCAAAATAATACCAAGGCAGCATAATCTGTACCTTACCTACACAATATACTACCATTTGCATAATACTACCGAGGCGGTAGCATATTGTGCACCTTACCCTAAAATATGCTCCCATTATCATAATACTACCGAGGTAGCATATTGTGTATATTACCTACAAACCATGCTTGCTCCCAATACCTTACATACACAATATGCCCCCATTATCATAATACTACCGAGGTATCATATTGTGTACTAACCTGCAAAATATGCTCCCATTATCATACTAACACTCAAGGAAGCATATTGTGTACATGCTCTAATAATCATAATTCTACCGAGGTAGCATATTGTGTACCTTACCTACACAATATGCTCCCATTATCATAATACCACCAAGGTAGCATATTGTGTACCTTACCTACACAATATGCTACCTCAGTAGTATTATGATTATGGGAGCATATTGTGTAGGTAAGGTACACAATATGCTACCTTGGTAGTATCTTGATAATGGGAGCATATTGTGTAGGTAAGGTACACAATATGCTACCTCGGTAGTACTATGATAATTGGAGCATATTGTGTAGGTAAGGTACACAATATGCTACCTCAGTAGTATAATGATATTCGGAGCATATTGTGTAGGTAAGGTACACAATATGTTACCAGTATTATGATATTTGAAGCATATTGTGTAGATAAGGTACACAATATGCTTCCTCAGAAGTATCTTGATAATGGGAGCATATTGTGTAGGTAAGGTACACAATATGCTACCTCAGTAGTATTATGATAATTGGAGCATATTGTGTAGGTAAGGTACACAATATGCTACCTTGGTAGTATTATAATAATTGGAGCATATTGTGTAGGTTAGGTACACAATATGCTACCTCAGAAGTAATATGATATTTCGAGCGTATTGTGTAGGTAAGGCACGCAGTATGCTACCTTGGTAGTATTATGGTAATGTGAGCATATTGTGTAGGTTGGGTACCTAATATGCTACCTTGGTAGTATCTTGAAAATGGGAGCATATTGTGTAGGTAAGGTACACAATATGCTACCTCGGTAGTACTATGATAATTGGAGCATATTGTGTAGTTAAGGTACACAATATGCTACCTTAGTTGTATTTTGATATTCGGAGCATATTGTGTAGGTAAAGTACGCATTATGCTACCTCAGTAGTAATATGATAATGGGAGCATATTGTGTAGGAAAGGTATACAATATACTACCTCAGTACTTTTATTATAATTGGAGTATATTGTGTAGGTAAGGTACACAATATGCAACCTTGGTGGTATTATAGTAATGGGAGCATATTGTGTAGGTAAGGTACACAATATGCTACCTCGGTAGTACTATGATAATTGGAGCATATTGTGTAGGAAAGGTACACAATATGCTACCTCAGAAGTATTATGATAATGGGAGCATATTGTGTAGGTAAGGTACACAATATGCAACCTTGGTGGTATTATGATAATGGGAGCATATTGTGTAGGTAAGGTTCATAATATGCTACATCGGTAGTACTATGATAATTGGAGCATATTGTGTAGGAAAGGTACACAATATGCTACCTCAGAAGTATTATGATAATTTGAGCATATTTTGTAGGTAATTTTATTATAAGGTACACAATATGCTATCTTGGTGGTATTATGATAATGGGAGCATATTGTGTAGGTAAGGTACACAATATGCTACCTCAGTAGTATGATGATAATGGGAGCATATTGTGTAGGTAAGATACACAATATGCTACCCTGGTAGTATAATAATGGGGTAGAAATATGATAATTGGAGCATATTGTGTGGGAAAGGTACACAATATGCTACCTCGGTTGCATTATGATAATTGGAGCATATTGTGTAGGCAAGGTACACAATATGCTACCTCAGTAGTATTATGATATTTGGAGCATATTGTGTAGGTAAGGCACACAATATGCTACCTCAGTACTATTATTATAATTGGAGCATATTGTGTAGGTAGGGTACACATTATTCTACCTTGGTCGTATGAAAATGAGGTAGTAATATGATAATCGGAGCATATTGTGTAGGTTAGGTTCACAATATGCTACCTTGGTAGCATTTTGGTAATGTGAGCATATTGTGTAGGTTAGGTACACAATATGCTACCTTGGTAGTATCTTCATAATGGGAGCATAATGTGTAGGTAAGTACACAATATGCTACCTCCGTAGTATTATAATAATTTGCGCATATTGTGTAGGTAAGGTACACAATATGCTACCTCAGTAGTATTATGATAATGGGAGCATATTGTGTAGGTAAGGAACACAATATACTACCTCAGTACCTTTATTATAATTGGAGTATATTGTGTAGGTAAGGTACCTAATATGCAACCTTGGTGGTATTATGATAGTGGGAGCATATTGTGTAGGTAAGGTACACAATATGCTACCTCGGTAGTACTATGATAATTGGAGCATATTGTGTAGGTAAGGTACACAATTTGCAACCTTGGTGGTATTATGATAATGGGAGCATATTGTGTAGGTAAGGTTCACAATATGCTACATCGGTAGTACTATGATAATTGGAGCATATTGTGTAGGTAAGGTACACAATATGCTACCTCAGAAGTATTATGATAATGGGAGCATATTGTGTTGGTAATTTTATTATAAGGTACACAATATGCTACCTTGGTGGTATTATGATAATGGGAGCATATTGTGTAGGTAAAGTACACAATATGCTACCCTGGTAGTATGATAATTGGGTAGAAATATGATAATTGGAGCATATTGTGTGGGAAAGATACACAATATGCTACCTCGGTTGCATTATGATAATTGGAGCATATTGTGTAGGCAAGGTACACAATATGCTACCTCAGTAGTTTTATGATATTTGGAGCATATTGTGTAGGTAAGGCACACAATATGCTACCTCAGTACTATTATTAAAATTGGAGCATATTGTGTAGGTAGGGTACACAATATACTACCTTGGTCGTCTGAAAATGAGGTAGTAATATGATAATCGGAGCATATTGTGTAGGTTATGTTCACAATATGCTACCTTGGTAGCATTTTGGTAATGTGAGCATATTGTGTAGGTTAGGTACACAATATGCTACCTTGGTAGTATCTTGATAATGGGAGCATATTGTGTAGGTAAGGTACACAATATGCTACCTCGGTAGTATTATAATAATTTGAGCATATTGTGTAGGTAAGGTACACAATATGCTACCTCAGTAGTATTATGATAATGGGGGCATATTGTGTAGGTAAGGTACACAATATACTACCTTGGTAGTATTATAATAATTGGAGCATATTGTGTAGGTTAGGTACACAATATGCTATCTCAGAAGTAATATGATATTTCGAGCGTATTGTGTAGGTAAGGCACACAGTATGCTACCTTGGTAGTATCTTTATAATGGGAGCATATTGTGTAGGTAAGGTACACAATATGCTACCTCAGTAGTATTATGATAATTGGAGCATATTGTGTATGCTGGATACACAATACGCTACCTTAGTAGTTTTTTTATTGGAAGCTGATTGTGTAGGTACGGTTCAGTATAATGGTACTTAGGTAGAATTATTGTGATGGTATACTATTCAAAGTTAGATAACGCTATATGTTAAGAATTTGTAGAGCACCGAAGAATATGAAGTAAGTGCATACATTAAAGCATCACCATAAAACGGTCAGTAGCAAGCAAATTGTCAAAATACATTATTCAAATTTACTCAGTATTAGTTCTGATCATAATCTTAAAACATACATACAATAAATGATTCGTCACCTTTGTAATGAATCGTCTTATATCTTTGCGAGCGCCAGCTTACTAGTAAGTGTCAGTGCAGAACATTGTATGTTTCTGTGGTCAATACCTGAATTAACCGCGTTCAGAAAGTCTCTATTCCCATGTTAGCCCCATGCCTTCCAACATGTTTCAGTATAACCTGAAATACATGTATGGTTTGGAGAGCTATGCCTTTTGAAAAAAAAAATCAAATTGTTGCCATGGGAGCCAAATTGGATATCAGAATCGAATAATTCAAGCAATTCTGAATGTCCATGTTGCCCCTATCCCTCAAACCAAGTTTAGATTCAATCTGACGTAGGGATGGGAAAAGATGGTCTTTGAAGGATATCAAGATGGCTACATATTATATATTCCAATGGAGAGGACAGTTAGAAAGAAAGGCAAATACCACGAGACATGTTTTCAAGAAGAGCATATTGTGTACCCTCGGACGACCACTGAAATAACATATGTATCGACCCTACACAATATGCTCCACTGGTAGCATATTGTGTATGCAGGGTACACAAAATGCTCCAGCGGAGCATATTGTGTATGCAGGGTACACAATATGCTACTAAAAGGAGCATATTGTGTAGGGGAGCATTTTGTGGACCCACAGTGCACCGTATTTGCACTAGAATGGTAGTAAATTTGTGCACTTGTAGCGTACATAATGTGGACAAGGGTGTACCCGTAATTATATCGCCACTGTTGGTCGAATATTTACTCAGAGATACAGATATGGGGCACAAATATTGTTCTTGTCGAGAGAGCGGCTTATGTGCATGTAACATATACTTAGTAAATTAGTTTTAAAAAATATTGGTGTCTTGTTAATCGGCTGGCCGATGTACATTTATGAGACACACTTGTTTAACCTTCAGTGCTAAGGTTTTATGAGCATGATCTAAATCACCGTTTTTCAAGCAATCATGGCACATTAAATAAACCTGAACACAATCCATGTGTGTATCTTATAATTGTCTTTTCTGATCGAAATAGTGGTTTACTCATTTCAACCAAATGGAATTTTCCACTCTTACCAATTGGACCAGTCCATTTCCACTTTTAGGGTTGTTGGGTGGTAATTTTCTCTTTTGGGGGATTTTAACCAAATATTCTACACTGAAGGACTTTAAAAACGCAAAAAAATGAAAATTATTATTTTTGAACCCAGAACATTTTTAGTCTTCATTTACAACTTAAATCGGCTAGAAACGACCCTCTGCCTCTATCTATACCTAAAACTGGCATTTTTATAGACAATGGCCACAACCAGCTACGCATCTGTGATTTACTATTTTTTGCAGGTGGTGTCCCCACGAATCAATAAAGCAAAATATTTTATTATTTCACATATAGCTTGTAGGTAAACAAGTATAAAAAACACAGTAGCTTTAGTTTTAAAGCTTTATTATTCGTACCACGTTTGTCTGAACATGAACGACCTGGCACAATTGGAGTGTTAAAAGCTGGGGTGCGTGTTTCAGGCGTCGCCAGATATTATAATTGCCATCCGTCAGCTAAACAGCACCTCAGAGATTGTTACCAGGCTACTAGTACAGTTAAAGGTCGACACAGGCCTGGCCAACTAAAAATGGCGACCGACATTAAGACGGCAACTAACGTCGATTATATCGACGATATTCACACCGAAGATATCCGTTCCGGCTGGCTACCAACACTGCCAGACGAATAGTAGGGCTCCAAGGGTAATTTGTTTCAGATTTTTAATAAAAAAAATTATAACAATAACTTATAATCATGCCCAATTCAAGACAAATTTCAAATTGCAGCTTTAGAATCTAAGGGTATTGTCTCTTGATAGACTGAAGCTCTAAAATTTTTTATCGTTTGATATGAAATTTAAATCATGTTTTGTTGACATATTGATGTTTATTTTGCCAAATCTCAATAAAATTGATACATTTAAAAGTTGTTAATTTTATGAATATTATTTTTTGCGTTTTTAAAGTCCAGTGTATAAGCAAACAGTGGAGACCAAGGCCAGACACCTTGTTTAGTGTCATCTGATTTGGGTCTGCACTGTTTGAATATGTCTCACAAAAAGAACGCTATCATTATATAGCTTAAACAACACATATAACATATATTTTACTGTAAATGTAATAAAAGTTAACAGTAGCACTCCCTATGCGCTCTGAATACACTCCACATGGCAAAAAAACTCTGGCGGTACTGTATCAATATCTGGGGCCTCGTCGCAAAAAAAAATACTTTACTGGATTCTACGATCAGGTTAAACTCTATTCAACCTGTTCAGCTACTCAGACAAGTAAGAATATTAACATTTTGTAAGAAACACACTTATTTGTCTCACTTTCAAAGAAGCGCATAACAAGGGTGCTGATTAGACTGCGTACATGCGCAGATTGGACTGCGCCTTATTTGTTTGCATGCAAAAATATCAGATTTTCTCGCGATGAGACCCATATATGAGCCGTGACATGTGATTACCAACAATGTGGCATTTTGATATGAATAGACTCAGATGAGCCTGTGTAGCCTCCTGATTAAGCTAACTCCAAATGATGTTCAGTCAGTAGCTCAATATTCATAGAATATTCAAGCGACTAGCAAATCTGCGCAGGCTGATTTAAGGCTTTGCTGGTCGCACATACCACATTAGTGAAAATCTCATTTTCGCGGCTTATATATGCAAAATGATAGTAGTTTTCTAACATAGATAAAGCTTTTTTTCTTAATGAGATGCTTCTTATGAAAATCCATAACTAATGTCTCAGACTAAAAAATGTATATAAATCATTGAAACTTCAGTTTTATTTTTACAGTAAAGTCTGAACTAATGTTTACACATTAGTGCCCTTGTTGAACACTGGCGGTGAACAGGCCTCGTGGTTATAAAACTTAATTTCATTCTCAGACTCAAAATAAAGCGCAATGATTGGCTGCTTGCGGACACGTGTCCGCAAGCGGCTAATCATTGCCCTTTATTTTGAGTCTGAGTGTGTACTCAAGTTTTATAACCTCAAGGCCAGCACTGCTACAGAAGAATAGTAAATAATTGCGAGACTCAAATCTGTCTCCTCAGCTACATAGACTAAATTCCGCTTGTAGCAAGTTAAAATATCATACTCTCCAAAAAGCGAATTACAAAGGCGCTGATCAGTCTGGGTGGATGCGCAGGCTGGTCTGCGCCTTTCTTGTGTGCACACCCCAAAGACAGATTTTCTTGTGTCGATGCCCAGATACATGTAACGTGATAGATTACATGTATATGTATCTGATTTGGATGAGTATAATTTCATATCTGAGTCACAATGCTGTTACATTCTTCATGATGTCTATGGAATAATGACATCATAAAAAATACAACATTATTGTGATTTTTTTACGTATATAAAATGCTTTCAGCAATGCATGTTGACAAACATAATTAAGATTCTATATTTGGATAACTATATTTTTCTTCAATTAATGGACATCTATATTACTGAGTGATATAGCACACACAATGTTAAATGATATATGTAAAACAAATTGCTATGGTATGCTACTTTTGTCAATATTTATTTCATCTCTGATTATTTTTGAAACTCAATAAAACAATCACAGACCGGGTTCTAAAAAATATAACTTTAAGTTAACATCAAAAGAGGTGGTAGCTGAGCTGCCACCCCTTTTAAACTCTAGTTTTTATGTTTTTCACATTGATTTTCGGCGATAACTTTTTAATTTTCAATGTTAGCAAAATGTGATTAACACAAATTAGTAATAAAAAAAAGATTTCGCCGAAAATCAATGTGAAAAACATAAAAAACTAGAGTTTAGTGTCAAATTATACTTATTTTCTCTGGATGAAAATAATCAAACAGAGCATAGCTTTTTCAAGCAGTTGTAAGGTTACGCCAAAATTTGGGGCAATTCACCAAATTTAACACAAAGTTGCATTTATAATTGAGATGTGACATGAACTTTGTGTGACATGAACAGTGTGGTATGTGCGACCAGCAAAGCCTCAGATCAGCCTGTGCATACGCGCAGTCTGATAAGAGCCTTTGCTAGTCGCTTGAATATTTCATGAGTTATTAAGCTACTGACTGAACATCATTTGGATCTTCTAAGCTTAAAAGGAGACTGCATAGGCTTGTCTGAGTCTACAGTTGTCAAAATGCCACATTGTTAGATATCAAATGTCGCGGCTCAATAAAGTTGTTGTTGGAACTTCTAAGTAAGTAAGGGTGCAAAGATCAGGAATCGATACAATCAAGTACCACACCTGACCCAGGATACCAATAGGAAAATGACAAACTCACAGTAGACACCACAAACGCCTAAAAGAATGCTGAATAGGCTTGTCTGAGTCTACACTTGTCAAAATGTCACATTGTTGGAAATCACATGTCACAGCTCATTTTGAAGCATTTTACACTGAAAAATAGTGAGAAAACCCCGAGAAATGCCACTATCCCAGACCAACACATGGAATCTTGAGGAACGCAGGTAAGCAAAATGATACATCTAAAATTAAGAATACCATTACACCCCTGAAAACTTCCTCTATGAAAAAGCTCCGACTGGATTTCTGTGGAAAATCCATTAAATCAGTAGTTATTGACATTTGTTTAGATAAAGCTGCAGTGGTTTTAAGAAATATCTCTACTAGCAGATGTTTGGGTTAAACTTACTTGGAAGACATACTCTGAGAGAAATCAGGAGTTTACTTTGTTCTCACTTGATATTAGTTATAGAAACCAAGTTTTCAGTCACTTAACTTTTTGCATGCTGGGTAATTTTGCATGCATTTTTGTTTTATGTAACTGTAGCTTTTCAAAATTAACCTTTTTCATATAATTATTTCAAGAACAAAATGAGAGAGTCAAACAACTTGGAATCGGATCAGGCCCAACATTTTGTCGGGCTTGATCTAGGTTCTAATTGTTTACTGTAGTCACCTGCAAGTTGCCGCGCGCATGCAAAGAGTTACTAGACACTTTGCTAGAAATCCGTCTCTGTCGTGTACAGATACACTCACTAGCAACAGCGATAAACAAAGGCGCTGATCAGTCTGTGCAGTAGCGATTATGAGTTCTTTTTCCTTTTGACTTCGCTCATTGATGATTTGGGGATTATTTCAATGTTTCTCTATTAAGCCGTCTGTTGCAGGTATCTATAAGAATATAACGTCACCGAGGTAAATGATTTTATGCAACTCTGACGGTTAATAAATCCATAAATCTATCTTTCTCTGTCCTAAATAATGAATAGAAGGCTTCAGAGCACAGAGATGTTTATGTTCTATCCTGTATCCACAATCTATGATTAAAAAACACACGTAAGACCAAATAAAAAA
Source organism: Loripinus fragilis (assembly GCA_964019695.1). Classification (NCBI taxonomy): domain Eukaryota; kingdom Metazoa; phylum Mollusca; class Bivalvia; order Lucinida; family Lucinidae; genus Loripinus; species Loripinus fragilis. Next base: position 36,283,779 of record OZ026516.1, read on the forward strand.
AATACCTGTGTTTAGGGTAACCCGACCCTACCTATTTTTTTCAGGTTTTTAAAAAAAATATAATAAAATATAATTTTATGCATTTTGAAAGGCAACGCCAATTATAATATTTTCTGACTCAAAATACATAAAATTATATATTCAAAATGCATAAAATTATATATTTTTTCCAGAAAAAAAAATTATTAAAAAAAATGTGTGTGCCTACCCTACCTAAAATCTAGGATCATCATTTAAACAAACTTGGTAGGCCCACATCCCCAATGCTACATACCAAGTCCTTCTGGAGAAAAAGTTTTTTTACCATGTATGGGCGTGGTGGCCATCTTGACCCTCTGACCTATTCCATTTGAATGAATTTTTGTTCCTGCATCCTAAGGAGTCTCGATATGAAATTTGAGTTTAATTGGCCCAGTATGTTGACAAACGAACAGACGCCGGGGTCACTGGTAAAATATTAGCTCACCCATGAGTCTTATGCTCAGGTGAGCTTAAAAGGATAAATCCGGGCTCACAGGACGAGTGCTAATACTCCAGATTTTTTTCACCTATGTTGGTCTCGTTAAAATATGTTGAATTTTGTATGAACAACAATGTTGTATGTTGTATGAACAACATACAAAATTCAACATTTTGTATGAACAACAATGTTGTATGTTGTTCATACAAAATTTAACATATTTCAACGAGATCCAACAAAGGCGAAAAAATCTTGAAATGTTCAAGAACAAGTTTGAAAACAGATCAAGAACTCAAGGGGCACTTTGTTCAATAAAATTTCTTTAAAACAAACTTGGGAACAGGTAAAGACATATGGTATAACATAATATTAAAAAAAGTTTTTAAAATGTTCCCATGTTCAAGAGTATAAGACCATTTTAAAAAGTTTGTGAAGCATTTTCTTGAACAGTTCAAGTACAATTCTTAAAATTGTCCAGGTACTTCTTTAACTGCTCTGAGCTCCGTTTCGGAAGAGCAATAACCTTACTTGAACAATATTAAACTATCAAGAGAATTAACACGTTGCAGATCAGACAGTGCATGTGTACACATACACTGGCTTATATAAAATCTGGGTATTACATATGCTAGAGTTATTTGGCCCAGTTTCGAATCTTCCCCAGTTCCGAATCACGTCATAGTTTCGTTGCAAACTACACATCAGCGGTAAAATTTAAAATACATATTTTGGTTTTGTTTTGTTGTATAATCATCCCAAAGCAAATATCTATAATTTATCTGCTTGGTGAAAATAATTACAATTTTCCCCCATGGCCCATTTTATGAAGGAATATTTTCACACGTGTCAGTATCTGTTCATTGCATATTTCCGAAAAATGCTTTTGTTTGAAATGCATTTTTATCAAACCTTTGGTTTCAGCATATTTTCCAACAATTATTAAATCACATCCAAGAAAAAAACGGAGCTTTTATCCTGTTTTTGGTTCCATGATAGCCATCTAATCATTGTCACTTTTTTTGCCTGGTTTAGAATCTTGTACAAACACAAGTTTATTTCACGTCACATAACAATAACGTTCACTCACTCAGCTGTTTGTACAACATAGATGTCAAAATGATATGAAAAAGTGTCACAGGCACCATATGTTCTCTCTCTCTCTCTCTCTCTCTCTCTCTCTCTCTCTCTCTCTCTCTCTCTCTCTCTCTCTCTCTTTCAGCAGACGTGGATCCAGTAGTTTTGACTCTGGCAACGTTTTTTATATTTTATGCCGTTTTAGTTGATGAGGTTAGAGAGGATCCAAATCCCACAAAAGCGGGCCGTAATCGGTCCGCCAGCCAAACTCCAGTTGATGGCCTTGGTAGCTCTAGAGAGCATTAGTGTGAGAAAAGCCTGCATTTTAGGGGTACAGCTATGGGACTTTACAGGGGTTTGCGGGAGGGGGGCTCTGTGCCCCCAGTCTTCCCTGGATCCGCGTATGCGTGAGGATTATGCCTTTGTGTGTGTATATTTAATTTCTCTGTCTGTCTGTCTGTCTTTCTGTCTGTCTGTCTGTTTGTCTGTCTGTCTGTCTATCTCAGTCCCTCTATATGTATATGCCTGTCTGTCTGCATGTCTCTCTTTTCCCCCTCTCTCTCCCCGCTCTCTCTCTCTCTCTCTCTCTCTCTCTCTCTCTCTCTCAGCATATGTGGTGTAGACCTAGCAGACCAGGGATCCCGAGCTCGATACCGGGCAATTCAAGTCTTTATTTGGGACTCTAAATCAGGCCCGTTCCGATTAACCTCAGCAGCTGGTAGAAGCCCATTATCCTAATTATGCATAATTTATCCGTAACCACTACATGCGCGGCTCCAGAAAGTTTTGCCAGAAGGGGTCCAACCTTGACAACGTTCTTTTTTAGCTTGATGGGGATGGAATTATCCAAATACCACTATTAGGGGGCCATTTTCGGCCCGCCAAAGAAACGCCATTTAAATGGTGTTTTGCTGGCGAGCCGATTATGGCCAAAAATTGATAGCTGGCTTGGTAGCTTTACGATTTTAAGTGGATCGGGACCAGTGTTGCTAAAAGACCTATATTTTTGTGATTTTCGAGGATGGTCCAGACCCCCTGTCCCCCCCCCCCCTCTGGATCCGCAAATGCACTTCATCCTCCTATGAGTTAGAAGGGCTAACGTCTTGTTGATTTTCCAGTGCCCTTGTATTTGCCTCACTCCATCACAAGTGGACATACTTGTGTCAAATGATTCCCTTGCTTTTTGCCCAACTATGTATAACAGAGTTTTTACTTGGGTAGAGACCAGAGCCAAATCTGAATTAAGAGTGAGGTTGGTACCGTTCAACATGTTGAAGCTCTCCAGTTTTTCTTTATACTGGCGCAGATTTCGTCGATCGTCGTTTTAAATGTTAAAAACCTGGCCTTTATCCCCTACTCTGTGTGTGTGTGTTTTTTTTTTTTTTTTGTTTGATTTGATTCTTTACGTTCCACCAACAATCTTTCAGTTATAAAGGGACGGGTCTTCCTGGGTTGAACCAGTTCTAAGCTAGAATTAATGTTATTGCTCAAGGACACAACACAGTGACGCCGGTGAGGCTCGAACCCGCAGCCCCTCGGTCTCAAGTCAGGCACTCTACCACTGAGCCACTGTCGAGTCAAGCACTCTACCACTGAGCCACTGCGCTCCCAATGTGTGTGTGTGTGTGTGTGTGTGTGTTGGTGGTGGTGGGGGGGGTCAAGACGTTATAACCATTCGGACATCTATCATGACCCTCTATTTGCTACAGTATCACGTGTGTCGAGTGCCCACGGTGTTGGCCAGGGTGGGGGGGGGGGGCAGTGGTTACAGATGCGTTTTATTTACTCTCACAACGCGTGTTGGTATATGCGTGCGCTATATAACAATGGAAATGAGGACAGACGTTTAATAAAACTGTCACATTAATAGAAAAAATACTCTGAAAAAGTGAATGTTAGTGTCTGTATGTCAAATGACAGACAGTGCAGATCCTGCTTAGAACGCGCCTCTAGCACCTATCTGATCTGATCTAGTTCAACTCTTCACTGTCTCATAGACCAAGTTTACCTGTAAACATTTCGATCATTAGCCAGGGTGTATAATCGGGAGTATTACTTGCATGTGGTAAAATTATTCATAGTCCATGTGCGGATCCACAGGAGTGAATACTGAGGGTCCAGACCACCCCCTCCCGCATGGAAAAGCACAAAGCTGTAGATTATCTTAGGATTACTGACTGGAAAAGTACAAAGCTACCAATGTCGGGTCATCATCGGATCGCTAGCGAGGCGCCATTTATATGGCGTTTCACTGGCGGGCCGATGGTTGCCCGTTTTGGTTACTTTCTGTGTACATGCAAGTTTAGTGCAATGAATACAGTAAAATAATGTGTCAAACTTGTCATTGGAAGTAGTGATTAAGCCAATAATGTCAAATCCTTAATGCAACTGTACTACTGAAGGTAATTTCTTAGAAATTCTAAAGTGATTCGAAACTGGGCAAATGACCCGCAACTAGGCAAATTGGCGACCTACTTCAAAGCCGTGGTATGACACATAGCAGAGTCTGTCTGACCCCTGCGAAATGGTCTAGAACTGTTCTAGAATGTTCTTAAATTATTCTAGAATTTTCTAGAACTATGTTCTAGAACTGTTCTAGATATGTTCTAGAATGTTTATGGGACAGATGTAGAACGTTAAATGGGACAATTTTTTGTTCTACAATTGTTCTAGCGGAGGTCAAAAAATTTGTTCTAGAAAAGTTCCAGAAAATTCTAAAAGTTTTTCCTAGAACAGTTCTAGAACAAATCAATTTTGTTCTAGAACAGTTCCAGAACAAATCTTTAGAATGTTTATGGAACAGTTGTAGAACACCCCTCATAAATTGTCCCATTTAACGTTCTATAAATGTCTCGGAATAGTTCTAGAACATCTGTAGAATGGTTCCAGAACTATTCCAGAAATGTTCTAATGGTTTGTTCTAGAACTGTTCTAGAATTAACCTTGGTTTGTTCTAGAACAGTTCCAGAACATATCATTAGAATGATTATGGAACAGTTGTAGAACACCCCTCATAAATTGTCCCATTTAACGTTCTATAAATGTTTCTGAATAGTTCTAGAACTCTGTAGAATGGTTCCAGAACTACTCCAGAAATGTTCTAATGGTTTGTTCTAGAACTGTTCTAGAACTAACCTTGGTTTGTTCTAGAACTGATCTAGAACAAACCTTTAGAACTGTTCTGGAACAATTGTAGAACACCCCTAGAAACGTTCCATTTAACATTCTACGAATGTCTCTGAATCATTCTAGAACATTTTTAGAATGGTTCCAGAACAATTCCAGAAATGTTTTAATGGTTTGTTCTAGAACTGTTCTAGAATAAACATTGGCTTTTTCTAGAACTGATCCAGAACAAACCTTTAGAAATTTTCTGGAAAGACTGTAGAACAACTCTTCAAAAATGTCATATAAAGCATTCTATTAATGCCCCTGAATTATTTTAGAGCATGTTAGAATAGTTTAAGAACAATTTCAGGAATGTTCTAGTGGTTTGTTCTGCAACTGTTCTAAAAAATCTGAACTTTTCTAAAACAGTTGTAGAACAGCTCCCAAAAATTTCCCATATAGGGTTTGGAAATTAAAGATTACATCGAATGCTACCTTTATATATCTGGAAAACTGTTGACATTGGTTTAAAACCCCAATAAGTAATCCCCAAATGCAGGTGACACAATAAATAAATAAACATCAACTGGAAGAGAATTATTATAGGGGGCCTAAGTTGGCCTAAATGTTGTTAGTTATTGCCACCCTGTTACCCCAACCATTTCAAAACATTTTCATGCATTTGACCTTGGAAAAGCAACAATTAACATCAATACTTAATTAAATTGTGTCTCAAGCCTACTCATTGTCCCAGACTATATAATACTGTCAAATTTGCCATCTAGAAACTGCCACAAGTGCTTTTTGGGGAGCCTTCATATTCCCTCCAATTCTGGCAGCCATGTTTTTCCAAACATCAATCTGGTTAAATTTATGATAATGACATGCTTGTTCTAGAACTGTTCTAAAAATGTTCTAGAACATTTTTTAACTTTTGTAGAACTTGCTGGTACAGTAAATTTCAGTAAAATATTTCTCCCGAATTATCAGTGAATTGAAAAATAAACAACATTCATTGCTAAACTGTAACATTGTAGTTTTTGGAAAGCTTATTGGATGTTAACTGCTCAACCTCTGTTTATAGTAATTAAGCCATGATCATCTTCTCATTGTGGTAACATGCCACCCTGTATTACCCCACCCATTTCAAAACATTATCTTGCATTGCTTAAAAAACTTACAAACAACAACCCCACCATTAATCAACATTAAAAACCTTAGAGAAACTGTTTCTCAGGTCTACTCACTGTCTCCGTCAATACTACTATCATGTTTGCCATCTAGAAATTCCCAAAAAATTGTTTTTGAAGAGCCTCCACATTTTCCCTCCAATTCTGGCAGCCATGTTTTCCCCATCATCCATCTGGTTATGACATGTTTCCTCTTTAAATGTTCTAAAAATGTTCTAGAACTTTTTAGAACATTTCTAGAACTTGCTGGTTCTATAAAAGTACTAAATAAGTTCTAGAACTTAATTTGAATTTTCTTTTACTTATTTTGCCCTTTTTTTCTTTCTTTCTCTATATACTGCTAGACCCTCGCTTGCAAGTATTATCGGCAAGTGTACTTTGTGCACTCCAGGTTGCAGGATGAATGCCTACAAGTAATTAACCATATCTAAATTACCGTAGGGTTCTTTAACCTGCACAAGGGGTGACCCTCCCTGCAAAGGGGACATCCAGTTCACGTCCCCATCCAAAGGACCAGGCCTCCAGATAAGAGTGCGTATTGGAAAATTATTTTCTTTATTTCTCACCCAAAACATGTTTTTATGTTTTGGGTACTCAAAAGAACCGTCTCATTGCCCAACCACTGAGCTACCTGATGCTTTCTGCTCTTGAGAAGTTTCAAAAATGTTCTAGAATTTATTAGTATAATTGTAGAATTAACTAGTTCTAAAAAGTAAGACAAATGTTCTAGAACTTAATTTGAATCATTTTTTAGAAGTTTCTGTCAACTTATTTTGTTCTTGATTTGTTCTAAAAATGTTCTAGAATATTATTAGAACATTTGTAGAACTTACTGGTTCTTGATTTGTTCTAAAAATGTTCTAGAATATTTCAAGAACACTTATAGAATGGAAATCAGTTCTAGAATGTGATTGATTTGTTCTATTACAATGTTCTAGAACAGTTGTAGAACAAGAGTTCTAGAACGAACATATTTACCTGTTTAGAACAGTTCTAGAACAGTTCTAAATGTTCTAGAACAGTTCTAGAACACCTCCAATTTGTAGAACAAAATTTCGCAGGGGTGAATGCTACAAATTGAGGTTCATTATTTAGGGGAATGATAGTGCTTTGTAATAGAATAACCGAAATCTTACACTCAGAGCAACTATTTGGAATACGCCTTGAAGTAAAACTGATTCGGAATTGGGCCATTAACTATAAACGAAACCTTTTTTTTTTTTTTTTTAAATCTTTCAGGAACACTCATCATAGAATCAAACCATTTGGCTCCAGATCAGGACCGACACTTTGTTGGTCCTGATCTGGGTCCAGCCTGTTTGCAATGATTATCAGCAGATGACAAAAGTCACCACTAGCTAGGAAAGTGTAAAGCATTATAAAAAAAACATACATCAAAAATATCATCTGCTTAAGTCGTCTGCTGCACATATTTGCTAACATTATTCAAATCATATTGGTATAGAGGCAATCATTGTGGACCACGATCAGACCGCTGCTAAAGTCTGATCTTGGACTACACTATCAAAACCAGACAAATTCGGTTGTGAAAGGGTATAAATGAAATTTGAATTTACTTCAAGAATACACAGCGGCACAACACACTGACTAGTCACATTCTGTCATTGTCATATATATTAATATTTCACAAAACAAGGAAAATTTATATTGATAACTCTGAATATATTTCTGAAACAAACTTGCCGACTCACAGTTCTGTAAATACTTATAACAGCATCTTCTCTGAAAATTGAAACCTGGATAAACATTTCACTGCTAAGACTGTCAGAATTAGGAGATTATTATTTGATAAATGGACACCATTAGCAGAAGGGTTCTGAAGATTTTAGAGGGGATAGATGGGAGGGTGATTAAGTAAAGCAACCAGCTCTCTACAGTGCAAAACTTGGAAGGACACAAGGAACTTCTCACAAAACCAGGTCGAACCACAAAATACTTTAATCATATGACGTCGCGTCTGGGAGTAATATAACGACATGCAATAAAATCGATAAACCACTAGTTGTTTACAGATTTTTAGGAAACGTTATGACGTCCATAACAACGTTGCATACATAATGACAAAACTATAACGATTTTACGACAAAAGTGAGATTTTAAAGCAATCTTTATGTCATATGATAAATAGAATCTAACATTCGCGCTCTTGTATTATTGAATTTACTAAACCCCATTGCGAAAAAGAGATAAAATGCTCGACAAGTCTCGCATTTTATCTCTTTTCCTCAACTTGTTTAATAAATTCAATAAAACATGGGCACTGATGTAAGATCCTCTATAAACGCAATGGTAGCAAACACAAACAAGAATAACAACCCAAGGATGGACAGCAACCGCAGTCACTGGGTGTTTAAATATACAGTAAAACCTGTCTTAAGCAGCCACTCAAAAATAGACAAAACAAAGATCTTAACAGCAAATGGTAGCTTAATGATGGTCGAAAGTATTGCAGAATACTCCCTCCCCTGGAGCATTCTACAATACGTTTGACCTGCAATAAATGTCTTTAAAAATAATTTTGGTTTTCTTTTTTTTTCTTTTTTTTTTTGAATGGCCGCTTTAGACAGGTATAGCGACTGTATTCTATTGGTCAAACATTTGCCCTAGATGATTGTGCTAATGGAGGCTTCATAACGTATTCAATGTATCATATTACACTAAAACAATCAAATCAACTTAACTTATTGTGATCAAACAAAAAAGGGATCATTATTAACAGACTTTCAGGGTAGAATAAAACTAGCAGTTGTGCCACGATGTGTCAAGCTAAAGACAAGCATAAGACATTAATCCACCGTCAGAGTCGTTATTGACTCTCATCTCTCAGTTAAAGAGAAGACCATAGTTGTTTATAAACAGACATGAGAGTTTTCAATTATTCTCATGACTGGACACAATAAAATAAAGACTGATCAAAATTTATAGGTTGTCTTATTTGGGCCTCGTCGCGAGAAAACCTGTCTTCGGGGTTTCCGACAAAGCGAGTTTCAAACCAGTCTCCTCAGCTACAGAGACTAGCTAGAAAATTGCAATTTCAACTGTTGCAAGTTTACATATGATACTTTCCAAAAAGCGAATAATACAGGCGCTGATCAGACTGCGCGGATGCGCAGGCTGGTCTGCGCCTGTGTTGTTCGCAAGCCCCCGAAGACAGGTTTTCTCGCGCCGAGGCCCATTTCATAAATGATCTTTAATATAGTATTTATATGCAGACTGTCAAATAGCGACTCTTTTTAACGGTTAATTTCTATTAATTGACCAAGAAAGTGAGACTTTGCAGCGATTCTTTTGAACAAATGTATTACTTGACTTTTCGCTTTCTGTAAAGGCGGCGCCTCATGAATGCGTAATTAGGACTAGTCAACCTTAGACATAGGTAAAAGCTGAAAAGGAGGCGTGTTTTTTTTGTTGTTTTTTTCAAAAGTAACTGTATCATCTTGCGCCATCATCTCAGTCATTATTTAGTCCTTAAAACGCCAACAAAATAACTGCATCTGAAAATGTCTATTTAACATACGCAGGGAGGCAAACATGTGGACCCAGATCAGACTGCTGCTACAGGAGCAGTCTGATCTGGGTACACACTGTTTATCTATGAGGCTTCAAATATTTTAGTGGACGACAAAAAAAACAAACATATTGTGATTGTGCGCTTTAAGGGTTTATAAATGTGAGTTCAGTGTGTATACGGTTAGGATTTTCATGAAATGCACGCACGTTAGCTCGGCACAAAAAGCTTATTAACACTTTACCACAATTTAAATAAAACCTGATTTCCCTTACTTAGCAGATGAACTAGCCGAACCACGCCCAGATATGAATATTAAAGTTGCCGCCTTTACAAGAAGCGAATAGTCAAGTAATACATGTACTAATTTCCCATAAACTACTGAATCATATTTACCCTGTTTGCAGAAGAGTTTTCAAACCCAATATAATTGCTAACAATCACCTCTGAGTGTTTGCGAATTACTTATATCTGAGTCATTATTATATGGTGATTTTGTCCAAAATATTTGTTGCAAAGCCTCTTAAGCAACTCCCTTGTGTCTTGATTTTCTCTGTTCTAATGAAAATGTACCTCAGTAAAGACTGCATAGGATCAGTTAAGCAAACACTTTAAGCGTACAACTGCGATTATTATCTTATCCATTAGTTTAAACATCTGTTTTATGTGCTCATCGAGACGGTTCTTTTGAGTACCCACAACATATCTTTTGGGGGCTTCTCCTTAAAGTGGGGGCAAATATTGATAAAACACTGTTGTCACTTGTGTATCTGCTTCTTCGTGAATCAATGTCCAATCTGCAATCCTTTTCTCATGCCTGTAGTCATATTGAAGTTAAAGAGATAATCTCAATTTACTTAAAAGCTAAATACTGTCAGTTTATGGAAAGATGAAAGCTATCAGGTTTACCTGCATGCGGACTAAAAAAGTCTTGTGTTTTAACAATTGCAGAACTATGGGCAAAGATTTAGCCAGTAAAATGCAAAAGTATTTCCCCTAGCTAGATGGCAAAGGCTGCTGTCCGTTGTAAGGAGTTGATTCTTTTGTTGTTTATTCATTATTTGTTATTGATTCCATTGGTTTTGGCTGTGTTTACACTGGTAAATGTATACGTCGATTTGGTGGTATTTACGCGTATTGCCGGTACTTCATAGACCGGAAGTGGTAGATATTGGTGTTAATACTATATAGAAAAACATGCCATATGCCTAAAGGACTATAGAATTAGATCATTTTTAAGTATTCAGTATTTGTACAGCGATTTATATAAGCATTTAGGAATAGATTCGAGTACCGATCGTCCAGATCGGTACTCGAATCTATTCCTAAATGCTTACATAAATCGCCATTTGCATGCCAAATTCTTAAAAATGATCCAATTCTATAGTCCTTTAGGCATATTGCCTGTTTTTTCTATATAGCATTAACACCAATATCTACCACTTCCTGTCTATGAAGTACCGGCAATACGCGTAAATACCACCAAATCGACGTATACATTTACCAGTGTGAACACAGCCAAAACCAATGGAATCAATAACAAATAATGAATAAACAACAACAGAATCAGCTCCTTACAACGGACAGCAGCCTTTGCCATCTAGCTAGGGGAAATACTTTTGTATTTTACTGGCTAAATCTTGGTGTCCGTATTCTTTGACTTTTCGCTTTCTGTAAAGGCGGCGCCTCATGAATGCGTAATTAAGAAAACCTTAGACATAGGTAAAAGCTGAAAATGAGGCGTGGTTTTATTCAAAAGTAACTTATCAGCTTGCGCCATTATCTCAGTATAGACGCAAACACATTATTTAATCCTTAAAACGCCAGCAAAATAACTGCATCTTAAAATATCTATTTAACATAAGCATAGATGCAAACAATGTGGACCCAGATAAGACTGCTCCTACAGGAGCAGTCTGATCTGGGTCCGCACTGTTTGTCTATGAGGCTTCACATATTTTAGTGGACAACAAAAAACATACATTTTGTGAGTATGCGCTTTAAGGGTTAATAAATGTGAGTTCAGTGTGTATACGGTAAGGATTTTCATGAAATGCACGCACGTTTGCGCGGTCCAAAAAGCCTATTAACTCTAAGTCTTTACCATATTATAAATAAAACCTGATTTCCCTTCCATAGCAGATGGAATAGCCGAACAACGCCCAGATATGAATATTATAGTTGCCGCCTTTACAGTAAGCGAAAAGTCTAGTAATACTAGTTTTGCGATCATCTTGCTGAGAAATGGATTGCTGGATGCTTTACTTTAATTGTGTTGTGGGTAACTGTGTTCGCTTCTCATCCTAACGGCTCCGTGCAGACTGGTATCAGTCCACTAAATGCATGCAGACTGGTATCAGTCCACTAAATGCATATAATTAAATTTACAATCATATTTTATCTATGAAAAATTCATCTTATAAACATTCTATCCTCTCTGATAGCCAAATCTAGTCTGATGTCGGAGCCTAGAACTACTCCAAGTAAAATAGTAAGTGAGTATGATCAGGAAATACCAAAATCATAAAATTGCAGACAAACCATGACACCACGAGGAGGAGCCACACATCAATCACAAACACCAGGAAGACAAACTAAGCAAATCAACCAGCTCTCTCTTCCCCATCAAGATTATAGCAAAACTAAAATGGACATTCAGTAACGTACAACAAAACATAGAACAATTACAGACTCCCACAATGGGAGTAACAATAAACAGCAGGTCAACAGCAACAGAACCACCGCCTTAGAACGGACAGCAGCCTAAGCCACCCGGATGGCTTAAATGCATTTTACTGGTACCAAATCTTCTCCTTAAATTCTGCTGTTGTTGAAGTACAAGAAATGTTCAGCTCGCATGAAAGCCTTCTAACTATTGTAATGTATCATCATGGAGAAACACACTTATCAAATTTACAAACTATGATGAAACAAAGAAAACGGCTCACAACTCACAGATAGTCAGAGCTAAAGAAAACCTCAAGTTGAGCCAAGGTGGGTTCAGCTACAGATAAGCATCAGGCACCAACCCACCTATTAAAGTTTTACGGCTCTATAGAGTCTGAGGCTTGACCAACCGTCGTGCAATTAAAGAGGAAATCATACCTATAAACCGTGATTGGGTTTGAAACCAGGCATGAAGACTGTCCCATGGCATCCAAGTTGTATCCAACCTTTATATAACGTTTGATAATCTTTTTGAATTGATCACTAAAATAAGGGTTTCCAACAATCCATTTAAATTCTCAGTGTAAAGTTCAAACATTGTTGTCTTAGAGAGAATATCAGTTTTACTAGAAATTTGGTATTAGAGACTAGGACCAGTCTATGTTCCGTGGGTTGGTCCGCAATCTATGACTGTGGCATTTTCTGGTCATGGACTCACCGACCCTTACGAGTAAAATGGAAGATTGGGAGATACATTCGTCGTACAGCTCCAAAGAGCACAAATTCATGCTATTTATGAACCAGCACATGATATTGTGGTACACTAAAACCTGTGTTAAGCGACCACTAAAACAGAAGACTGAGTTTTGCTTAATGCAGATCAAAAGTATTGCAGAATGCCCCAGGGCCTTCATTTAGGTACAGTTTGTCATTAAGATCCTTGTGTTGTCTATTCCTAAGACAGGTTTACTGTATTTATCACATTGTCAAGAGACGAATGCTTATGCACAGACTAGCCCGAGCATTCGCTGCTCGCATACACAAGGTTTAGATGTATAGGTAGACTCAGATTAAATGAGCCAGTGCATGAGATTTCGAACAATATGGTATGTGCGACCAGCAAAGCCTCAGATCAGCCTGCGCATATGCGCAGTCTGATCAGAGCCATTGCTAGTCGCTCGAATATTATATGAATGTAAAGCTACTGACCAAACATCTTTTGGAGGTTCTAAGCTTAAAAGGAGGCTGCACAGGCTCGTCTGAGTCTACACTTGTCAAAATGTCAAATTGTGGGAAATTGCATGCCACGGCTCAAATAATAGGCCTCTGTTTCCTCTGTTAGGTCACTATTGACGTTAAGCATATACGACATCATGCGCGGATCCAGAGGGGCAGGGGTCCGGACTCCCCCATTAAAAATCACTAAAATATAGGGTTTCCTAGCAATATTGGGCCTGATCCCCTCTACCAAGCCAGCATTCACTGTTTGGCCATCATTGGCATTTCGCTGGCGGGCCGATGATGACCCGCTTGTAATGGTATTTGGATCCGGACTCTCCTCATCATCTGAAAAAACCTCGTCAAAGTTGGACCCCCTCTGACAAAACCTTCTCGATCCGCGCATGTGTACTTGTCCAAATAATGTTTACGACACCAACCATTTGCATTTAAATGAACTTCTACGAATTAACAGGATAGTTTGTCAACAAGACGGTGCGTGATAAGAATAACCATAACACCTTAATACGCACTAAATGGTCAGAGCCAACGCCAAATAACAAAATTAAGGAACTCTGCTTCGAGACCAAGAACAAATACACCAGGCCTCGAGGTTATAAAACTTGAGTTCATTCTCAGACTCAAAATAAAGCACAATGATTGGCTGCATGCGGACACGTGTCCGCAAGCAGCCAATCATTGCGCTTTATTTTGAGTCTGAGACTGTACTCCAGTTTTATAACCTCGAGGCCTAGAACTGTTTTGAAACGTTTTCAACGTAATGGCACACCTTTTCTGACCCGTAATTTAGGCAAGAAGAAAATATGCAAACTTGAATATAAGGTTAGGAAGTATAGCATTAAAAGGGAGAGTGGTGAAAATCAATTTGATCGTTTAAACCACTGGTATCGCATCAATGCACTTTAAGTCTTTGTACTGAGATATATACTTAAAGACTTTGAAAACGCACCACCCAGAGTTAATCTTTTATTTCACAAACCCTGAGAATGTCAGCGGAATATGTGTTATTGCACATTATAGTCTGACCAGCCTTTAGCGTGCCCTTGAAAATTCATGGTTGTAAATTTAGTTTAATGTATTAAAAAAGTATCCGTTTAAAGACAAGGGTGGTCGATCTTGAAGGACACCCATTCAGCTGCAAGTTAACCCGCATTAGTTTTGATTCCTGACTAAACAGATTTGTGTCCTGGGCTTCTTTCACGATTGCACATTTATCATTGAACGATTCAAAAGGAGTTGACAGTTCGGTATGCTCAAACTAACACCCCTTTAAAGATAGTAACATACCCACCCACTCTGATTACTATAGTCTAGCAATAAAGTTCAACATCTTGAGCCTTTCAAAGTTTTGATTTTTATCGTCCATTTCTGTTGGAAGAGACTAAAGGAATATACAAATTACAGATTATGCCTACGTTAAGCTTATATCACGTTGTTTTATATTATGCAAGTGACGTTAAGTAAACTTTTAAGATGTTCTCGATCACATGACAGCATATCTCCTGCCATGACTTACATCAACACGTCTTCCCCACATGATTCTTAGTGTAAAGAGTCAACACCAGTAATAAAATTGGGCATAAATGTAACTTATGGAGATATTTCTGAAAGGAGCTGTAAATTGATGGTCAAATTTGACGTTTATTTTCGAAATATTGAAGATATCAATTACATCGATTAGAAAAAGTCTACAAACTGCGTTAGTTTAAACAATATTTATTTCGAAAATACAAAACATGTTTTAACAAAACAATAACATAAACGCAAATAACAGGATCTGAAAACAAGCAACATTGCTTATATGAATCATCTCCTGTATAGTAGGAGCATTGTTAATGGCATGTCAAGTTCCCAGCTGGTTCAAGATTTTGAAAATACCAGTGTTATGGGAAACAACGTCACACCGTCATTTTGGTAACGTGCCAGCGCCCTGGTACTATGTACAGGACGTTCAAACATTATCGATACCACAATGTTGACAGTGTGGTCCAGCTTTGCGATTGAATAAGGTTAAATAACCACATGCAAAGTTATAACAGATTGTATACTGCAGTATTCTGAAACTAATTGATGAATGGAGAGAAAAGAAACGAGAATGAAAGAATCAAGAAAGATAAAAAGAAAGCAAGAGAAACAAGAAGATTGAAGGATCATTGATGCTTTATCATTGAACTCAGACACCTAGCACACAAAATAAAAACAGCAAAATACTTGTTTGTCATGAGTCTCAATATCCATAAAGAACCATCTAACAAGAGCAACATCCTTTTATTGAACCTAGTGAGAAAATTGTTGGAGAGCTGTATTTACTTCTACACTGTTTTAAGTATTGGATGAAATTGATCTCTTCTGGTACAGCCTCAGCGCCAAAAAGCAAAACATCTGTTGTTAGTTTCACGTTCGTTATGTATCGTATCAATAAGATCAGTCCACCCCTCATCTGATTGTAACAAGGACATGCCAAGAGAAAGTGTTTGTTATTTTCAATTTCACCACATGTACAATATGGTTTATGTACCAAGTTGCATCTAAATAGATGCTGGTTTAATCAACTACATTTTGTTCTAAGATGTGTATGTACAATTAGTTTCAACCTACCACCACAGTGATAATATTTGGTACTCCTAGGTAATGTTGGTAAACCAAGTGTAAGGAGGTGTTTAAATGAGGCGGGTGTATCTGCTGAGCGAACTGCTTCAGGGTGGCTATTCTATGCCTGCAAGGTTGGCGGGAGAAAGGATTCAGCAAATGCACATGCATGCATACATAAAATTCAGCATAACGCAGCCTATAGGAAGATATATTCCCAACATGTGGTGGGTGAAGATTTGATAGATAATGAGGTGCTAGACCATGATTCATTTTAAAGAACAGGAAAACTTCGTGGCGGTCCCTTCTCTAAGAGAGTTTTAACCATCCAAGCTCTTTATTGAGCTCAATTTCAACAAGTTTTGTGGCACCAGTGACAATACGTCCAGCTTCATTTTGGATTTTTTTTTCAATTTCATTACACTGTTGGTGTGTACAGTTGTCCCATAGGATATTAGCATATTCTAATATAGAACGAATATAGGCAAAGTAGATAGTTTCAAGAGATATCTGATTAATTGTAAATCTTAGCATTTGGGGAAGATTTAATCATGGCCAAGCTTCTTCTTTGATCAAATCAAGACGGGTTTGTTAATCGCAACGTTGAGATAGATATACCCCTAAATGTTTATGAGATACACATTCTTGTATTGGAACATCATTAAAGAAGAGTGTTTGATGGACTTGTTGATTAATCCTTCTAGAGAACATTAATGATTCAGTTTTAATTGGGTTAAATTTGACAAGCCACTTCACTGCCCAGTTATCAAGTCTTTCTAAGTCCAAGTTTAGTATCTGTGCGGCAGAGTCAGGAAAATCAACAACTATACATAAGCTGTTATCATCTGCAAAGAGATGTATATTTGAATGCATTTCTTTAACTATATGATTTATAAAGTTAACATAATAAAAAGTAGAGGACAAAGAATAGAGAAGTGAGGTACACCAGCAAGATGCCTATTATTCTTTTAGTTGGGGAACGCAGAAGCTCAGTAGTAGAGTATTTGACTCGAGATTGAGGGGCTGCGAGTTCGAGCCTCACTGGCGTTACTGCGCTGTGTCCTGGAGCAAGATCCTTGCTTAGTGCTGGTTCAACACAGGAAGACCCGTCCCGACATAGCCGGGAAAATGTTGACTGGGACGTAAGGAATAAAATCAAACAAATAACTAATTATTTCGGTTGTCCTTTATTTTCCATTAAATGCTATTTTTATCTTATCTGCCAGTTTAAACAATTTGTTTGTGTGCTCAAAATTGTTGAGGCCTATCTGTTATTAAAGTTCACTCTATTCAATTATTGTCTAAACCTTCACAGTTTAGTTCTTAAAGTGGAAGCGAGTTAGACCCGTCATTAATTTGTCTATGATGCCATATCACATGTTAAACTGGGACTGCTGTGGACTGTTACATCAAGGTCTCCAGACTTAAATATATTTACGTCTCAAGTGTTCGCTTCGTTCCACAATTTTCTCAACTTTTTCAGACAGATACCAGACTGGGAACGTAATTTAGTTTGAAGATAAGAGACAGACAAATGCATTGTTTCCGACTGTAACAATATTGTTATTTATGGAGTTCCTTGGACACGCCAGTCAATCTTGTATTTAATTTAACGCTTTCTTGAGATTCTTACATGGGTGCATTGTAAAAGTAAGTAAGGGTGCAAAGATCAGGAATCGATACAATCAAGTACCACACCTGACCCAGGATACCAATGGGAAAGTGACAAATTCACAGTTAGACACCACAAACGAGAGCAAAGAGGTCAGCCCTTTCCCAGCAGGTGACCACAAAGCACATATAAACAGACGCGCACAAAGACATAGCAAACACAAGACAGAAAAAAAACATAAAAGATCCATAAAGAAGTACCGTCTTGGAACGGTCAGTAAAATATTTTACTGGAGAGCATAAACCAGTGTAACGGCGCCAACCTTATCCTTAATTCAGATGTGGATCAAGACACATATATATTTGGTTTGCATGAAAGACCCCTAACTTATCAATGCATCATCTCCTAGCACATATAAATCAAGATATAACAAGGAGATAAAGCAAAGATAAGGACTCAACAGTAAATAAAACTGAATGCCGGAGCAAAAGAAATCCAACAGGTAAACCGCGGGAGGGCCCGACAAACAGCCAAAGCATCAGGCCCCCACCATCTTATCAATAGATAATTATCCTAGAGTCCGAAGTCCGACCCACCGGCGCGTAATTAAAGAGGAAAGCAAAGTTGCCAACCGTGCTTGGGCTGACCACTAAGCATACAGTCTGTTGCAATACATTTATATTATAGCCAATCTTTTTATAATGGGAAATTATTTTTAATGAATTGCGCTGAAAAATTATTGGAGCCAACAATCTTCTTCAACTTGTACACCAAGTCACCATAGAAATCAGGTTCCGAAAGTCCTTGGCGGAAGAGAGATTTAAGTCCAACTTGGAATTTAGAAATCAAATCAAAGTATTGTCTTTAAAATTTAGAAAATGTTTTGAAGTTTATGATAGCCTTGTATCATGTGTGTTTAAGAAGTTTCAGAGTTAACAATTTATTGCGAGTGTTGAAGTCAGCAACAAAAAATAATGAGTTTAGAGATATAAGTGATACAAGGTAAAAGCATAAAAGACCAAACAGAATGCGATATTTCACCAGTCTTCAGTGCGTGCTTATCCAGAGAAAACTTCCTGGCCCCGAGGTTATAAAGCCTTTTTCATGCTAAACTCAACTGAGCACGAACTTTCAACTGCACATAAAAACTGAACTACCGTCAAACGTAGTCCTAAGTGTCTTGATTCAAGTCTCTCAGATGTTGTGCTTGTATTTATCATGCTGATAAATGTTAAAATGCCAATTTAACATTTATGACCTGGATAAATATTGTGCTCAGCTGAGTTGAGCATGAATAAAGTTTTATGATCTCGGGGCCTGGTCGTCAATACGAATTATTAGTGTGTTTTAAGTTTGGATATGCTTCATCATAAAAGTTGTTGGATAATTAAACCATCCAAACAAGGTTAACCGTTTCTAACCAGAGATTTGTTCTCTAATTGTTGTTTTATATCTCGCTGATGCATAGATAAGTGTTGATATACCCATTGTTAAAGAAAGCCTACAAAACATACATACCCTGCAAAGCAAACTGTAAGTAAATATGACTAGTAACTGCCACAATTACACACTGCAGACCAACCCATGGCACCATAAGGAATAGTCAAAGAACACTAACAGCCACATGAAATCAATGAGACAATGAAAGGATAGTAACCAGGCTCCGAGGTTATAATTTTTTTTGATGCTCAACTCAGCTGAGCACGAAATTTCAAAAACTCAAATACCAACAAATAAAGAAATTTCGGTCAATACGTCTCTCAGATGTTGTATTTATCATGCTAATAAATGTTAAAATGCCAACAGTTGTTGGCATTTTAACATTTATAAGCAGGATCAATTTCGTGCTCAGCTGAGTTGAGCATGGACAACGTTTTATAACATAGGGACCAACTCTTTCTTTCCCAGCGAGATGATTGCTAAATTAGAAAGAAAACTAAATACTGCACAACAAAACAAGGACCAACCACCCACCACCCCACCTTCACAAACAATGGGATCAAAAATATACAATGAATCAACAACAGATCCATCGCCATAAAACGGGCAACAGCCGAAGCCATTTGTTGAGAGTCGTAAGTGACAGCTGGTGGCAGCTGGAACTCCCAGCAGACACTGCAGCGCTAAAACGCAAAAGCTACCCAACTCATACATAGTGTGGTAAAACTTGCATCTGATTTAAATTAGATGCTGTTTATACCGTCCTGCTGTTCTTAAACGCTTCAATATCTAATAGCTCGTAGGAATGTAGACGAACAGTTATCTCTCAAAATTGACAGTACCTACCACCCCTGGGGACCTGGGTAGTATCTTACCAGGGTCTTCAATATTAAAAGCCAAATATAAGCCATGATATGAACTCTGTCACAAGCAACCACTTATATTAACTACCAACTTAGTCCCACACGACCAAAGAATAAAGTTAGGCAGTTCTGTCCGACAAAGACGGGAGCACGCGACTATGAGATTAGTTTAGTGCAAAGATCCTTTTCAAGGATGTTAAAATTTTAGTTTTTGCATGCCAGATACTTTTACATAAATTTGTCGCCTGCATAAAATTTAAAATTTGATTTCTTTCAGGAGTACCATCGGATAACCAAGTAGTTTGGATCCAGATCCGATCCGATATAGAATCGGGCTTGTTCTGGGCCCAAACTGATTGCATAGGTTATCAGCGGACCACACTGAAAAAAGGAGTCAAAAGCCAACAGAGTTAAGCAACCTAAACGGAAAAGCATTAAATTTCAGCTTACAAGATTTTATTTCTGAAGAAGTAAACCATATTAACCGAATCTCTAAAGGTTGATCAATTAATCAAGAAGCATTTATGTGACACCGACTGATTTAATGGTGTAAAACAGCCATTAAGACATAGAACATTTGTTCCCCGTCTGCTGTTACCCATTAAAAAGCTTCACAAAAGCTTTTACATTAAAATCCGTGTAAGTTACAGTCAAGAACTCCAGATCACACATTGTATTTCCGAAATGTCTTACTTAGGTTCGAACCAAGACATATGTTATGGAACGCAAAAGAACCGTCTCGCTGAGACGGTTCTTTCGCGTACCATAACATATCCTTTGGTTGACATTAACATTAACATTAAAATTGTATTAAGCAAATTTTACGCTACAAAATTTAGATTAACTGGGGACATGGCGGTATATGAGAAAACTAATGAATGCTTTTTAAGAAAAGCCCACAAAACATGCATACCATTCATTGTTTGTTGTTAATTTCACTCTATGTCACCGTGACAAACTGTAACGCAATGACTTATATGTACCATTACTAAATGACACTGGTTTAGGTGAATATTTTGAGTCGCTTGCCTAAGTCTTTAACCTTAAAATGAGAGTGGTGTTTGACGGGGGCACAGGGTTCTACAACTAATATAGCAGACGCAGTATCACAAAAAAGACTTATATTAGTACAGTGATACGTGTATCACACAAACTTGTTTTACTTTGTCGATGACCTAATATTAGCGCTGTAATTTGACAAATTGATACTGAAAAACATTGCACATGAAATATTTATAGAAGAAAAGTATCATAGGTTTAGGACCAATTGGTAAACTCTTTAGAGCTCTGAATGTGCATTTGTTGTTCACTGTTCACAAACATGTACCTGTACAACCTGTTGTGCACTGTTCACAAGCATGTACATGTACAACATGTTGTTCACTGTTCACAAACATGTACATGTACAACATGTTGTTCACTGTTCACAAACATGTACATGTACAACATGTTGTTCACTGTTCACAAACATGTACAACAAATTTAGATTTTCGTACTACGTGGTAATTTATTATCTCCAAATACCTAGCTTATAATTTGGCGATTTTTATCAGAAACAAAAACATATTTGATGCAAAGTGAATAATCTGAAATTACGGCAAGATGTTGTCAACCGGATATGACGCAGTGTGCACAGACGACAAGTTCCGTTTCGACAGACATCTTAAAAATCGCGGTGACATGAAAGCTTCCTGCTCATTATTACCAGGGAAGACAATTAATCAGGCGCTATAAAAGAAGCTGAAATCATATTTATAATAGAATTAACGACAGTGTTTCTAAAATTGCATATGGGCATCGACTCGAAAGATCCTGATTTTGATGCATGCGAACAACAAAGACGCAGACCAGACTGCGCATTCGCACAGTCTGTTCAGCGCTTTCGTTATTCGCGTTTTGAAAAATACAATTGCTAAAATTACTACAAAGGCATGCAAAATTTTAAATGCTAGTTAGTCTGTGTAGCTGATCAGGCTGTTTTGAGTCTTACCTGATCGCAAGCGCCAAAGACATGGTTTCTCGCCAACTGGCCATATATAATCATGTTAGGTGCATTTGCTTGCATGTCATAACATATTGAGTTGATGAAGTAAAGTCATAATTTTAGCTAATGGCATCATTATGGGCATATTAGTAGAATGATTATGCAACAGCGTGCCTAATTTATTAGGAAGCGTCTAATCGTGTTAGCACTGAAAAGGAAATGACCAATCATTTTCAATTTAAACTGCACTACCAGGGTGCATATAGGCAAAGATCGTGGCGACATACATGTTATGATGTACAAGAGGTGTTTCATGTTTAATTGAACAAATATGAAAATGTTGTTACTCATTTATTTCTATGTTATATTGGGTAATAATTGGTTTCTATGGGTTAGTCTGATCTCAAGAAATACGCAGTCATCAAGAAAATAGTTCTTAATCTTTATTTTCTGGTTTGACACAGTCTCTGAAGAGGAGTAATCAAATTTTAAGCGTTTAAAAATGCTGTCTGAAACGAAATGTACTAAATCTTTCTCGAACAATTTCTCTAAAAGATGCGATGTTTTTCTCTTGGGACCTTTTAAATATTGTACATAGATAATTAAAGAATGTTCTGTTACAAACTAAAGCATTCCAGTTGGATATTTCCTTTTTGGAAGCGACTGGAACATTAAATTTTAGGGTTTACAGTTTCCATAGCAACACTAAATGGTATGCAAAATACTCAAATGCAATATTTGGTGATCAGATTTATCGGTAATAGATAATTGAAATATCTAAGAAATTGAGTCGGCTGTGAGTTTTGAGAATATGCTTTACAAATTTCTTCCAAGGCACATTTTATACATGAGATACTCATTTAGCACTTCCATCGCAGAACGTATTAAGTCCAGTTTCCAAGCAGAAACAGGCACACATAGGCTGTTTCTCATTTTAATAATAGTCTGAATGTGCCTCCAAAATTAAAAGTAATTTTTCACACTTAAATACGTATTTTCTAAAAAGAGACACCCGTTTTTGCTCTTAAAATCAGTTAGATGGGGATGTACTTAGGGCCACCGTGTTATGACTATGCTTTAAATTGCCATCTTGTCTATTTGGCTATACCAGGGATACGTCCGTTATGCATGAAAAAGCAAAATGTGTTTGTTTAAATTTTATGCAGCCACAAAAAGTGAAATCCAAATATGTTCAATTAAACATGAAACAGCACTCGTAGTTTGGATGAAGAAGGGACAGTCAGTTGGATTGTGTCTTAATTTTAGGGAATGGTTCCAACTGCAAAATGCACAAAAGCATATGTGTTGGGCATCGTACTACATTTACTAGCCTGGGTCCAGACGTCAATATTGTGGCAATAATTTCTTTCTTATGCTATTATTCTAAAAATTGAGAGAATAAAAAGATACCACATCAAAGGTATTGGTATATGTCCATTATTGATTTTGATTAACATTGTCATTTTTGACCAATTCAGAAACGAAAATATAAAAGAAGAAGAAAAATGATTTGGCTGGAACCCAGGCTATACATTTACAAGCATTCTCATTATTTTGGCATTATGTAAAACATGGAATGGAATGGGTTGGAATTGAATGGAACCATGTCAGAGTTTTTTAACAGATATTTATTATTTCAAGACTCAGATGACAATAATGCTATATGTGAGAACAAATGGGGAACAGCAAGTATATCATGGTGGCAGTAACAGGAGAATGTTATTGCTGTACATGTGTAATCATCTGGAATATAAACTTTAGATGGGTTTTATTCTAAAGCAACATTAAAGAGGAAGCTATTCGAAGATTGTTATAATTCTATCATTCTCTTCTTGACCTACATAATCAGAGGTTTGTCTAGTTTGAGTAATATTTGATAAACAGTTGTAGGACCTTCCCTAGATTTCTTCTCATTTGAAAGTGTAATAAACAAATGGAAAAGGCTGTTGGATTCCTTTTGAATACTTTTAAGTTTACCACAGAGTTTTATTTACTGTTGATTCCTTATCTTTGCTTTATCTCCTTTTTTATATCTTGATTTATATGTACTAGCAGATGATGCATTGATAAGTTAGGGGTCTTTCATGCAAACCAAATTTCTACAGGGTGTCCGAAAAGGTATGAAACGTTTCTAAACTTGAATAAAAGTCCAACCTTAAAGTTTGGCATACCTAAATTTTCTGAAATATAAAAGAATGTGTGAAAAATTTAATTCAAGGCATTGCTAGCATTTTCCTCTGTAAAGGTTATGTTTCCGGTAACGTCAAAGATGGTGTCGCCAAATCAGCCTAATTCAATGAATTTTCGTACTGAAATAGGCTTAAACGTAATATTCTAGGCAAAATACTTTACTTGTAATGAAATTGTTGAGTATTTAAGGCAAAACAAAACAATAGTGTCATGCAAACACATCAATCGGTTTTGTTTAATTACATGCACACTTAACTGTATATGGAAGTTCAAACTAAACACCAGTTTATCGAGAAAAGTGGGTGGGGTAACAGCAAAGTGCACACCTAATGATATTTTTAATTCATTTTGTTAAAGCAACTATATAAGCTAAATGAATTGGGCCATATGCAAGAACAGTCTCTTCTGTATTTTTGCATGACATCAAAACTGCAGCGCTTTAGTTGCCATGGTAACAGACTTCATTTTGTAAAATTAAAATGTCTTTTAAAATGCTCATTATGAACAAGGCGGTTATATAATTTGAGTCTTGATTATGAAAAGGAACAACTAGGAAGACAAAAGCTATGACAAATACAAGTGTAGACATAATATACATTTACAAGAGCAAGCAACTAGAAATGAATATCAATACAATGCTTCAACCAGAATCAATAAATATATAGTGTCAAAAAGCTAGCCATGGAAGTAAAAACCTGTGAACCAGAAAATTAGAACCTATTTTTTAAAAGCTAAACCTTGCATTTTCAACAAATGAAATCAAGTGAAATTATGGCATTATATAATTTCTATTAAAGCATGTTAATCAATAAAAGCAAAAAGCAACATATCTTTGTTGAGTCAAATGCTATAAGACTTTCAAAACGTTTAATGTGTTTGGGATGTGTCTTGATCCACGTCTGAATTAAAAGCGAGGTAAAATATTTTTACTGACCGTTCCAAGGCGGTACTTCTTTGGTGGATCTTTTATGGGGTTTTTTTCTGTCTTGTGTTTGCTATGCCTTTGTGTGCGTCTGTTTATTTGTGCCTTGTGGTCACCTGCTGGAAAAAGGCTGACCATTTGGCTCTCGATTGTGGTGTCTAACTGTGAGATTGTCACTTTCCCATTGGTATCCTGGGTCAGGTGTGGTTCTTGATTGTATCGATTCCTGAAATTTGCAATCTTACTTACTTTACAACAATGAGCTGAATCATAATACTGGTGCTGACAGCTGATATCTACATGTAGGGTTAGTTTAACCCGCTACTCCATAATAGCGCTTTTTGACGCCTTTGAAATATCATCCATTTGAATATATCATGGAAAAAAATAAAGGAGCTTTCACAAGTTCAATTGTTAAAGAGACCTTTCAAATTCAATGAAAATTGCATACATTTAATTAAGAAACTTGGGCAAGTCAAAGTTCGATGTGTTACGAATTTGATTTTGTGTTACATGTTTCATAAACTATCGATTTGATATCAAAATATAAAGTGTTTTGACTATCATCTAGAAACCATTGACCTTTTAGTGGGAGTATTTACCGTTTATATAATTTGTGGGAAAATGTGTTATCTAAGCAAACACTGCAGAAGGTTTCAGGTAAAATCAGCAACATGTAACTCTTCTAATCAAGTAAAAAGTTTGTACTTACGTTTGGGGTCAGCGGATTTGTTTACATCTGTAAAAGAAATTGCATTTTTATACGACGAAGATTCCGTATGATATGTATATGTTTCTCTTCAAGAAGGCTAGGTCTTTTAGCCTTGGTATTTTGGGTACTCTTTTCTTTACTTTAAAACATAAACTAGTGGCTATCAGAAAAACATGTACCAAGTTCTAATAGGCTAAATTTCTTTATTATATGACGTTGCGTCTGGAGTGAAATACATGTACAATGTGACGCCATGCAATAAAATCGATGAACCACTATTGGTTAACATATGTTCAGGGAAACGTTATTACACCCATAACAACGTTGCATACATATTAGTCATCGAAAGAAGAAGGAAAGACCTCGGACAGTCTCCTAGTATTCAATCTGACCAAATTGTGAGAGCCTGTGGTTAGAATAACGTATAATTGGCAACTGTATTTTTGTGCTTTAATTATAATCTGACATTCAGTGCATTTAAACAATTTTAATATATTTAATCATATGACGTCGCGTCTGGGAGTGAAATAACGCCATGCAATAAAATCTGAAACGTTATGACGTCCATAACAACGTTGCGTACATAATGAAAAAATTATAACGTTTTAACGGCAGAAATGAGATTTCAAGTAATCTTAGTGTCATATGATAAATAGAATCTAACATTCGTGCTCTTGTATTATTGAATTTATTAAACTCGTTGCGAAAAAGAGATAAAATGCTCGGCAAGCCTCGCATTTTATCTATTTTTCTCAACTCGTTTAATAAATTCAATAAAACATGAGCACTCATGTAAGATCCTCTATATGGAAAATAGTGCATATTATTCACAGGACCTTATAGTCTAGGGGCCAAATCTCAAATTTTGAGTTCTGTTGCACCCCCAGGAAGAAAAAGTTGGTTACTATTTTCAGTCAGGGACATGTCTGGGGGCCTGAGAAACCCATGTTTTACTACGTTTTCTGTGGTCAGGTTTCTGTAAATGGCTTGTAATCACCGTTACCCCAAAACATTGAAAATACCATTACACAAAATACAAGACTAATAATATATTTTATTACAGTATCAATGAATTTATTTGAGGTCTAAATGTTTGATCTAGTCATGAACATTAATAGCAGACATCTCTGAGATGTTTTACCGCTCATCAGCGTTACGTATGTTACATTTAATACGAAATTCCATATAATGACTTTATAGGTTGCATATAAGAATGAACCATGTTCCCCAGCCACAGGAAGAGAAACTTGGTTACTATTTTCAGCCTGGGACATGTCTTGGGGTATTCAAACCCATGTTTTAGTAAGTTTTCTTTGGTCATTTTTCTGTAAATGGCCTGTAATTAATGTTACCCTACTAACATTGAAAATAGCAGTTCACAAAATACAAGACTAATATGATATTTTCAAAAGTATAAATGAAATTATTTGAACTTTACATGTTTCAGCTAGTGATAAACATCAATTGCATACATGTGTGAGAGGTATTTCTGCTTGTCAGAGTTACTTATGTTACATTTTTTCGAAATCGCAGATAATGACTATAGATTGCATATTAGAATAAACCCTTCCCCCAGCCTTAAATGTGCATTAAAGATCTCTATTCTAATGATAAATTTCCATTTTCACATATTTAAGGCTATTTACAACTTGGAACTGGCAATAGAGTTTGAAAAATAAATATTTAAGCATGCTTTTGAGCATGTCACTTCTAATATTAGAAATAGAGATTTTCTATTTTACAATTTACATTGCATTGGAATGTACAATGTCTTCTTCACCACTTCACAATGAAACGAAATAATACTTATAAACAAATTTAACTACGATGGATAGTTTGTTGCTGTGAATATATATCAGGTAACGTAGGTAACAACATTTTCCCTTGCATAAATGGATAAAAATACTAATTTTACCTGGGCCTGACAACCAGCCAGGCTCAGAATATATTTGAGTCTTCCCACATATTATTTAAATATTTTCAATTATGGACAAATTATTCTAAATAAACTCTTGTTCAAGAGATTGTTGTAATTTTGATTGATTATTTCACTTTGATATGACAGTTTACAGGTTTTTAATCAATGGTACATGTCAGTATGTAAAATATCTACTTCATAAGTCAAATATTGTACTGAATGTTTTACTACGTTTCATGTGGTCTGTTTTACCACGTTTCCTATTGTCAAAGTGTCATAATAGGCCTGTAAATTATGTTACCTAATGAATGAGGATGGAAAATTTGTAAGCCAGTACAAATTACATGCTATTAAGCATATTTATAAATTAATTTCACTACAGCTACAAGAAATCAACAGCTTCAAATATGTAAAAATAGAAATTTACCATTAAAATAGATATCTACATTATAAATTTAAGGTTGGGGAACATGTTTTCGTTCTAAAATGCAATCTATAAAGTCATTATTTGCAATTTAGTATACAACGTAACATAAGAAACGCTGATGAGCAAAAACATATCTCACAGATTCCTGCAATTGATGTTTATGCCCAGCTCAAACAAGTTAAGCTAAAATAAACTCATTGATACTATAGAAAAATAACCTATCAGGTAAGTGTCTTGGTTGGCCTTTTGGTGACTAAGGCTCTTAACAAGGTTATTCAATGATATATACACATGCTATGCAAGAATCCATCATTCACCACATTGCAGCAGCTAATAGCTTGAGTGCACACCCAGTTTATCATCAGTTTATCTGAGGTCATGTCTAATGTTTGGAGAAATTACACCACAAAATGTTTATCTAACACAAAATTACGAACATAATCAATTGGTTTAATGTCTGATTTGCTTGATGTAGAAAAAGTCCCTAAGGTGGGAAACTCGCTAGTACTTACATATTAAAAATGCATCTGTGTTTTAACCATATTGGTTTGCATAAAAGGTTGGTCTTTACATTAAAGTTATCCACTACATGTATAAACCAGTGTAATATACGAGATTAGCTTGCACTTGTAATTTGTAACATACTCATAATTTGTAATCTTACTATGGCATTACACCTAAAATAAAATTGAAACACTTTCCTTTAACCAGAAACAGCCCTCAAACAATGTAAGTATTAACAAATATATACATGGATATGGGTGCAAGAATGAGTAAGTTTATAACTAAAAACATGTTTACGAGCTGTTGTTTGCAGTATTGCTTACAATTTTTGATTGTTTTGCATACAATAAGGCTGATTCAGTAAATCTTTGAAACCAACAAACTGATCATAAGTCTCTTACTCCTCATGTGTAAACATGTATCAGTGTTACAAATAGCTCAACAAGACCCAAAGTTGCAAAAAAGAAAGAAAAAAGAACTTCCTTGTGAATAATGTAAGGAAGCTAACAACTGCGCGTGAGTTATGGCACTGGTTTTTCAACAGACACTCAGGCGACAATTTAATCTCTGGTTTTCAGAAACTCAAACCATGTTGTTGAATTACAGTGAGTCATGTTTATGATTAAAGCTTTAGAATAACTCCTCAAAATGGACTTAAAATAAAATAAATATATAAAGCTTCACTAACAGAAAAAACACGTGCAATTAATGTTAACATGAAATAGCTTTGTAGTTAATGTTACCACGTAATATGCTTTTAAGTCTACGCGTATCGCTCAGGTTGCTTTACCTCAAACTTGCTTGGTTAACAAACAAAATAATTTCTTTCGAAATAGCTGTATAATAAATAATAGATAATAAGCATTTTACAATATGATATAATTAGATCGTATGAGAATAGTGAGAATAGACGATTGCAATTGTGACAGGCCTAGGGATACGTTGCTTTTTTTTCAAAATGTAATTATCAACAGTGAAGATTAACGTATTAAGCATACAAGAAAAAAAGTAAATGCTAGATCTACAAAGCACCAGGTACATTTTGGTATCAACTGTGCTAATTCTGTATTGATAAGAACTTTGATTGGTATTATATTTGTACTTTTAAAAAACGGTAGAGGAACTTGAGATTATAACAAAATTCAGCCAAGACCTAAATGTTCTGTGTTTCTTCCTCATGGTACCTTTGTTTGATCTACAGTCTGTGATTGTGACATTTCATGGTCATTCTCACTTTTTAGCAAACATAGTTTTTTCAGGCATGGTTAAGTACTTCTACTACCTGCAAAAGAGGTGCAAGTTGTCGCAGGAAAACATATTTAAAGCTCAAATAATCACAATGTGCTGTTACATATGTTATGGGCTTGACAAATATATGCATATAGTATAAAGGGTTAATATCTTGTAAAACAGTGAATCGTCAAATTTGACCAATTTGTTACCCATTCAAAGAAGGCTCAGCTGGAACTTTACTAGTTTTAAGATATGTCCTCTGTGTAAAGTCGACAGAAAGCCCCTGCTCTGGAAGACACCCACACTATCCTCATGCCTTGCCACCAGATGCAGGAAATATTGCTTTTCTATTTATATTTATTTATTGAGGTACGGTATATTCAGTCCAATATTTGAATCATAAAGTAAATATTATGTTCATTGCTATGAATCATTGATAAACAAAAATCTGTAAATTACCATACATGTATCAAAGTAACAGGATCAAACAAAATTTCAAAACTCTCTTAGATGAATGTTTATTTTAAAATAATTTGTCTATTAATGAAGTTGTTAAAATATGTGGGGAGTAGACTCTTCGTGCCGTCAGGCTTAGGTAAAATAGGAGTCTACTCTCCACAATTTTTAGTATATCCATTTACGCAAAACACCATTGTTGTTTCTTATGTTACCTTATTTATATATTGACAGAAATTAAATGTCCATGGTAGTAAAACTTGTTTTAATGCTGTTATTTCATTTCATTGCGACAGAGATGAAAGAAGACACTGTCAATTCCAATGCAATGTATATGGTTGAAATAGAAAATCTGTATGTTAGTAGAAATGATATGCTTATAAGCATATTTTAAAATTTTTTTTACTACATATTATCTCCAATTACAAATTATAAATAGATTCAAATTTTGAAAAATTGATATTCATCATTAGAATAGGGATCTTTATCGCATATTTAAGGTTGGGAACATGGTTTATTATAATATGCAATCTATACAGTTTTTATCTGCATTTTCGTAAAACAATGTAACGTAAGTAACTCTGACGAGCAGAAATAAATATAACAGATGTCTGCAATTGATGTTTATGTCTAGCTTAAACATGAAAAACTCAAATAATTCCATTAATGCTATTGTAAACTATCCTACTAGTCTTGTATTCTGTGTACTGCTATTTTCAAAATTAGGGTAACATTGATTACAGTTCCCTTACAGAAAACTAACCACAGAAAACTTACTAAAACATGGGTTTCTATAGTTCCAAGACATGTCCCAGGCTGAAAATAGTAACCAAGTTTCTCTTCCTGTGGCTGGGGAACATGGGTCATTCTTATATGCAGTATATAGAGTCATTATCTGCAATTTCGTATAAAATGTAACATACGTAACGCTGATGAGCAGTAAAATATCTCAGAGATGTCTGTAATTAATGTTTGTGACTAGATCAAACATTTAGACCTCAAATAAATTCATTGATACTGTAATAAAATATATTATTAGTCTTGTATTTAGTATACTGCTATTTTCAATGTTTGTGGGGTAACGGTGATTACAGGCCATTTACAGAACCCTGACCACAGAAAACTTAGTAAAACATGGGTTTCTGAGGCCCCCAGACATGTCCCTGACTGAAAATAGTAACCAACTTTTTCTTCCTGGGGGGTGCAACAAACTCGCAAAATAGCCCATATATCTCAGTTTGGCCCCTACACTATTAGGGCTTATGGGGTTGGTGTATTTTTGTGACCATCTTTTATTGCACAAAGCTAATGTTTTGTCAGTTATACATCTAAATACACATGATACATGAAAATAAAATGTTTGCAACAAAAAATCCAGGCGAAAGTGTTGCGATTGCATAGAATTCGGGTCTACAATATTGCATTGTTTTGGTTAATAAGTATGTACTCCATCACTTTCGACTATTACCTGTAAATAGCTCACATATATATTATATTCTTTGACTTTTCGCTTTCTGTAAAGGCGGCGCCTCATGAATGCGTAATTAGGACTGGTCAACCTTAGACATAGGTATTGTCCGATTTTATTAACCTGACACAGGTGCATAATTTCGCGGTTAGTGCACAAGATATTTTTACCTTCCGTCGACTTTCGTTATATACCGTAAGTTTTACAGAAATTTTGAAATTTCTTATGCAGATAATGAAACATTTTGTACCGTCCTACTGACTAGTCAAGTGGTAATGATACAGAGTTTACAACCTAAAGGTCGTGAGTTCGAGTGCACGTGTGTGTGTGTATTTTTTTTACCTTTATTCGATTCGTTTAATTTCATTTATTATAGATGTACCACGACCTCTGAGGAATGAAATTTTGGATCATTCTATTTCAAAAGGTTGATTTGTAACGCGTAAAATGAGCCAGTCTGTCCGAAACATCTTCAGAGATTACTGGAAAATATTGTTCCATATTATAGCCAAAGTATGGTTAAAATGTATTCAATATACAAGTTGTTTGAACTTAAGTTCAGTGGGAAAACGTGTGAAGAAAAGTATGCAGCAAGTCTTGGCACTAAGGCAAAACAGATTTTTTT
Organism: Loripinus fragilis; assembly: GCA_964019695.1. Classification (NCBI taxonomy): domain Eukaryota; kingdom Metazoa; phylum Mollusca; class Bivalvia; order Lucinida; family Lucinidae; genus Loripinus; species Loripinus fragilis. The sequence continues at coordinate 36,315,989 of OZ026516.1, forward strand.
TTTAAATATCTGCGATTACTTTAAAAAATATGTCAAAAGCACAGAGATTCAACTTCACATATCGAGCGTACGGTAAACGTTCTCGGTGAGGATCCTACAAAAATAACAATAACAAATGCAAGTATAGATAAACAAATAACTTTGAAGTGTGACTATATTTACAAAATTGAAAATACGGATCTAGAAATAGGGGTTTCATGCGTTTTATTACGTATACTATTCTGTTTTGAAGCACGTAGATGTTCTAGACAGACTGGCTCAGTGTATGCGTTTCGCATCAACCTTTTGAATATAATGATCCAAAAGACATTACTCAGAGGTTGTGGTAGATTTATAATAATGAAGTTAAACGAATCAAATAAAGAGGTAAAATACAAAAAAGAAAAAATAATTTACGTGGACTCGAACTCAGGACCTTTTGGTTGTAAACTCTATACAAAAACCACTTGACTAGTTAGCAACACAGTGCAAAACGTTTCATTATCAGCATTAGTACTTGCAAAATTCTTGTAAAAGTTACGGTAAATACCGAAAGTCGACGGAAGGTAAAAATATCTTGTGCACTAACCGTGAAATTATGCACCTGTGTCAGGTTAATAAAATCGGACAATAAAAGCTGAAAATGGGGCGTGGTTTTATTCAAAAGTAACTGTATCAGCTTGCGCCATTATCTCAGTATAGATGCAAACACATTATTTAATCCTTAAAACGCCAGCAAAATAACTGCATCTTAAAATATCTATTTAACTTAAGCATAGATGCAAACAATGTGGACCCAGATCGGACTGCTCCTACAGGAGCAGTCTGATCTGGGTCCGCACTGTTTGTCTATGCGGCTTCACATATTTTAGTGGACAACAAAAAACATACATTTTGTGATTATGCGCTTTAAGGGTTAATAAGTGTGAGTTCAGTGTGTATACGGTTAGGATTTTCATGAAATGCACGCACGTTTGCGCGGTCCAAACAGCTTATTAACTCTAAGTCTTTACCAAATTATAAATAAAACCTGATTTCCCTTCCATAGCAGATGGAATAGCCGAACAATGCCCAGATATGAATATTAAAGTTGCCGCCTTTACAGTAAGCGAAAAGTCTAGTAATACCAGTTTTATTCATAGTTCAATCAGTCTGACCTGTTCACTGAGGTGTACCATAACTGCATATTGTATGCATGTCATTAAAATTGATACTTAGCTACAGGTTTGTACAAAATTAGTGACTAATGGATTTTTATAATGCTCACTTTGACTGTCCAGTGGCTTCATAGCACACCGTTTTAACTCTCAATGCTCCAATCACAACAAAAGTCGTCTGCTTTTCTCGTCTGCTGAAATGTTTATGAAGCCTGTATGGTAAACAGTGTGGACCCAGATCAGACTGCTCCTATAGGAGCAGTCTGTTCTGGGTCCACGCTGTTCGTTTCTATACTTAATTCGTCAGTAATGTTACGCAATTATTTGCAGCAGACGACTTCAGCAGACGACATTTTCAGATGCATTTTTTTCTTGGCGCTTTAAGGGTTAAGTATTCAGGCGTCATAAGGCTCTAACGATAAGGTTATAGCCGGACCTCACCACCTACCAGACACTAAGGACACACGTTTTCTTCGTGCGGACAGCAAAGACTCTGATCAGACTGTTCTGATGCCTAGGCTGAGCTGAGACGCACAGACGCGTTGTTAGTTTTCTCATGTCACGCCTACGATGTGAAATCAGTAAACAACAAAGACCCAGATGGACTTTCTCATCAAAGTCTTCACTGTTTCCACAGCTAAAATAAATTTTAAAAACATTACCGGCTACCCCTAAAATTTGCAAATGACATGATAATAGTGGGGAATTCCATTCGACAAATGTGGGTTAATAGGGCATAGCTACAGCTACTTGAAATTGGTTCCTACTTTCCAGTCATTTGCCTTATTACATCATTACGGACTTAAGGTTCTTTAGAATCCCATGGCTTGAAGCATCATTATCTTCTGATAAAATAATTGTTTCACTAAGACGCTGTAATAAACAACACAAGCGACACTTAAACTTTAGTGGATAAAAGGTTTGTGGATAGTTTGAAATACTTAGCAGCTCGAGATGCTGTATGTAGTCTGGAAGTAACTGTTTGGTAAATTTCCGGTACAGGCGTGTGTGATCCATGACAAGCAAAATATAAAACCTTTAAACTCTTTCCTTGCTAGTGGCGACTTTTTCGTCTTCTAATAAATAACGTTTGCAAACAGTTTAGACCCAGATCTGAGGACTGACAGTCTTGCATTAGATCAAACTTATTCTAAAATTCCCTTTTCCTAATTTAAACCATCTATAAATAAATATATATATTGGTTAAATGAATGGCAAACTTCATGGAATAACAGCATTGGAAACAAACTCCTTGAGATAAAGCCAACTGTGTATTTGCATATGAAGGCCAGAAATTAGGTCAAAGGTCATTGAGTGCAAAAATGAGAAAATATGTACTACTGTAAAACAACTTTATCTTTTTATGTGTAAGCATATTTCATTTCAAGCCAAATTGTGTATGCTTATAGTTATAAGTCTGAAAAACACTGAGAAAATGTTTTTTATAACTAAATGTTCATATGTTGGCTTTAAAATGGGGTCAAAGGTCATCAAGTGCAATAATCGGAGCATTTTCCAAACTGTGTTTCTTTTTTTCTCTGGTCCAACAACAAGATGTTTATTAAACTCTAAAAATGTTAGAAGTATTTCAGAAGGCTTAAATTAACATGTTTATTTTTATGGATATTATAAAGACAATCATCGTAAGTTTTGTGCAATTATGACGGAAATTCTCCCTCATTTGGGCTAAACTGAGATATGTGGGCTACTTTGAGAGTTTGCTGCACCTCTCAGAAAGTAAAACTATTTTCAGTTTGGAACATGTCTTGGGGCCTTAGAAACCCGTAATTTTATAACTTTTCTGTGGTCATTTTTCTGTAAATCACCTGTAATCAACGTTACCCTACTGACATTGAAAATAACAGTACACACAATACAAGGCTAATGTTGATTTATTTTAATAGTATTAGTGAAACAGTTTAAGCATTAAATGTCTAAACTAGACATAAAAAATCAATTGCATACATCTGTGATATGTATTTCTGCTCCTCAGCGATACTTATGTTACATTTTATACTAAATTGCAGATCATGACTTTACAAATGACATGTATTAGAATAAACCATGATACCTGACCTGAAATATACATGATGTTGATCTATATTCTAATTGAAAATGTTCATTTTCATATATTTGAAGTTGATTATAACTTTTCACTTGCAATGAAGTGAAATCAAGTAAATATTAAAATATGCTAATTAGTATGTGATTTGTACCGGCTCCAGCATGCAATGCATAGATGCTTACAGATTCATTTTTCAATTTACATTGCATTGAAATTGGCAAAATATCTTTCATAATGAAATCAAAATATAACTATACTAACAATAATGGATCTTAAATTGCTGCACATACAGTGAGCCACTTTAGTTACGCACCATTTTTTCAGTAACCATATTTTTTGACACAAATGCTGGAATTGAACATTCGCTATGATAGTTTATTTATTAACATTTTATCTGTTTGATGACATCTAAAAAAATATTGGAATCACTCATGCGAATCATTCTGCTACGTCAAAGGCAATTTTCCAATTTTGACAAAAATGCAGGTGCAACCTGAACAGCTTTATTTTCTATTTTTGTTTTGAGCTAGGCATTATCCATGGTGATCGATGTGACGGAAAAACACCAAGAACAATTATCTTATTCAAGTAAAACCCCTTTTTTCGGTCGTTGAATTTAGTAACCCCGTAATTTCTTTTGAAGAAATGCTCGTTTTGACGTCATATTAACGTCAGTTACAATAATCAAACGGGGTTTTCTTTGCAAATTGTTTTATTATGAGCCACTTGTTGATTTAGAAGTTTCAAAACACTAAAACATCTTATCATTGACACGTCTTATAGCCTTGGTAGTAGTTACGTCATCACTAACGTCAATACCATGACGCCAATAAATCCATTATTTTTTTACGAAAATAAACGGCGGATACATTTTTTTTTTTAATTAAATCATAAAAGAAGTGTTTTTAGTAGTTTACTCAGAATCATACGAAACTTCAACTAACTTTAAAAAAGGACTAAAACCAAGCTTTTTCAAACCTTGGCCTGCTGGGAACCAAAAAGGTAAAACTTAAAAAAAATGACTAAGTTAACAAACACATTCCAGTCTTAGATATTGCCAAGAATAAATCGGCTCTTATCTCTGGCATAGCAGAAATTCGACCCTGAAAAAAGTGCAATGTGATCTGTGTTTCATTCGAGATAATGCAATGTGAAATGGTGTTTTGAGGGTAGTGCACTTAAAGATCTATCTGATCTGATCACAATGAAATTTCAATGGCTAATGCAAATATAGATGCGCTTTACGTTGGTAGTCTCAGAATAAAAATATCACATTTCTTTTCCGAGTAATTTTACATTGTACAAGTGGTGCGTAACTAAAGTGGCTCACTGTATATTAATGAGGTAACGTAGGTAACAAAAGGTGGCTTACATAAATGGATAAAGGCAGTAAATTGTTGTTAGGCTTATATAAAATTTGGGTCTGCTCTCCCCAATTTGCTTACATACACTACACACATTTTATGCTATATAAGACTTAATTTAAAAGAGTACCATGGGTTGGTCTGCAATATGTGAATATGGCATTTCCTGGTCTTACCCAATTACTTTTTGAAATTTGCTTGGCTCTTTTACATTCATATTGCAGTTTTCATATTTCTACCAATGGTACATAACAATAAACACGCAATCTACATCATGTTATGGTCTGTTTGTTGGTTTTAAAAGGTTTACTAAATTAGGCTTATTGTGATAGTCTTAAATATATGCAAAACCATCGAAAATGTGAACAACATTGCTGACAACAGCTTGCAGAAAGCATTTTAAGCATTAACTTGCTCACTCTTGTACCAATATCCTTGTATTTAAATATTGACCTAATATCAATAATTTACTTAAAATAGCATAGCAATATTTCATACATCTAGTGGCAAGGCAGGAATTAAGGCAAGGGTAGTGCTGAGTGTCTTCTAGAGCAGGTATAGTTTTTTGAAGATTGCAAAAAAACATCAAACAAAGATTATAGTACACAACCAGCATGGTTTATGTCCAAATATAGAGTGTTACATAGATCTAGTGCATTCTTTGCTTCCAAAGGATAACCTTTTTAATAACATTTTTTTCTGAAAACAAAAAAACATGACTCCCAAAATTCACTAGTATGGTTTGCATCTCTGAAACTCACAGATTAAACTGAATATTGAAAGAGAAGTGTCACACGCGGCTAATTTCTTTGCTTTTCTTATTCACAAGGTAGTTTGTTTTTTAGTTTTGTATATGCACTATTTGATTTTATTGAGCTATTTGTAACCCTAGTACATGTTTTATATATGTCCTATGAAAAGTGAGTTATGGTCTGTTTGTTGGTTTTAAAAGGTTTACTTAATTAGGCTTATTGTGATAGTCTTAAATATATGCAAAACCATCGAAAATGTGAACAACATTGCTGACAACAGCTTGCAGAAAGCATTTTAAGCATGAACTTGCTCACTCTTGTACCAATATCCTTGTAGATATTTGTGACGACTAACACTGTTTGAGGACTGTCTTGTATATATTGAAAAGAAAGTAGTCAGTTTTATTCCAAGAGTAATGCCATATTAAAACTACACATTTCGAGTATGTTACCAGTTACAAATGCTATTCAATCTGATATACTGCATTTGTATCAACGAGCAGTAGATGTATACATTAATGTAAATCACCCACCCTATAAGCAATAAATCCTTGTCTTAGCAAATTGTCATGGTTAACAGATAGATTCTACACTAGAATAGGCGAGTTAACTACCTTGGGATCTTATATACATCAAGCAAATCGGAGATGTTAAACCAATTGATTATGCTAGTATTACTTTACTGTAAAGGCGGCAACTTTAATATTCATATCTGGGCGTGGTTCGGTTATTTCATATGCTAAGTAAGGGAAATCAGGTTTTATTTATAATTTAGTAAAGAGTTAATACGTATTTTGTGCCGAGCAAACGTGCGTGCATTTCATGAAACTCCTAACCGTATACACACTGAAAACACATTTATTAACCCTTAAAGCGCATAATCATAAAATGTATGTTTTTGTCGTCCACTAAAATATTGAAGCCTCATAGACAAACAGTGTGGACCAGATCAGACTGCTCCTGTAGGAACAGTCTGGTCTGGGTCCACAATGTTTGCCTCTTTGCCTATATTACATAGATATTTTCAGATGCAGTTATTTTGCTGGCGTTTTAAGGACTCAATATGTATTTTGCGTCTATATTGAGGTAATGACGCAAGATGATACAGTTACTTTTGAATAAAACCACGCCTCATTATCAGCTTTCACCTATGTCTAAGGTTGACCAGTCCTAATTACGCACTCATGAGGCGCCGCCTTTACAGAAAGCAAAAAATGAAGTAATAAATATACATATTAGATAACCATTTCAGGACACATTTACTCTACATACTAAGAAATGACCCCAAACTATTTGAAAACTATGAACCCAATCAAATCATCAGGTGCTCCAATATGGTGAATGCCTGTGTTCCCAAGAAGTCACAAGGCATCTGTTTTGGGGAAATTTAATTTGGAATAAAACTTGCATTGGTATTTTACAGTTAAAAGGAATAACTTAAAGAAACACATGCCAATAACCTCATAGCATTTGATCTCTATCATCATTGCAAAAAATAATAAGCAAAATATGTTTAATACTGATACTTAGAATTGAATTTATCGACACTGAAACAATTTAAATGTATAAAAAGTTGCGCGGTGAAAGACATAGATATATATTTTATGGTATCTTAAAATAAGAGGTAACCTTTAATATCATATCTGTACTGCTTCTATATATGGATGAATACGTTTAACAAGCAGCCTGATTTCAAAGAAATGCTGCTTTTGAATCAACATCATTTTATTAATATGTGCAAATGAAATGACACCACTACAATTAAATGTTAAAAGTTATATGGAGGATTACCCTAAATGTCAGGGCTATTTCCATGATATACCCCACAAAAAAATAACTATGTTTTCACTAGATCGTCATTATTAGAAATGTACCTGTATATTAGCTTATGTTATGTATGTTACCATCTGCTAACAGGCCGATGTGAAGACCAATGTGAGGATATATTCCTTCTAGTATATGGTATTTACCATATTCTATCATAGTTTCAACACGCCTGATGTTTTATGAAAGGAGGCTTGGACTTTGTGTTTTCATGAAGCTATACTTAGTATATGTAATTAGCAGGCAGTGGCCTTGTAAAAAGTGTTTTACAATTACACATAGATGGGAACAAACACAACAAATGTGTGAAATGAGAAAAGAAATATATTTTAGTCCTATAAGCATGAGATCATGGCCAAGTCCTTCACGAAAGCTGTAGCTAGGAACATATGCCTTTGAGAAATGACTCAATTTCAGATGGTAAAATATAACGTAAGTAACAACTTAAACACATCTTATGTTTAAAAGGATAGATAATTGCATAAAATGACGTATTCATACAAAGCATTAAGCAAAAGAATTTTTTTCTTTAAAATAAAATGTTTATTCTTAGTTATATTAAATTTAAATATTAGACGGCGGGAAACTTAGTAAATCATTGCTTTCCAAACATGATAGACACACACCTAGCAGGATAGCAATAAAAAATTCTTCCGTTAGGGTAAAAGGGAACTTAAAATTTGAGTTTTGCCCCTATAAACATAAAATATTGCTACAATTTTCACTGATTTTGCACTTAAATGACCTTTGATCCAAACACACATCATGCCTTGGTGATGCTGTTTGTTTATTTAGCACGGCTATATTAGCCAAAAGAGATTTTGCATTACTTTTAATCAGAATTTTGGATAGCTAATTGATAAAAACGCTAAAATCTGGCGTATATACTTGAATTTGCACTCAGTTGACCTTTGACCTAATTCTGGGACTTTGGGGCATTTCCAGACTTGGCATCCACCCATATCCTTCTTGAAACACATCAAAATACACTTTGAGCATGGATGCCAAAATATACTAAAAAATGCTAACAGATTTTTTTTTTCAGGCTCTGGATGGCCAACTATTACTACTAAGCGAGGAACAATCACACTGTGTGGTTTTTAATTCACCATTTACTGTGCGTCATAGACTGGTTCCAGTCCTTTAAACAATTTTTCATGAATATGTCATACCATATACTTGTAGCCAGTCCAACTCTGATGGCTCTATGTTAGAGCCATCAGAGTTAGACTGGTTACAAGTATATGATATAACACATTGATGAACATTTTGTTTAAAGGACTGGAGCCAGTCTATGTACATCACTACCTTTTAGAATGTGTCGATTTCTCGCAGGTAAGAGATAGGTGGTTCCATATTGATAACATAAAACAGTTATTTCAAGATATGTACATTGATATCGATAGTACTATGACATTTTAAAAAAAATACATGTTTTAATAAAATTTATTTGTGCTATTTTTAAAATCGTGTATTGTTTAAATATTTGTATCAGCTAATAGCATGCTATATTTTTCATCTTTTTAATATTGAAGTTATATTTAACTTGTTTTCAGCTGGATTTCCAGTGTTTGCAAATGTATGTCCGAATTTACCTGATTTCCGAAGTTACCCGACTTTACCCTAAGTGACTGCCATGTTTTACACCAGTTTTGTTCCCTGAAGGTGGACACCCTGAATGTGAGCAAACTTGCATTGAAAATAAAAACAGTATCAAGATCCAAGGTCCTTTTTTCTTAGTCATCCCTGTAACAACAGAGAGATGCTTAAAAATTGCAACATATGTATTTCCGTCTAATACATTTTAGTACATATATCGGATTATAATAGTTTATTCCATTAGTTTATTATTGACCAAGCAGGGAACGCTTTACTCTAAAATATAGCCCTGAGATTCAATCCACCCTTTTTGAGCCAATCACTGCCCTATTTACATTTTCAGATCATTGGAACAAAATTACATGTATTATACAGCTATTTGGTCACAGTATCGCCATTTTATATGCAATGTCCAGGGGCAGACTTGATTAAGCTGGGGCAGACTTGATTTAGCTGTTCTCTTTACTCCTTCCACTCCGAACAGGCAGAACAGAAATCAAGTGCGCTGGAACACCTGTGCTGGCGTACGCTGGAGTACTCCATCTTCCAAGGTGGTGCAGACAGAACAGTCACGTGACCTGTTCCAAAATAAAATGGCGGAGCACTGTCTACACTGTACTGAGATTTTTTCATTCTTTCCCGATAGGTTCTGATAATTATTTATATTGAAAAAAATATTGTCATTAGTAAAATGGATTGAAAGCACATGGATTATGTCATTCTTTTTTCTTCTTCTTGACAATCGGATTGTGTTATTTTTTTCACAATTGTTGTGAGAGCCGCTACCGGGGAGTTCCGGAGAATACCGGGGAGTTCCGGAGAGCCCCGGAAATATACGACAGCAGTGAGATGTGCTCACCCCTCTACCTCCACGGGCTCCATGAGCTACTGTTCCCGCCAATAATGACGTCATGGAGCCCACCCTCGAGTATGGTCAGCAGTTACCTTCCAACGATCTTCCAGTACAGTCGAGCCAGTCTCCTGCTTTGAAGATTTAGGTAAGTGACTCATCTTTCACCTGCACTCGCCCATTGCAACAATGGCGCAGCGAGTGTATAATTGGCGCGCGGGATTGCCCTTTTGAAAATTGTGTATTCATTCCTGGGGAGTTTGGAAGTTTGGAGTTCGGAACCGGATTTTCTGGATTTGAGGAAGGTGAAATTAATTTACATTTTTTTTCTTTTTCATATTTTTAGGCATAGTTTCTCAATTTTCGCCCTCAATTTCGGAATTTACATCTTTTTCAATCTATTTTTCAGTCTAGAAATTATTATATTCGTTAGATATTTTCATTCCGGCCCGAAATTACCGCAAAGCTCCGTCTACAGCTGACGGACGAGTCTATTTTCATTTCTAAGTCATCGTACGTTTGAATTCGGATTTTCAGGTAAATTGAGCAATTCTTCATCATTTTTCTACGTTTTTTTTTTCCGTTTATTTAGTTAGGATATCGGCTATATAGGTTTCCCCAGCGTGAATTTACATTTCATATTTTCAATCGGTTTTTCCTCGTTTAATTGCGAATAAACATTGCCAAAATTATCTTCGTGTTATTTTTTCAATCCCAGTTTTCTCGGGCGTTGATCTATTGGTTTCGTATTATGTATATATCATCCTTATAATATTCAGATACAATTCTTATTGTCAGTAGGACGGCATAGCTGAGATTGTGGCGAAACCCACTGTTTTTGTTATTCCGGTCTACTTTCAGTTTGCATGCGGTTTTTCCACGTGCAATTCGTGCTCGCATTCCTGAATAGATTGTGAAAAACTTAGTATTGTTTTTCTTTTTCACCCATTTGTCCCGTTACGATGGAAAATTATAATTACCCCTACAGTGTATGTTTTTGTTGTTTCATTGTGAGCCCCGCTCTCTAACTATGTGGGAGGAAAAATATGGTGAAAGCAAACTATCGCCTGCATATGGGGGCACATTTTCATCGAGATTTTCATATTGGAGTGATGAAAGATCTGACCCTACCCCTGGGAATGAAGAGTCCATGACCAGAGGTAGGGTCAGGCAAGCGACAGAAAGGGAGACTACTGACTTGCCACCAACTTCCCGACCTAAGCTGAAACCCGTAGTGAGTGATACAATGAAAGAGATGAATAGGCGTTTGGATTTTCTTATTGAAAAATATGACCGCATGGAAAGGTTTGATAAGGAGGAGAAAGGGGTCCGCCTTAATTTCTCCTCCATATCAAATTGTCTTCTTGATAATGGATCCCGCCTGGAGGTGGTAGGAAATAATACTGCAAAATATCATCACTGGCGGATCGGCAGTTTTGAAGAAACTCATGCTAGTGTTTCGGAAAGATGGGGGGTGGCAAACAGTTCTGCCGAATTTCCCTTATCGCCCCTAGATGGCTACTCCTCTGGGGATGATGACAGTTCTGACCCTTCCTCTGGAAATGATGAGCCCATGACCAGAGGTAGGGACAGACAAGAGTCAGCAGACATGATTGGTCCTGTTGATGTTGATATGCAGTCTGCTCTGTCCAACAGTTGCATATCCAGTCCATCACCTGCAGAGGTAGCTGCAAATAAAAAGTCCGTGTCATCGGAGTGTGTATTACGTTCTGACACTGTCCCTGGGATTGGGGAATCCAAGACCAGAGGTAGGGTCAGGCGCAAGAAAGCCAAAAAAGTCGCTAGGCCTAGACCTCGACCTCCATTGAATGGCTTTAACCTGTCCTTGAAAAGTGTGAAGCGCCCCATCAATAGACTTAGAGGTCGGAGAAAAATAATGGCTGCACACCATTACAGGCTGAAACCAGATGAGAACTCAGCAAGTTCTCTCTGGCTGAAACAGAAGCAGCCTAAACACCCATGCAAATTCAAAGGCCGTAAAAAGTTAATGGTAGCACACCATTACTGGCTGAAACCAGGCGAGGACATGATTTGTCCTCTCTGGCTGAAGCAACAGTGCAAAATTAATCACTGCCACAGAGCTTCTTTTGACCTGTGTTGGCCAAAAGACCCGAGTATCATCGTGGCACATATTTAATTAAATTTTATAGTATTTTTAATACAGATGGCCGATCACACCGAACAAGGATCTTGTATGTTCAGGGCGGTGTGACGGTTCCATCTATAGACATATTTGTCACCCAGACGGCCTACGCAGTAGTGGTTACATTGCTGTCGTGCCGTCTCTCCATTTTATTTTATTTTTATCCCCTTGTCTGGTATTTTGAGTGGCGAAGGCCATCATTGCCACTGGATTTACCAGACAAGCATTTTTTTACCTTTGTAAATAAGTGTCCATGTTTTTATTCATGACTTATTAGCTAGGGGCCGGGATGGCTCATCTGACCCCTTTCAAATAAGTCCTATGCATATACTTTGGGGCACTCAAAGTATATGGATAGAAAGTGCAGAGGCAGCTAGTGTGGATGGCCAATTTGACCATCCATCCTGGTTACCGCATTTGTCATTCTGTTGGTTCCGCAAGAATGACAGGCACGTTTTATTTTCGCGGACTGCGAGCATGTCCGCCGCCACTATAATTTGTATTATGTTTTTATCAGGGAATTTGTATAGTTATTTTTATCATGTAAATTTGTAATATTTATTTTCATATATACATTTTTAAGGATTAGTGCTAAATTTAGTTAGCACGGGTCAATTTCATTTAATTTTCATTGGCATATACATTCATCATAAAAAAAAAAGTATTATAATTTTTAAAAAACCTAGTCATTTCATGACATATTATAAAAATTCATATAATTCATTATTATCACCATTCATGTAGATTTTTAAATTTTATGGCATTGTACATTTTATACAAAGTATATACATAACTATGGTTTTATGTTTTATCTAATCATCATTTTCATGGAAAACAAAAATAAAGAGTATTATAAGCTAAAATCCATTTTCTCATTAAATTCATTTTTCATTCATAATTTTAAAATTTCTCAAAATATTTTTTATATTTTTATTGTAGATAGCCACTATGCCAGCTAACAGGGGAAATTGTTCGTCCTGTGGCGAATATTCAATTAATTTAAGGCGGCATGCTCTTAGGACCCATATGCCATGGTATATGGATCCTTCGACAGCCTGTGTAGACTGCCAGCGTGGCGAAGGGTGTCCGAGAGACGTTGAGCGTTTCCACCGTATGCATCAGCGGATCATCGGTGATTACTTGCTTGAGGCCTGGTTTCTCCTCATGAATGGAATTTTTCTATTCATGGCGAGAGCGTTGGGTCTCGAGGGTATCTATGATCTGCTGGGGTATGTGGTAGCGTACAACCTCTACCCGAACATTTTTCGTTTCTCAGAAGAGGAATTATTTTTCTTCAGAGATTTTGATCGGAGATCTGGCCTGGAACCGGTAATTGCTGATTGTTATAAGGAGATTCCACCGAGTAGACTTATTGTGCTTTCGAACTTTTCTGTTTTTACCAGATTATTGGCGCGACTTAGTCCAGCAGTTCGTTTAGCAGTTCTCTCGGTACATCAGTATATTCGATCGGATGGTTCCTCGCTTCCTTATGGACATCCTAAAATGACAGTGGGAATCACTGATTCACATTTTCATTTGGATGGATTCTCCCATCAACATTCCACTGCTTTGTCGGATCTGGAGCGCTCGATGAATATCCCTTTTTCCTCTACGTTGCGTTTCGCGATTCAGAATTTTGTCTTCCCATCTCGTTGGTTTAAGATTGGTAGGCAGATGGTGGGCGAACCAAGACTGAGATTCACTCTTGGAATTCACCCCCATGTGCTGGCCAAGAATAGACCCGAGATGGAGGCCTTAGAAATTATTTTGGATTTGATTCTGCAAGAGGCGTGGATACATTGCCATTGTTTTGTAGGGGGAGTGGAAGAGTTCAATCAGTGGAGCTCTCTACTTCCAAACTGCTTCTTTAGCCTTTCCAGGAAATCTGTTGCAGATAGTAGGACGCAAGCTTGTCTGATGTCTGCGGGAAGGCCTGACCGTTTTCTGTTAGAGACGGATTCCCCATATCTGGATAAACATGAAAGACCATGGATGGCATATGAAAATGGGGTAAAAGAAGCCGAAATTATGGGTATACCGACAATGGAGCTTGTGAGAGTGTGTAACAAGAATGCTGCCAAGATGTATAGCTTGCCTTTGTAAAGACACTCTTATTGGGTTTATTGATCACCTTTACCTGGATAAATACATTTTCATATCCGTTATATATGAAATTTGCTTTGACAGGATATATCGTTTCTATGGCAAGGATCTTGTATGTTCGCATCATAGGAGCGATAGCTTTGTTACCGCAGCGCGATTATTTTGCTATGTTTATCGAAATTGCTTCAATGGCAAGGATCTTGTATGTTCACATCATTGGAGGAATTACGCGTTCATCTGAATATTTCGCGTGTTTTGTTGGTGTAAGTTCTTCCAGTGGATTTGCATATTCAATTTATTAATACATATATTTTTCTGGTTTTTCAGACCTCGGATTTCAAAAAAGTAAGTTTTGTTATGTGTAGTGTGCTGTTGCTTTGTAGCAAGTAGCTACCTCGTGCCTTATCCCTTTTATTTTCCCTTGCTTTTATATTTTCCAGAGATAACTAACGTGAATTACCGATCACAGAGTTTACATATTTTAGTATTGTTTTGGGTTATCCCCTTATTCAAAAATCAGCATACATTATTTCATTTTGACCGTTTTGACCACCTTTAGTAATAAAAACTCTGGGATCTATTTGTATATTTGTGTCTCAAATTCACTATTCATTTTGTAAAACTTTCTGTGATATTTTCTAAACACCAGGTGTATCATTGCATATACATATTCAAATATTTATCTAATTATGATACACCAATTGCATATATATAAGGTACATCTCAAAATACCTGTGATATTTTGATCTGTCAGCATATTTAAAATTATGTTATATTTTGTAAAATTCATGCCACTTGACACTGCAGTGATCTCTGGAGAGTATTCGCTTATTATCTTTAGTTGCTTTTCCGTTTTCGCTTAGCTTTTTCGTTGCTTTTGCGTTTTCATTGTCCTGGGACTCATCGAGCCTCTAGGACCTACTCTGGACTAGTGGAGGAAAGGGTCACAAGCTGACAGTTCCCCTACACAGGTATTGTCGTATATTGTGCTTGTCACTGTTGTGTTGTTTTTGTATTGTTGTATAAATGTCCATATTGTAAATTATTCAGGTGGCAAGAATTCCGTCCATATACTTCTGTAAATATTTGTAAATTCTGCTTATATCATTCATCATTCATCAAATTTTTAAATTCCATCTCATCTTAATTGTAACCCATCAAATTGTAAATTCCGCTAGTCATCTAAGTTTTGAATCATTATCTGTAATTGTCCATGTTTTGTGTGTCTTTTATGTTGCATAAATATACATTTTTTATAATTTTAAATTAAGGCAAATTAAGGCAAATCAAGGGAACATTTATTTTAATCATCTTTTAGCAACTCTTCAATCAATTATCTTTCGGACAACAAACCAAATTTATAGGCATTTTTTAAGTTAAGTTTTAAGAGCATGTTTTAAGTAAGGCTTAAGGACCATACGCCAGGGACTTTCAAAGATGGGGTAGAGTGTTGTGAGAGCCGCTACCAGGGAGTTCCGGAGAATACCGGGGAGTTCGGGAGAGCCCCGGAAATATACGACAGCAGTGAGATGTGCTCACCCCTCTACCTCCACGGGCTCCATGAGCTACTGTTCCCGCCAATAATGACGTCATGGAGCCCGCCCTGGAGTATGGTCAGCAGTTACCTTCCGACGATCTTCCAGTACAGTCGAGCCAGTCTCCTGCTTTGAAGATTTAGTTAAGTGACTCATCTTTCACCTGCACTCGCCCTTTGCAACACAATTCAAACAGAAATCGCTTGATTTACTCCGGAGTACTCCAAGGTGCACAGTTTTGCTCGTTTTAGAGGGCTGTTCTGTCGTACTCCGCATACTCTAAAATTGCTAAATCAAGTCCGCCCCTGTTCTCTTTACTCCTTCCACTCCGAACAGGCAGAACAGAAATCAAGTCCACTGGAACATCTGTACTGGCGAAGGAGTAAAGTACTCCGTCTTCCGAGATGGTGCAGACAGAACAGTCACGTGACCTGTTCCAAAAAAGATGGCGGGTCATTGCCTGGGGCGGACTTGATTTAGCAATTTTTAGAGTACTCGGCGTACGCGTGAACAGCCACATAAACAAGTAAAATTGGGCACTTTGGAGTACTCCGGAATAAATCAAGCGATGCAAATATTTCCACACATGCTGGTAGTGCTCCGCCATCTTGTTTTGGAACAGGTCACGTGACTGTTCTGTCTACACAGACTCGGAATACGGAGTACTCCAGCGTACGCAAGCACAGATGTTCCAGCACACTGTTCTGCCTGTTAAGAGTGGAAGGAGTAAAGGGAACAGCTAAATCAAGTCTGCCCCTGCATGCGCGGAAATAATTTGTATCGCTGGATTTATTCCGGAGTACTCCAAAGTGTTTATGTGACTGTTCTGGCGTACGCCGAGTACTCTAAAAATTGTTAAATCAAGTCCGCCCCAGGTCTCTTGTAAAGCTAACGGAGCTAGAAACCAGTTGGGGGCGTGGCTAGACAGTGATCCTAGAGCTGGATAATTTCTTCTTTGAAAATGGTACATGTTAGTTATTCTATTGAAAAACATTGAAATCTTCGACAGCATACAGATTCAATGATCAATTTTTTTTGCAAAATAGCTATAAAATATATATTATTCCGGTGCCGGGAATTGAACCCGGGCCACCTAGGTTAGAGTGATAGGGTGATCCCGGTGAGTGATGTATATACTAAACCCTCGAGGGCAACATCAAAAAATGAGTCACTCAGATCAGACTTGGCTTCTGCCCAGTCTGATCAGAGTATTCGCTATGCGCCCAGTGGGAAACTATAATACTCAGGCTTTTTTTTCATGCCAACAGCGAATGCTCTTAGTCGGATAACAGGGCTCCAGATAAAAGTGGGTAAAGGGTATTTCTGCATTGATTTTTTGGAATTCAGCATTGAAAATCAAATTGAAGGGTGAAAATACCCTTTGCAGTTTGATGTTTCAGTTCTGATATTCAATTTATGTGGTGAAATCTTTTATTCTTAGTTAATATACACCAATTGTATAAATCTTGGAAGGTTTCCTAAAATTTAACATGTACTTGATGCAAGCAACTTTTCTTTAAAATATGTTAAGCAAATGTTGAATCTTTTTACAAGGCTTTGCATTTTCTGCTATTTGATATTAGTCAAGGAGCTAGGTTTTTGAAAATTAACTTGGCACAATTGTCCAGCCAGAAAAGGTTTGACTTCTGAAATAGTTAGAACTACCCTTCTACAACATTTCTAGGCACGTCGTACAGTCAAATTGTGGTAGCCGTTTTCCAGGAGGAGTCGTTTTGTACACCTACCCCATTTTTACAATAAAAAACAAAATGGCGATATTTGAATAAGAAATGGTATCCAGGTTGTATCCAGATGGTACATACGGTCGTTATTTACTGCCGAAACCTCGAAAAGGACCTAAACAATTATGAAAATAAATTGTTTGCATACAGAAGCACAACTTTTGTGTTATAACTGTCATTTACGTTATATCTTCAATTACGCCTTATAAAATGAATTAATTTTGGTCAAAGTTTAATTTTATAAGTTCTATGATAGGAATATACGTTTTACAAACCATGTTTGGAAAAGATAATTACCTGACTGTTTCAAAACTGCAAACATCTTGTTTCTATCATAATTATTTTAAGAATTATAAGCTGTTGAATATGATTACCTCCCCCCCCCCTCCCAAAAAAAAAAACGGTGAATATGATAAGAACCATTTCACTTTGCAAGTTAGCATGCAATATCATCTGCTGACTTCTTAAACCATAATTGAGCATTCTATCGATACACGATAGTAAAAAGCTATACTTTACTGCGTTTTTGATGTAAAGTTCTATATTTTAATGATTGTAAGACAATATGTAACGTACATTACAAACCTTAAGACTTCCTATATATTTATTGCTAAATACCTTATATTATATGTCTATGGTATTTTATTTAATTTCAAACCCGTTTTGTTTTAAATTTATAACAAGACAGCAGTTTGTTCTAAAATATTTATCAGTTTTTATTAAGTTACTGTATCTATAAACATTTACATTTACAATAAAGATTTTTTTAAGTTTTCATCTCCACGAAATATCATTTTGATTTGTCCAAAGTTAAAGACTCTAAAACACATAAACAAAGAAATAGACAGCTCTTTAGTAGTAGTAAAATGCATTCCATTTCTGTCAAATTTATCAAAGTAACATATATAACCATATCAAATATAATAAGGTCCTATGTTTGTCCTAAATGTTATCAAAGACAGTATACGATTGGGCCCTGAAAAGCTAAACTATTAAGGATGTAGAATTTTGTAATTTTTATTGCAGGAGAAAAACAACACAACTAAGTTTTATTGAATGAAGTCTCATCAGTCATTTGAAAATATTTTTATGAACCTAGTTTACTATTGTACACATTATGCAAACAAAGTCAGTAACATAATATAGGTGATCTTCTTGTATTATACCTAAGTTAATTTCCCATAGAAAAAAATACAAATTACTAAATGTTTGGAGAGATGGTAATAAAAGTATACCTTTTTCTTTGCTTACATTCCAGACAAAATCAATTACCTAAGAGTTGGTAGGATAGTATTTATATATATTACAATAGAGATTATGCATTATATGTGTCTGTAATCAGTTATTTTTTAAAGAAACTATTAAAAATCGAATTGTATACTGACTTTTTATACACACCACTTGGTTCAGCTTTTAAATAGATTTTAGTTTATTTTCAGCATACCTTTTATAGTTTATTTAATGAAACTATTAGTACCTTTGATCATTTGCTAAGCTAATATCACTTTATAAGGAGAGGTTTTATATTGAAGAAACATTTCCCTGAAAAGAGGTAAAATCAGTTATAATGGATGACAACGATCACATGTGCTATGATCATATCCAAATAACACATGTTAATAAATGCTTCAGAAACTATGTTTAACACATATGACATTTCAGTCAAGAGTTATATCAGGCTGAATAAGGCATTGTGACTCTCAGGTAATGAAAAATATACTCTAAAATGTTCTTTAAGATATTGGATGAAAAAATAAAACATTTAAGAACATGCAGTCATGAGATCTTACTCAGTTTTAGCAATCAATTCTTAAATAACTGACAATAATTTTCACTATACAGAATGAGGCATGGCCAAATTATTACAGAAGTCTTGTAAATATAAATCTTGATAACAAAGCGCTATATGTATATAAACATAAGAATGAATAAGTGATATAAAATTGAAATCAACACAGCTTTTTCTAAAAAAAAATATCTTGCTTCTTCAGACAGAACACAAATGCATTACACATTAATAGGAACTTATATAAAAGCACAAAAATATTGAGGGTAGTGATTTATAGAGACATATAAAGAGGCAATTGTTCTTACTAACACTTTGTGCAGTAGTCTTTGCCATCAACGAAAGACTTAAATGCAATGCCTAGAAAGGATTCATGAAAGTATTATGCATGTCATATTTGCAATGCTGCCTTTCCAAAAGGAATCATACTTCTATTACTTTTAAAGGTGAGTATAAATCTTAGAGGTTGATAAAGCAGTGCCTCTATTGTTGTATATGTTATGTGATATAATATAAAAGATTTGAATATCTTATCTGCGATATGATCTTTGACAGTAGCGCAAGTGTGAATTTCGTTGCCATAAAAAAAAAAAAAATGCTGACCTCTCTTATATAATTTATACATGCTTATTGAAGATTTGAGCCACCATATGTGATTTTGGTACCTACCTCACATGGGCAAATGTACCGTTTGATCCCTGATGCTGATGCAGTGGAGCTAGCGTTTGTTTTAATCTACATATACAAACAGCAAATGCTCTGATGTGTCTAATGAAATATTTTTACAGGCTCGCATGAGCCTTCATTGCTGAACTAAAATCAAATGTGCTTACTAATTTGATATTTTATTTACGTTACTATAAACATCTATTGAGTTTGATTTGAAACATACAAATGATTAATGGGATGCCATTCTTGCATCAATGATTATGTCCTCATTTGACATGCTGAATATCGTTATGATTTTATATCAAAAAATTCCACGTTTTGACTAAGCATAATTGTTAGAAATAATGCAAAACAAAATTTCCAATATTTCATTTGAGTCCATTCATTTTGCAACAGCTACACTATAATCATTACAATGCAAGAGGGCTGTTCTAAGTGAGAAGCCTTGACCTCTAAAATGTATAACCCTAAAGAACCTTGGGGGAAAATATCCTGTTTCAATGCTCTATAAAATGGCAGAACCAGATAAAGCGTATGTTAATGTCACCATCTCCTTAACCCTTTTAAGTCGAATGAAACTTCCCACTTTTATCAAATGGACCAGTCAATTTTCGTATTCAGGGCTGTTGGGTGTTGTTTTTCATTTGTATTCAAATTTTAATAGAACATCCTGTAAGCGAACAGTAGAGAACCTGATCAGACATTGCATTCATTCTGTGGCGTCTAATCTTGACCTGTACTATTTGCCTATGTCCAATAAAAGAACGCTATAGGGGTTAAATGCTTTTGTTGTATATGTTGCTCACATCAGTTGTATTGTTTCCTCATCGAACTGGATAATGATTGGATATAGAGCGGGTTTAACCATATGAATAGGCATGTCGTTTGTCAAATGTGGGACAGAAACCGTTACAATTAAAACAGTTTTTTGCTATGGCAAGAATTAACGTTTGCTTTAATGTTTCATTTCACGATTTCAACCAATATTGTAAATAAAAAAAGGTAATTTTAGTGTAAGTTTTTTTCCCAAAATCATGGGTATAAATATAGTTATTGTAGTCAATAGCGGATAAGCTTTAATTGCATGTATTTTGGTGGCTTTCACAATAGGTGATATATTGATGTCATTTCATTAAATATTGTATTTAGCAGAAAGTAACATATATAACGGCAATAACATGTGCCAAAATTAGTTTAAAATCATATTGCTAGTTATTTTCTTTCAAACCAAAGTTAATATTGATACCTTAGAATAAGAAATAACTGGATATTAACACTATAGGAATTCCTATTATTCCTAGGGTAACGTAGTGAATTTGGCTATTGCAGGGTAACGCCTTATTCGCTGAAAAGCTAACACACTTCAATATGTGGCTAATATAATTTGGTTTTAGAAATTTATAGTCTACAAACCTCATTTTGTGGAGGTTGTTTGGTAGCCCATAATCTACAGATATTATTACATTAAATAGCAATACATTTGAAAGTAAGTAACATACATAACTGTAATATCATGTTGTATAATGGTTAAACGCATACTAGCTGTTTGCTTCATTTCATTTAATGATTGTAAGGCTGTAGTCATGTCCATATAAAATAATTTAGTATACGTCACAGATACAATATATTGCAGCAGAGAATGTACTCTGAATATTATTAAATACACGCATTCCTGAATTGTCAATTCAGGTGGTATGTTCTTTCTTTGATTTGTAAAAAAGTAAAACATGACAAACATACAATAAAAAGAATGTTTAAATATGATTATACATATGCTATTTTCCTTGATAAATTAAGAAATGGGGCAGATTTCATTTCTTTTTGAATGTGGATACATTATATTCAGGGGGGTGGGGTAAATCACCCCTTCCGGTGGACATTTTCACGTCTAATATACCATATATACAAAAGTTTTATATTGCTTTACTGTCGTATGCCATTGCATACATGTAATATATAAATTTAAAGGGAAATATGCTGAATAGGAAGCAATGGTTGAACGTGAGGCGTGTTTTTCTCTCAATTTACCTAAGCCTCATTTAGCGTAGGGTACGTTCAAAGATGACATCCTACAGCAAAACTGCTACCACAATTTAACTGTACGACGTACCTAGGAGTATTGCAGAAGACCCCAAGATTGCATTTCTGCAGTCAAACCTTTTCTGGCAGGTAAGTTGTGCCAAGTCAAAAACTAAGGCCTGTACAGAAATCAGCGCCTGGACTATATTTTAAATATGGAGTAAAATACTCATTAAATCAAAAAGTAGGGGGTGAAATACCCATTGGTCCAAAACCTTATCTAGATCACTGGGACAAGACTTCTCACGACGCTCAGCCGCATTGTCGGCTTTCTCGTGTCGCGGCTCATATATCGATATTGATATACCGCTTTGAGTATAATAGTGAGAACTATAGCAAGTTGTCGTGGCCGAGTGGTTAAGGCGATGGACTAGAAATCCATTGGGATCTTCCCGCGCAGGTTCGAATCCTGCCGACAACGTCTATTTTTTTTTTTTTTACTTAATTCAAAATGTTTTGATGACTCAGTACTGGCTGGTTCTCAATTGAGCGACCGTTGCCTTTCGACTTTTTGTTTCACTTTACAGAGCGCAAATGAGTTAAAAGTAGAAATGGGTTGTTATTCCATATTTTCAACGAAGTGTGACCATGGCCAGACATATGGACCTGTCAGGGAAGTCATCGCAGTGTGGTTGCAGTCGACGAGGGCGCAAAAGATAATATTTTTGTTTAAATTTACTGTGATTCATTCTATGAGCAAGTTCTTATGAGCTCATAATTTTCACAATTGTGATTATCACTAAATGCAGTGAACACCGTTTTTTATGTCTTTAATGATACAATTATGACTAAAATTGTGAATGTGCATGTAATAAAACACCACCTAATACTCAATTGCATATTAATTTTTAATATTATGATAGGAAAATAAATCTAGACTCTCTTGAAAAATAAAATAACTTAGTCGTTTACTTGGCTCTCGTTTGTGATGTCTAATTGTGACGTTGTCACTTTCCCATTGGTATCCTGGGTAATGTGTGGTGCTTGATTGTATCGATTCCTGATCTTTGCCCTCTTTCTTACTTAGAAAATTCCTCATTCTCCCTCACTGTATATCAAATGGGTAACATGTGGTTTACATGTATACAGTTCAATGATTGTCATGTGCACTTTCTATCAGGTTGTACGATAAAGAAAACATGCAATTACTTTGAAGAGACTGCACAGATTACAAAATTGTCTGATAAATCATATTTCGCGAGAATCAAATTCGAATTTTGTTTTCTAATCGTTTATGATAAAACAACCAAATTGTATATTTCTGTTGTTTGCTCGACAGCTCTTCAATGTCTGATGCCCCACTCATTTGTAACTATGGCCCCCAGCAGACTTTTATATTTTAACATCGTCCAGAGGGCCTCATGAAAATACAAAAAATTATTTTGAATTTGGACCATTGGTTCAGGAGGAGATGCCGTTACAAGATATTTCTTATCTACAGCTCTGACAGCCAGCTTGTTTGGCGGAGCAAAATCATTTAGGCAATATTGGTAGAGGGCATTATGAGGAACATTTCAGATCAGATTTTTTTGCATTTGGACCAGGATTGTACGTATCACATTGAGGGGGTGTGTGGGTGTCTGGCCGATGAAAGGGTCTCATTCTACCCAAACCCTGTGATTTCATAAAAGACGATACTTGGCGATTTCAACCTTTCTGCATAATATAACGCCAAGTATTAAATATTAAAAGTAAAGGAAACGATGTGTGCTATAGAATCTCTCATAAGCATCTTACATTATCGTAATAACGTTTCTGAATACAAGACACACTGGATAAGGATATCTGGGATAGAAAAACTTATCTTACCCATTCTATATTACCCAGGACGTCATTGTTATGTTAAAGTGGCGTCGTCATGTGAAATTGCAGTTTAACGTTTTCAAGGAGCTTTTTTAAAATAAATAATACATGTAGATAAAAACAGTGTTGACCAAGAAAAAGAATCCTTTATTCGTATTAGGGTAGGATAGAAAAATCCGTCTCTCGAGATCATCGTTTGCCATCACTCAGCAAACCTCGTGATGCCAAACGGCAATCCTCGGGATGACTTTTCTACTCATAAACTTAACCGTTAGATGCATAACGTAATGTCAGTTAAAGAAAAATAATCCTTTAAACGAATTTCAAATCAGCTTTCCTGTATTTGCTTAATGCAGAATGTGATTGGAATATACAGCATATACTAGTATATTAGTAACTAGTAGCCTGTGGATTTCTTGTCATAGTAAAACGAAGTTGAGCATCGTAAAAATTTGCTGCTCTCGTTTTGATTAAACTATGAAGGGGGATAGTACATTTGGTTCATTATATACTCTTTGTATAATATTCTGCCCGCATATCCGTATGTCAGGCTGTCGGTAAATACGCATACGCATGAGTCTGTGGATAAGCATAACTGACCATGTCTCCATATGCGGTAGTAGTACTTATGCCACTTGAGCATCAACTTTCAAAAAAAAAGGTCCCTTATGACCATACAAAATCGTGTAAGAAGGTCCTTTTTAACCAGACAAATGGATGCTGTAGAATTATAGCATCAAGTTCAAGGTCACTCATGTAATGACGTGATTTTCTATTTTTAGTAACTGACACGTTCAGACCTGTTTGTCTATATTTAGACATTATGACCTCTTACACTCTGAGCCCTTTTCTTCTGACGCGTATTCAGACAGGTGGTGTGGTTATGGATTTTTATATTCATGTCCTTTTGCATGCTGCTTACTTTTGGTTTTGTTTTCTCATCCTGTTTCTGTCTTTTCCTGAGACAAATCTTGGCAGTGCGGAAAAGGCCTCTGTCGAAGATGAAGGTAGACTCCTCACAGACTGTGCATATGAAGCTTTAACGCTTTGGGCCTGTATGTTTCTTAAATTGCTCAAATGCAAATTTACCTGTTTCTTATCTGGGGCTACTGGCTACTGTTTCAACCGTGTTGTCAGACAATTTTGTTTACTTGTCCTCTTGCACTGCCCCAATCACTGACCAGAATAACGTGTGTTGCGCTTTTATAAAGAGATGTTTTTGCAACGTAAGAACCTCTCAAAAAGACACTAGTATAAGTCCACCATGTCCAACCCAAACGATACGACATACTATTTTGATCAGGAGGAGATAAAGTGTCATATCAAGATCATGAAATGGACAGGTGTTATAGGCATCATATTAGTCTCTCTTAGCACACCACTCTATTATTAAGCGAGCATGGAATGGTCGAATAACTATCCTTTTGATTATGTAATGGAAGTCAATCACACTGCATGCTCACATCTGAAGCAATTTGATCTCAAAGGTAATGTTATTTTATCGGTGTGCAACAGAGATGGAGAAATCATGTTAGATATACGCATCTTCCTAAATCAAACGGCTACCATTCGTGGTATCCCATTGAACCTGAGACAATGGAACGTTCTACAAGGAGTATCCAATAGTGTGAATAGAGCTATCGAAAAAGGAAAACACATGTAAGAACCAGTGATCAAGGAAATACTTCAATTCATGATGGAGCTTTCATGTGTCTTTAATCGAATTCATTTCTTATTAGAGTTGAAAAATGCATCAGGAGATGACAGAATCATCATGTTAGAATACATTACTCTGAGGCAAATGGCCTGTATAGGAGAGATAGCGCGCAGAATATACCACCATACATTTCCTTTGTTGATTGGAGACCTGGCTTATTTTGAGGACAGAAGCTTAGTGTTACGCTTATAATTTTCATTAAGGGTATATTTTCGTGGAAAAGTAGCCACACTAGTTTGTTACCACAGAATCTTGTCAAGACTTCTACCAACGTATTACCTCCAGGCCACAATCCAAGATCAAATACAATCTCAATGAGAATCTTAGTTTACCATAACATGAGGTCAAGATGGTGGTGGTGGTGGTGGTGGATGGTGGTGGGTGTTGGTGGTGGATGGTGGTGCTTGTGGTGGTGGGTAGTGGTGGTGGGGGGTGGTAGTGGTGGTGGTGGTGGTGGGTTGTGGTGGTGGTGGTGGTGGTTGTGGTAGAGGTGGTGGTGGTAACAATGATCCAATGATTGTAAGAAGGCTGAAAAGCGTAAGAAGGTATAGACACATTATTCGTTGAGACAAAATGATCAGGTGTTTGATCTGCAACCAGTCCTATAGTAGGCGTGATGCATTGAGAAGACATGAACGCAATGTCCATGGCAGTGGGAAAAATACCGACCAGTCACAACCATTGAAGGAAATAACATTTCAACATCCCTTTTCTATGATGGTGACTGGGCCCAGTGGATCAGGGAAAACTGAATGGACTAGAAAGCTGTTACTCACTTCATTAATACACCCACCTCCAGAACGTATCTTATGGTGTTTTGGGCAATGGCAACCCTTGTATGAGGATCTTCAGAAGAGAATTCCATGGATAGAATTTGTGCATGGCATTCCAGACTATCTCAATAGTCCTCAGTTTATCAATCCAGGTAAACGGAACCTAATCATCTTTGATGATTTGATGACTGAAGCGAAGTGTGACCAGAGAATAGCTGATCTCTTTACCAAGGGTAGTCACCACAGAAATATATCTATTGTGTACCTTACCCAAAACGTGTTTCCTCAAGGTAAAGCGTGCAGGGATATTGCTTTGAATACGCAATACTTGGTCTTGTTTTATAATCCAATTGACAGACAACAAGTGGCAACCTTGGCAAGAAGAATTTATCCATCAACCAGCGCTATGTTTATGAAGCGATTTGAAGAAGCCTTTTTCATGACCTTATGGTTATCTCGTCATAGATCTTAAATCGAGTACATCGGAACAAGACAGATTACAAACTGATATATTTGAGTCCACTGTTAAACATGCTTTTGAACCTCCAGACGAGGAAACTCTGTCTGATGATGAAGATGCTAGCAGCATAGAGTCTCTAGACTATATAAACGATCTTGGACCTCCTGGTAAACAAAGAAAATTAAGAGATGCCCGCTCTAGACCTGACATATGGAATAGGAGATTTCAAAATCCGCTCAGGCAGGCCAACATAGAACAGTTTAAGGCTAAAGTAAATGCCTATGAAGAGCAAGGTTTTACCTTGGAAAAAGCTATCCATTTTGCTGCCAATGATGAATTGCCTTATCTCCGTAAAAGACTCAGACAAGAGAAGGCCCAATTTCCAATTGATTTTATGAGTTACAAGAGGACCTATTCAACAGCAAATACTAGAATCGGCGAGAACGATCAGAAATCAACATGATATGAATCAGACTGACTCTATCAGACAAGCCATCAAACTCAGAAAAGACTTATTTATGGACATATGGCCAAATCATAATATAGAAAAAAAACATGAAGAGAATGGAGCCTCTGAAGAGGAATGAACAACGTAAGAATGATGAGGTACCATACAAGAACAAGAACAATGGGGTCAATCAAAGTATACGATGCTAAACAAGAAAAATGGGTTCCCTACGTGCCAGACTACGATGTATGGTATCAATATTTTAAAGACTTGAGAGATGGATACGTACAGCCCGACCATATGGGACGTTATGTCGTGGGCAGTGGGAAGAAATACAGAAAGCTAAAAGAAATAGAAACAAGAGAAAAGGAAATGGAAGCGCGTGAAAAACAACTTGAAGCACGTGAAAAACAAATAGAAGCACGAGAACAGAAAAGTCCCACTTTGAAACAAATCACACCCGTAGCTCAAGTGATCCAAATAGCCAAATCAGAGATATAATAGCTATAAAATATATATTATTCTGGTGCCGGGAATTGAACCCGGGCCACCTAGGTTAGAGTGATAGGGTGATCACGGTGAGTGATGTATATACTAAACCCTCGAGGGCAACATCAAAAAAAGAGTCACTCAGATCAGACTTGGCTTCTGCTCAGTCTGATCAGAGTATTCGCTATGCGCCCAGTGGGAAACTATAATACTCAGGCTTTTTTTTCATGCCAACAGCGAATGCTCTCAGTCGGATAACAGGGCTCCAGATAAAAGTGGGTAAAGGGTATTTCAGCATTGATTTTTTGGAATTCAGCATTGAAAATTAAATTGAAGGGTGAAAATACCCTTTGCAGTTTGATGTTTCAGTTCTGATATTCAATTTATGTGGTGAAATCTTTTATTCTTAGTTAATATACACCAATTGTATAAATCTTGGAAGTTTTCCTAAAATTTAACATGTACTTGATGCAAGCAACTTTTCTTTAAAATATGTTAAGCAAATGTTGAATCTTTTTACAAGGCTTTGCATTTTCTGCTATTTGATATTTTAAATATGGAGCAAAATATTCATTAAATCAAAAAGTAGGGGGTGAAATACCCATTGGTCCAAATCCTTATCTAGACCACTGGGATAAGACTTCTCACGACGCTCAGCCGCATTGTCGGCTTTCTCGTGTCGCGGCTCATATATCGATATTGATATACCGCTTTGAGTATAATAGTGCGAAATATAGCAAGTTGTCGTGGCCGAGTGGTTAAGGCGATGGGCTAGAAATCCATTGGGATCTTCCCGCGCAGGTTCGAATCCTGCCGACAACGTCTATTTTTTTTTTTTTTTTTTTTTTTTTTTCACTTAATTCAAAATGTTTTGATGACTCAGTACTGGCTGGTTCTCAATTGAGCGACCGTTGCCTTTCGACTTTTTGTTTCACTTTACAGAGCGTAAATGAGTTAAAAGTAGAAATGGGTTGTTATTCCATATTTTCAACGAAGTGTGACCATGGCCAGACATATGGACCTGTCAGGGAAGTCATCGTAGTGTGGTTGCAGTTGACGAGGGCGCAAAAGATAATATTTTTGTTTAAATTTACTGTGATTCATTCTATGAGCAAGTTCTTATGAGTTCATAATTTTCACAATTGTGATTATCACTAAATGCAGTGAACACCGTTTTTTATGTCTTTAATGATACAATTATGACTAAAATTGTGCATGTGCATGTAATAAAACACCACCTAATACACAATTGCATATTAATTTTTAATATTATGATAGGAAAATAAATCTAGACTCTCTTGAAAAATAAAATAACTTAGTCGTTTACTTGGCTCTCGTTTGTGATGTCTAATTGTGACGTTGTCACTTTCCCATTGGTATCCTGGGTAATGTGTGGTGCTTGATTGTATCGATTCCTGATCTTTGCCCTCTTTCTTACTTAGAAAATTCCTCATTCTCCCTCACTGTATATCAAATGGGTAACATGTGGTTTACATGTATACAGTTCAATGATTGCCATGTGCACTTTCTATCAGGTTGTACGATAAAGAAAACATGCAATTACTTTGAAGAGACTGCACAGATTACAAAATTGTCTGATAAATCATATTTCGCGAGAATCAAATTCGAATTTTGTTTTCTAATCGTTTATGATAAAACAACCAAATTGTATATTTCTGTTGTTTGCTCGACAGCTCTTCAATGTCTGATGCCCCACTCATTTGTAACTATGGCCCCCAGCAGACTTTTATATTTTAACATCGTCCAGAGGGCCTCATGAAAATACAAGAAATTATTTTGAATTTGGACCATTGGTTCAGTAGGAGATGCCGTTACAAGATATTTCTTATCTACAGCTCTGGCAGCCAGCTTGTTTGGCGGAGCAAAATCATTTAGGCAATATTGGTAGAGGGCATTATGAGGAACATTTCAGATCAGATTTTTTGCATTTGGACCAGGATTGTACGTATCATATTGAGGGGGTGTGTGGGTGTCTGGCTGATGAAAGGGTCTCATTCTACCCAAACCCTGTGATTTCATAAAAGACGATACTTGGCGATTTCAACCTTTCTGCATAATATAACGCCAAGTATTAAATATTAAAAGTAAAGGAAACGATGTGTGCAATAGAAACTCTCGTAAGCATCTTACATTATCGTTATAACGTTTCTGAATACAAGACACACTGGATAAGGAAATCTGGGATAGAAAATCTTATCTTACCCATTCTATATTACCCAGGACGTCATTGTTATGTTAAGGTGGCGTCATCATGTGAAATTGCAGTTTAACGTTTTCAAGGAGCTTTTTTAAAATAAATAATACATGTAGATAAAAACAGTGTTGACCAAGAAAAAGAATCCTTTATTCGTATTAGGGTAGGATAGAAAAATCCGTCTCTCGAGATCATCGTTTGCCATCACTCAGCAAGCCTCGTGATGCCAAACGGCAATCCTCGGGATGACTTTTCTACTCATAAACTTAACCGTTAGATGCATAACGTAATGTCAGTTAAAGAAAAATAATCCTTTAAACGAATTTCAAATCAGCTTTCCTGTATTTGCTTAATGCAGAATGTGATTGGAATATACAGCATATACTAGTATATTAGTAACTAGTAGCCTGTGGATTTCTTGTCATAGTAAAACGAAGTTGAGCATCGTAAAAATTTGCTGCTCTCGTTTTGATTAAACTATGAAGGGGGATAGTACATTTGGTTCATTATATACTCTTTGTATAATATTCTGCCCGCATATCCGTATGTCAGGCTGTCGGTAAATACGCATACGCATGTGTCTGTGGATAAGCATAACTAACCATGACTCCATATGCGGTAGTAGTACTTATGCCACTTGAACTCAACTTTCAAAAAAAAGGTCCCTTATGACCATACAAAATCGTGTAAGAAGGTCCTTTTTAACCAGACAAATGGATGCTGTAGAATTACAGCATCAAGTTCAAGGTCACTCATGTAATGACGTGATTTTCTATTTTTAGTAACTGACACGTTCAGACCTGTTTGTCTATATTTAGACATTATGACCTCTTACACTCTGAGCCCTTTTCTTCTGACGCGTATTCAGACAGGTGGTGTGGTTATGGATTTTTATATTCATGTCCTTTTGCATGCTGCTTACTTTTGGTTTTGTTTTCTCATCCTGTTTCTGTCTTTTCCTGAGACAAATCTTGGCAGTGCGGAAAAGGCCTCTGTCGAAGACGAAGGTAGACTCTTCACAGACTGTGCATATGAAGCTTTAACGCTTTGGGCCTGTATGTTTCTTAAATTGCTCAAATGCAAATTTACCTGTTTCTTATCTGGGGCTACTGGCTACTGTTTCAACCGTGTTGTCAGACAATTTTGTTTACTTGTCCTCTTGCACTGCCCCAATCACTGACCAGAATAACGTGTGTTGCGCTTTTATAAAGAGATGTTTTTGCAACGTAAGAACCTCTCAAAAAGACACTAGTATAAGTCCACCATGTCCAACCCAAACGATACGACATACTATTTTGATCAGGAGGAGATAAAGTGTCATATCAAGATCATGAAATGGACAGGTGTTATAGGCATCATATTAGTCTCTCTTAGCACACCACTCTATTATTTAGCGAGCATGGAATGGTCGAATAACTATCCTTTTGATTATGTAATGGAAGTCAATCACACTGCATGCTCACATCTGAAGCAATTTGATCTCAAAGATAATGTTATTTTATCGGTGTGCAACAGAGATGGAGAAATCATGTTAGATATACGCATCTTCCTAAATCAAACGGCTACCATTCGTGGTATCCCATTGAACCTAAGACAATGGAACGTTCTACAAGGAGTATCCAATAGTGTGAACAGAGCTATCGAAAAAGGAAAACACATGTAAGAACCAGTGATCAAGGAAATAGTTCAATTCATGATGGAGCTTTCATGTGTCTTTAATCGAATTCATTTCTTATTAGAGTTGAAAAATGCATCAGGAGATGTCAGAATCATCATGTTAGAATACATTACTCTGAGGCGAATGGCCTGTATAGGAGAGATAGCGCGCAGAATATACCACCATACATTTCCTTTGTTGATTGGAGACCTGGCTTATTTTGAGGACAGAAGCTTAGTGTTACGCTTATAATTTTCATTAAGGGTATATTTTCGTGGAAAAGTAGCCACAAAAGTTTGTTACCACAGAATCTTGTCAAGACTTCTACCAACGTATTACCTCCAGGCCACAATCTAAGATCAAATACAATCTCAACGAGAATCTTAGTTTACCATAACATGAGGTCGAGATGGTGGTGGTGGTGGTGGTGGTGGGTGTTGGTGGTGGGTGGTGGGTGTTGGTGGTGGGTGGTGGTGCTGGTGGTGGTGGGTGGTGGTGGTGGTGGTGGGTGGTGGTAGTGGGTTGTGGTGGTGGTGGTTGTGGTAGAGATGGTGGTGGTAACAATGATCCAATGATTGTAAGATGGCTGAAAAGCGTAAGAAGGTATAGACACATTATTCGTTGAGACAAAATGATCAGGTGTTTGATCTGCAACCAGTCCTATAGTAGGCGTGATGCATTGAGAAGACATGAACGCAATGTCCATGGCAGTTGGAAAAATACCGACCAGTCACAACCATTGATGGAAGTAACATTTCAACATCCCTTTTCTATGATGGTGACTGGGCCCAGTGGATCAGGGAAAACTGAATGGACTAGAAAGCTGTTACTCACTTCATTAATACACCCACCTCCAGAACGTATCTTATGGTGTTTTGGGCAATGTCAACCCTTGTATGAGGATCTTCAGAAGAGAATTCCATGGATAGAATTTGTGCATGGCATTCCAGACTATCTCAATAGTCCTCAGTTTATCAATCCAGGTAAACGGAACCTAATCATCTTTGATGATCTGATGACTGAAGCGAAATGTGACCAGAGAATAGCTGATCTCTTTACCAAGGGTAGTCACCACAGAAATATATCTATTGTGTACCTTACCCAAAACGTGTTTCCTCAAGGTAAAGCGTGCAGGGATATTGCTTTGAATATGCAATACTTGGTCTTGTTTAATAATCCAATTGACAGACAACAACCTTGGCAAGAAGAATTTATCCATCAACCAGCGCTATGTTTATGAAGCAATTTGAAGAAGCCTTTTTCATGACCTTATGGTTATCTCGTCATAGATCTTAAATCGAGTACATCGGAACAAGACAGATTACAAACTGATATATTTGAGTCCACTGTTCAACATGCTTTTGAACCTCCAGACGAGGAAACTCTGTCTGATGATGAAGATGCTAGCAGCATAGAGTCTCTAGACTATATAAACGATCTTGGACCTCCTGGTAAACAAAGAAAATTAAGAGATGCCTGCTCTAGACCTGACATATGGAATAGGAGATTTCAAAATCCGCTCAGGCAGGCCAACATAGAACAGTTTAAGGCTAAAGTAAATGCCTATGAAGAGCAAGGTTTTACCTTGGAAAAAGCTATCCATTTTGCTGCCAATGATGAATTGCCTTATCTCCGTAAAAGACTCAGACAAGAGTAGGCCCAATTTCTAATTGATTTTTATGAGTTACAAGAGGACCCTATTCAACAGCAAATACTAGAATCGGCGAGAACGATCAGAAATCAACATGATATGAATCAGACTGACTCTATCAGACAAGCCATCAAACTCAGAAAAGACTTATTTATGGACATATGGCCAAATCATAATATAGAAAAAAAACATGAAGAGAATGGAGCCTCTGAAGAGGAATGAACAACGTAAGAATGATGAGGTACCATACAAGAACAAGAACAATGGGGTCAATAAAAGTATATGATGCTTAACAAGAAAAATGGGTTCCCTACATGCCAGACTACGATGCATGGTATCAATATTTTAAAGACTTGAGAGATGGATACGTACAGCCCGACCATATGGGACGTTATGTCGTGGGCAGTGGGAAGAAATACAGAAAGCTAAAAGAAATAGAAACACGAGAAAAGGAAATGGAAGCGCGTGAAAAACAACTTGAAGCACGTGAAAAACAAATAGAAGCACGAGAACAGAAAAGTCCCACTTTGAAACAAATCACACCCGTAGCTCAAGTGATCCAAATAGCCAAATCAGAGATTGAGCATAAATGAAAAGAGAATGATAGTCAGAGTATAACAGGTGGAAATCTGCAGCGTAAGAAATGCAAAGCAACTGTGGACTGGAATTCATTCAGATATTAAAAGATGAACAGCAAACAACTGTATGATATGCTGCTTGGCTATCCAGTCATAATATGCACTGCAGATCAACTTAAAATACAAAGAGGAAGATTCTTCATTTCCAATACAGACACGAGCCAAGGTCCAGGTGAACACTGGGTGACATTTTACTTTCCTAAACATGGTCCTTTCGAATTTTTGTCCTCCTTGGGACACATGCCAGAAGACTATGGAGTTGGATTTGAAAAGATCCTAAAAAGGAAATACCTCAAAAACGTTGGTCAACTACAGCAATCTACATCCAATGTGTGTGGTCTATACTGCGCATACTATGTTATGAAGAGACATCAGGGAAAAACAATGAAAGACATTGTAAAAGACTTTAATGTACAACAGACGAAGCGAAATGATCGCTTGATAGTGACCTAAATGATGAAATTGTGTACTAGAAAGCGTCCAGTGCAGAGGAAATGATGTCATAATGTACGATTTATGTAGTGCTTGTTCTGGGTTCTATATTACAATAAATACAAAAGACATATACTAGTTTTTGCGCTATTTTTATGCTTTCTCGATAAATCCTCCCACAACCACCACCCACCACCACTGTACCCCTACTGGTACCCACTGTACCCCTGCTGTACCCTGACTGTACCCCTGCTGTATCCTCACTGTATCTTTCCTGTATCCTGGCTATATACTCACTGTATCTTGACTGTATCCTCACTGTATCCTCACTGTATCCTCACTGTATCCTCACTGTATCCCTATCATTATACCCTTTATTATCCAGTGCATGACGAATGGCTATTTGCGTTTTTTTTTCACAATATAGTACTCTATTGTAAAATGTTCATTTCTATGTTTGTTTGTTAATGCGCTGGATCCTTGTAAAATAAATATAGAAAAGTATACTAATGTTGTTTTATTTTTACGCTTTCCAGCTAAATATTGACGGAACTACAGCCGTACCCTCACTTGTGCATGTGTATGTTTGTCTGTCTGGCTGTCTGGCTGCATGGTTCTCTGCATTAGTGTGTGTGTATGTCTGTCTGTGTGCGTGTGTGTCTGTCTGTATGGTTCTCTGCAAAGGTGTGTGTGTGTGTCTGTCTGTCTGGCTGCATGGTTCTCTGCATAAGTGTGTGTGTCTGTCTGTCTGTGTGTCTGTCTGTCTGCATGGTTCTCTGTAGAGGTGTTTGCGTGTTTGTGGGTGCTTAAATGCATGTTTTATGCATGTTAAATAACAGCTAGCCTTAGCTATAGAGGGGATATGGTCTACCTTGGTTATTGTAGAAAAAATAAACCCTCCTAAAATTGTCTTAAAACTCGTCAACGAAAAATTAACAAATATTTAGTGTCAAAAGCTGTTACATTTTCGCATTCACCTACCCCCTGATTTCGCCCTTTGATTCGTATAAATAGTATTATATTTTGACTAGTTCTCATACTACTGACAATAACCATTAAGTATAAGTATTCTATTGATTGAGGTCAGTGCGTGAAAATGCTCATCATGGGTGGTGCACATTATTGATTCATATAAATGAATTTTATGGGCGCCGTACAAGAGTGAAACCCACAATTATTGTTAGGGTCTAAAAGAAACAACTGTATGTACGCAGGCAAGATTTTTGAACGTGAGTTCTGTCCCTTTGATTTTTCCTAGCAGATGTTTGCTAGTACAGTTGCCATAGAAACGTGATTTAATAATATTATTGGCAATTATTTTATGGCGGTCATTAAAAAATTGATTTTCTTGCCCATGAGAATTAAGTACTTTTTACATGCAATTCTGACTTGCCATCGGTCCTGATCTGGGTCCAAACTGTTTGCATAGGTTATCAACAGACGACAAAAGTCGCTGCTAATACGTACATGCGCAGGCTTTGTCTTTGACAGAGGCTTTTTCAGCACTGCCAGATTTTTCTCAGGAAAAGGCAGAAACAGGACGAGAAAAAAACAAACAAAAGTAAGCAGCATGCAAAAGGACATGAATATAAAATTTGATGACGACCAAACACCTGTCTGAACACGCGTCAGAAGAAAAGGGCTCAGAGTGTAAGAGGTCATAATGTCTAAATATAGACGAACAGGTCTGAAAGTTTCATTTACTAAAAATAGAAAATGACGTCATTACACGAGTGACCTTGAACTTGATGCTATAATTCTACAGCATCCATTTGTCTGGTTAAAAAGGACCTTCTTACATGATTTTGTATGGTCATAAGGGACCTTTTTTTTGAAAGTTGATGCTCAAGTGGCATAAGTAATACTTGCGGTGTACTTATATCATCAGGAAGCATGTCTACCCTTAACAGCAGTTACTGCTCGTATTATTTTTCAACAGAAACAGAATTAGCTTGGTAGTTTATTTGACCTATCTTGCACCCAGGCCATTTTTTCATGGATGTCAATTTGTTTATCGGGATCCCCTAAATGCGAAAACAAGTTGTCATATAAAATAAACCTGCTTGGGCCATTTGAAATGCATGATTTCCATGTGAAACTCTAATTCGATTCTCAATAATGAGGCTGTACCAACAGAATCAGTATCTCAGCTGCTACTCTTCCTAGAACCAAAGCAAAGCTTAGATATAGGCGATATGCAAATAACCTTTTTTCACTTAATTTGTATATTCGTGAATGTTAAAGAAAGCGTTAAAAATTGTAAAAAAAATCATGAATCATTCGGCGATGCATTTAGTTATACCATCGGTTACACAATTTGACAATTCCGTTTGTACTGGGTGGGGGATATGTAGACCTACCTTGCACTCAAAGGACTATTTCTTTGGGATATAAAATTGTTCAATTTGGCCACCAAAATGCAAAACAATATTTTTCTAAAAAATAAACTTGTTGTGATAAAACACGTGGTTTCCATGAGAGTCAATAAGGCTATCCTAAAGAATGGGGTATACCTACAAAAATAGCCCAGCAAATCATACTGGGATACACAGCTTGGTACCAAATTACTGTATTGTCGTAGTACTTTTACCTGAAGGTCAGATATGCAAAGTATATAAGTTTCATATTCATATATTTATTTATATAAGTAATGAGATAATATTCGAAAAATAATGTTTGTTCCTACAAAGTTACACAAATATCAGCTGCTAACTATCACATACTACCAAACTTGGTACTAAACCTTTGCTAAGGCAGGGCGCTCTTACCCAAATGGTCTGATATGCTAGTTACATAGTTTGAATATTCATGAATATTAATGAACTAATTTGAAATGAGATAAATAATGCAGAAAAATGAGGGGGTGTACCTACAAATTACTCCTATCTTATTTGCTAATTGATCTTGAGTACTAAAACTGGCACCAAATTAATGCTTACTAAAAGTACTATTGTCCACTGGTCTGATATGCAAATGATATGATATTCGTGAAAACATGAGAAATTAGAGAACATTGTAGGACAATTCAGGGGATGTGTCTACAAAAATTCTTATGTTTCTGTTATCCATTGCCCTAGAGTACTAAACCTGGTACCAAACAACCCTTTTACCTAATGACAAGATATGCAAATTATCTGATTATCATAAACATGAATATTGATGAAAACATTAGAAATGAAAGAAAATCATAGAAAAATAATTTGGTGTATCTACAAAACTGCTCATATCCTAGCTACCATTTATCACAAATTTCAAAACTTGGTATCAAAGCCTAGAAAATTTTGTTTTATTCTATTATTTGGTAGGCAATCTATCAAATTTAAAAAGGCATGCCCTTTTTAAATTATGCAATATGCCAGAAACCTGATCAAAATGGAATGAAAAATAATAGCTTCAGTTGTTATTCAGTAAACAATTAAATGCAATGGAAGGCAGCCATTTTAAGGCTGTGTGTCGTCACAAAGCCCTAATTAAATATCCATAAACATAATCACTAGTTTCTTGCTATTCATTTTAACTTTGATTGCAGTTTTATTGTTTATTTGATTTTGAAAACAAATGTAAAGTTCGCATTGAAAATAGGGATTGTACTGGCTTTTCAAAATAAGCTAGAAGTTAATTAAAGCTGCATAATCTTTAACTTTTGATCTTCTAATTTTAGAAATGAAGTATCTATTTTTCAAGAATGAAGTTACATTACTCAAATGCAGGTTAAAATTTTACCATTTTCATACATCTTAACAAATTATCTCTATCAAAACAACAGCATTTGTGTTAAAAATCAACTGTCTAGAATTATTGGAGGGGCGCAAATAACTCCTAACAAGAGAAAAATCACCTGTTTTATAAGACAATTCACTTTTCCATGCAGTTTTCAGCTGTAGTGAACATATTTACTGTGAAAACGTAACTAAATTCTATTTTCACAAATGGTTTAAAATGAAAAGATTTTTTTCGAAATATGTTCATAGTAACAGACCTAGTCTCTTTGAATTTCGATTTTCGAATCGCTTTAACTTTCTAATTTTATATCCGATTTTTGATCAGGTTTGTGGCAGATTGCATGGTTTAATAAGGGCTTACATGTCAGACTCACTTGATTTAAGGTTGCCGTCCCCCTTTATTAATGATATCATTAGAAATTAAAGCAAAAATTGCTAAAAGTAAAGGGGTGCACCTACAAAATTTATAATACCCTCAGCTGCTAATTTCCTTAGAGTACTAAACTTTGTGCCAAGTTTATGCTTAGATATTGTCCATTTATCAAAGGGACTAATATTCAAATGATCTAATTCTAATATTCATTAATATTAATGTAAATATGAATAATTAGAGAAAGATAGGATTAAAAAGTAAGGGGGGTACGGGAAAGATATTTATATTTAAATTTCTAATTACCCTAGAGAACCAAAGTCGGTACCAAACACCCAAACATATGCTGCTAAGATACAAATCTTTCATTTATTGATAAGATGTACAAATTTTTTAATCATAATATTCATGAGTAAAACATTAGAACTGAGAAAACTCGTTGAAAAATTAATGAGGGTGTACCTACAAAGCTGCTCATATCTCAGCTGCCATTTGTCATAAATTTCAAACTTGGTACCTGATCAAAGCCAATATAATGTTATTTTAGAATCACTATATATGAAATACTACTTATCTGATTTAAATATTCATGTATGTTAATGAAAACATAAGAAAATAAGAAAAACTGGACGTCAAATTAATTGTAGCGTACTTACAAGACGACTAAGATCTCAATTGCTAATTATCTTATACTAAATGTGAATTAAATGTGTTATGCCTTAGCAATAATCTGGTACCAAATTGGCAGTATAGAACACCTAGCAAATGATACATAGCTAGTCTTGTTAGCACACCCTTTCATTTTTCTCGTTATTCACTTATTTCTAATGTCTTTATTTATTTTCATAAATATGCAAATTCGATAACTTGCATATTGGACCGTTCACTTCAGGTGCCATGTCGTAGCATTAATGTTGTACCAAGTTTGGTTGTAAAGGATAATAAGCAGCTGATATATAGGTAATTTTGCAGGTACACCCCCTTAATTTTTCTGCATTTTTTCTCTCATTTCTCTTGTTTTCATTAATAGTTATGAACCAAACTTGAAATCTTAATTAAAGATGTTTGCGCTGGAATAACTTGAACTGTTTTTAAAGTCACGTGATTATCAACAGTACATTGCTAAAATATCATCCCCTATAATTTCCGAGGCAATTTGTGTGTGTTACTTAAATATCCTGCATTTTTCCCCAGATGCTCTTGATTTAGCAATATCTGAATCCAAGCTGTGCTCTTTTAACTAAAATGCCTAATGAGACCATTAAGTTGAGCGAACATATCAAGACCAGACGCATTTGGGAAATTGAAAAGGAAAATAATTGCTCGTATCAGCATGGCTTAATTTGTATGACATTGTACGTCGCATCGGAAGTGCTCCCCGAAGTGTTCAGTTGACGCAGATCAAGTTTGATGCATTCAACATGGTAGAGGTCACATACTTAACCCTTTTCCGGTCAATTCAGTTCTCCATCGATATCATTTAAAGTTTTATGCATTTAAGTCAGAATGGCCCATCGTATATATTGAGGGTTTATATGTCATATGTATTTCTTTCTCTGAAGATCGATTTTGTCTTAGCAGACCCTGATAAAATTACGCATTATGCGGCATTTCATCTGGGTTTTCACTGTTTGCCATAGTACCCGTTTAGGGGTTTCCAGTTCTCAGAGGGTTAATTTATGTATTTGGTGAGTATGATGGAGCGGGCAGTATTGTGATTACTGAGGTAGTTGAAAATTTAAAGCCTTTCACTCAATACTCACTACTTTTTTATGCTGTTTGCACTCCGAAATATTGGATCATATACAAGTACTTTAACCTATAGCCTGCTTTTCCTTATCAATTTGATAAGATAAAGTTAAGCAGTTGCCGTTAACATGTCTATTATGCAACAGTCCGACCGCCTGATTTAAAACCCAAACACAGTTCATGGCTGGATTTTTTTCTTTTTTTTTCTCGACGTTGGGCAAGGCATCAGACTCATTGACGACCCTGACTCGAAACTTTCATCAGCGGGTTGTTGCATGATGTTTGTCTTTTACTACGCCACCAGAGCTCAACTAGTGGTTTTTAAATACCTGAATTTTACACCATAAAAGTGGTACCACTCAATAATTAGTTTATGACTCTCCCTGGGGGCTACTTGTCAGGCAGATCAAATAAAGGCCTATCATAATGATGTGATAATGAACTCTTGCATGGCGAATAATGAGGTCCCTTGAACAGCTAAGTTTTTTTAATTAAAATATTGAAATTTATCTTGGCGAAAGAAATGTTGTTGTCCTCTGAGTCCAGTGAGTTGCAATACATTTAGACGTTAAAAGTTCTATAGTTTGGTTTCTGACGGGTCATTAGCGGAAAAACTGATAGGAACAAATTATATTACGATTGCAATCTCACCAGACTAAGAGGTAAGATTTTGTCCATTTCGCCCGAAACCATTTTCATTGACTTTATCAAAAATAGACCTTTAAAATGTACTATAATCTATAAGGCTGGGCCTAAACATGGGCGGATCCAGAAAATTATGTCAGGAGAAGGGGTGGTCCTGACAACGTCTTTTTTTTTTTTTTTTTTTTTTTTTTTTTTTTTTTTTTTTTTTTTTTAATTCATCAACGTATATTCACAGAGTGCCGTACGAACCTCCCTCGAGAAGCAATTGGACCCAAGGGGTCCAATTGCTTCTCAAGTGGGGTACGTATGAGTATTTCTAAGGAAACCCTCTATACCCTTGTAATTTCCAGGGAGTGATCCGAAGCCCCTGCCCCCACACCGTCCTCTGGACCCGCCCATGCGAAAGAATCTGTAAGCTGCACTAACTGTCACCTTACCCCTTACCCATTGAACACAAAAAGCCCAAGAGATTGCAAATTACATACATGTATATCATCAGTCTAGGCTAAGCTAAAAAGCGAGGGAAATCCACTCTTAATATTGCACGACCCATAGAACTTGAAGTCATGATGTTCACCATCATAATTTGCCCTTTAACCTGTTAACTCAAAGGGAGATATTAGCGAGAGGAATACTACTGTCCTGCCAGACAAGAGCGACAGTGACGTCATGTTTTGTTTACAAAGCTATCAGGGACTTGGAATCCGCAATAGATCACTTGTGTATTAATCCTATCCGCAGGATAGGTTTAATACACAAGTGATATATCGATTCGTGTTAGCTCAAGTGGAGTGTACAAGTTAAAGTTTTACTTATCAATTGTAAACAAAATATTACGTCACTGTCACTCTTGGTTTTGTGAAAAATCTTACATAGTATACAGCATAAACTGAGCCCAGGGACAACCAGGGAAATCATTTTGATGTTAGTGTGCTAGTCTTGCAAGCAAGAGGTCCCTGGTTCAATCGAATAATTGCCTACATTTTCTCTATTTTTGACAAAAATATATTTCTGATAGGCTATTTAGCACAAGACCAGGCTCGAAAAAAATCTCTCTTTTTTGTAGGCCAAATAATTGCAGTTCATTTGTTTCAAAATAACGAAGAGAAGAGAGAGTATATCGTGCACTTAAGTAATTCTTGATTTTTAAGACATTGGTGTAAACAAGACTTAAGACTTTGTTGAAAAAAAATGAGCCAGTGCATGAGATTTCCAACAATGTGGCATTTTGACATGTGTAGACTCCAATGAGCCTCTGCAGCCTCCTTTAAAGCTTAGACACTCCAAATGGTGTTCAGTCAGTAGCTTGACAATCATAGAATACTCAAGCGACTAGCAAAGGCTCTGATCAGACTGCGCGTATGTGCAGGCTGATCTGCAGCTGAGGCTTTGCTGCTCGCACATACCACATTGGTGGAAATCAAAAATAAGCACTTGACAGTATCAGTTTGAATTGCAAATGGGTATCGAATTTGCGTTTTACAAAACAAAATGTATACTTTTCCGGTGCCGGGAATCGAACCCGGGCCGCCTGGGTGAAAACCAGGAATCCTAACCACTAGACCACACCGGAATTGCATCTAATACGATGAAAGGCGAAATAGTAGCTAAATTAATAAGTACACGGTTGTCATACTATAATAGCATTAAAAGCATCAGGGCGTGACTGCACTAACAATAATGAACTGCTCCATAAAATAGGGGTGTTATAACATTATGCCATGCACTTATTCGTATTTACAATATAATTTTACAATCGATTCGATGGCGCATTAAGTATAACGGTTGCACTCAAAGAACTTGATAACAAGGTTGAAGGTTCGAACCCCAGTAAAACCTTTTTTTTTTTTGCTTTTCCAAATATGCAGGAAATTTTTCGAGATTTACATGTTTGCAGAAAAAGCATGTTTTGATGTTTTATGCGCATGTTAAGCGACTTCACTCAGTAAAATTGCGAAGCTTGTATGGAGATACAGCTATTATTGAAAAAGTGGACAAGTTCTGTGGAGGAAAAGTAGTCTGGAAGGAAACGGTCACTGCATCGTGTATGGGGCAGGACTGCAGCACTCACAGGCGTTAGCAGATCTACCGCTCAGAAAATTGTGGAAGATAAGAAGAAGGCACAGGACGAACAGTAACAACCAAAGCAACCACCGTCACCTACGTCGAAAGTGTAACTGGATGACTTTGACCAGGGTGTTGTACGGAGGACCATCGACAGCATATGTACTCCTTGAAGAAGGTTCTGTCGACCCTTGATAACATCAGAACAGAGCTCAAACAGAGCATTGGTTACACTGGCAGCAAGGGTCGTCTTCGCAAAGATCTCCTTCAAATGAAGTTTGCTTACACACGTTGTTTGGTGAATCGAAAAGTGCTGATGGAGAGACAACATGTAGTCCTCAACGGGATCAGATACCTTCGCAGGGACAGGGAATTGATAGAGGCAGGTTACACAGTCGTTTATACATGATGATAACTCAACGACAGACAGAGAATAAAATTTGAAAAGTCCTAGTACTGTGATGAAATTGCTAAATAAATATAAAAAAACAAAAAAACAAAACAAAACCAGCAGAATATACAACTGCAAATAAAAACACACTAAAATCATTTTATAACACATAAAACTTACTTTCCTATCTTAAAATAATTAAACACCAATACATGCAATAAATAGTCAGGGCCCTTAGGGACTCCCGTGCGAATTTGATGCCGATTTATGGTGACCTATACCAAATCAAACTTTAGGGGATAACTAATGAAAATCACCTGGTCACCCATCTGGGTTTTATGTCTGGACGTCATTATGACGTCATCAAAATAGCGTATATTGTATCAGTGCAATTTAAACGGTATGTCCATTGTAGTCTTTGGGGATCAGGACTTTCTTGCATTTTGTGTGCCAATTTCAGTCGAAATGCACGAAATTTAATCTTAGGGGGTAAATAATTAAAATTAACATGTCGCCCATATTGTCTTCGCATCAGAACAAAAAGATGACGTCATTGAAATGACGCCTAATATGTAAATACCACATATATATGCATTTTGTCCATTTCCAACGCATGGAAATATTCCTTTAATGAACTGGTAGCCTTATCATGATGACTTAATGCAAACTCTTTTAAATCGTAACATACAAAATATATTCAGATAGGGTGAAGTCAGTTCGAGGGTGGGACGTAAATGCCGTCACGATTTACGAATAAAAAGACAGTGGAGTGAATGAAGAACAAACAGTGTTTTTGATAATATACAGAGTAAATATAATCTCTTATGCTTATATATATATATATATATACACACACTAAAATCATTTTATAACACATAAAACTTACTTTCCTATCTTAAAATAATTAAACACCAATACATGCAATAAATAGTCAGGGCCCTTAGGGACTCCCGTGCGAATTTGATGCCGATTTATGGTGACCTATACCAAATCAAACTTTAGGGGATAACTAATGAAAATCACAAACGAGAGCCAAGGGGTCAGGACAATTTACAAATATATTACTCTAGTGCATCCACCACAGTGCTTTCTAAGGGCACTGAGCCGAGGTGAAAGAATGCTTCATGGATAGAGTCTCCAGCATAGCTAAATGCCTGCCAATATGATTTCTTGCCCTTTCCTGGCATTGAACTAGTTAACACCAGCACCTGAAAGTGCGTTGAATTCGATCAGAGCCCTGGCACATTGACATCTTTAATAAGTGTCCTGATCTTAGAAACTTGATGATATATGAGCAAGACTGTTTAAGAAAATGTAAAATATCAACACTCTGCAATTGTTTTATATGTGTTTTATTATAGCGGCGAAAACAAAATTTGCTCCTCTGCAAAACTGGGGGTAGAGTTGTGCATGAGCTCATATAAGACAAAATATTTAAGATAGAAACGCAAACTTTGGTTTTGTATTTGTCAATTGAGTATATGTTTGTTAAACCTAATCTAAAACGGTTTGAAACCAACTCAGAGCAGTCGTTGAAGTAAATGACGATAGCCAAAATTACCACTTTTAAATTATAATTAAGTTCATGTAACGCACATAATACAACATGCAGCCGTATTAATGTTAAACAGCTGTCATATGTAGTAAAGACATCCAGTAATTTGCAGACTATTAGAATGTTCA
Organism: Loripinus fragilis; assembly: GCA_964019695.1. Taxonomy (NCBI): domain Eukaryota; kingdom Metazoa; phylum Mollusca; class Bivalvia; order Lucinida; family Lucinidae; genus Loripinus; species Loripinus fragilis. The sequence continues at coordinate 36,360,564 of OZ026516.1, forward strand.
TTGATTAGCTAGTTTTAATGTCTCCTTTCTGTACCCCAAACTTTCAATTTTCTTATTCTCAAATTGATAAAATAACATATATAACAAGCTGATACAGGCTAACACCCATGCTTACAGTGTGCAAACAGCTCCTATTCGATGCACCTGAATTGGTACATACGATAGAATATGTCTAAAGGATTTGGGATGGAGCAGGTCATTACTCAGCTTGCAGTCAAAATCAAATTTGATGATTATTCTGGTTTTTATGATATGAGGAGGACAATTATTTTACCAGAGAAGCAGAAATAATAATCAATATTGTATATGACTTAGATAAGGATTGGTTTTGAATATTTACATTAGAAAGGGACATTTACTAAATTGTACTGTTTAAATGTGAAAAGATTATTTCCTATGTTCCTCTAGGATGTATTTCTATTTTAGAATTATTCATATTAAGAAATATTGAAAAGAAATATTCATAACATCTGTAACAAAGGTACAGGGGCTTAATAATCATCAATACCTAAGATTTAGGCACCAGAGGCTAGAAACTTTAGCTAGGAAAAACATGCGAACTTTATACATTTTTTCCTGAAATTTCAATCCTTACATCAAGTTAATGTCCTTGCTCATTTATTATGTCATGTAACATATGTTACAGCCTTTAACAAGTGCTTCAATCTTGTTGTTAACCTGCAAATCTATATTTCTTTATAATATGAGCAAGACAATCCCAAATATGCAAGATATCCAACAGCAGCAAATGTTTTCATATATTTTTATTTAAATGATGCCTACCAAATTCGGCTCCTAAAATTTGGGGGTAGCCTTTGGGTTGTTTTTAAAATTGCTCGTATAAGACACTATATTTAAAGTATAAAAGCAAACTTTGGATTATCACTTACCTAAATGAGTTTGTTAGTATAAAATAATCAAAACATTTTGGAAAATGCACATATCAGCTAAAAAGTAAATGATATTGGTCACAATTTTCATGTTTAAAGGGTAATCTAATTTAAGTAACGCTCATAACACCACAGGAAGCTGTTATTTTGCTCCAAAAGAATTTATATGTAGCTAAAGTAGTCAATATGCAGACCATATGAGTAATTTAAATAATTAGCCTTCTTTCTGTAGCTCAAACTTTTAATTTTCTTTTTTTCTAAATTCAATATGGTAACATATGTAACAGGCTGTCAGAGACTAACGCCCAGGCGAATATAGTGCAAACATCTATTACAAGACGCAGATTTAAATCTTCTTTTGGATAGGATAAGATAGAAGCAATAACATTCTCAGCCATCAGTCTAAAGGTAGCCCGATAAGCTGGGTATTTATAGGAAATCTACGGTATTTTGCATGCAAAATATAGTTATCGAGAAATAATTCTTTGTCAAAGTCAGGTAAGGCATTGATGTTACCATTATATGACTAAAATAATTGATATTATGTTAAAAAAAGCTTTCGTGTTGGATAAACAGTCAGGGGCATAACCTGTATTAGTTACAATATATATCACTCGAAAAAGTTAAAATTGTGTCTTTTCAACAATGATTTCAAAGTGAGGCTATCGAAAGTAACTTATTTAGGTTAATTCTGAAATTATTTACGCCAAGGTCAAATTTTAGTCCGTCAAAAATATAACTTATTCAAGTTAAAAAGTAGCTTATTGTCTGATTTTCAATGACCTCGCGTACAAATTTCTAGACGATGCGTACACAAATTTATTGCATAATCGTAAAGTTATGTTAAAGGTCTTTCAGATAAAATTACCCACATGGCCGTGAAAATTGCAGTAACTCCAGAATATGAAGATGAAAAAAGACAGTTTCACTCAAACAGGTTACTTTTGTTTTTGTTGCTAAAAAAGTTAACTGCTTTAAGTGATATATTTTTTGACTTTTGGAAGTTATGCACCAGACTGATAAATATGACCATACCAACACAAACCATAGCTTTTATTAACGAGCAGTTTCTCATTATGGTCGCCATATTTATGACGTCATAACTAGCCTCAGACGCGGATTTGAGATGGGTGACCACCTTTAAATCAAAGGTAAGACGACTCCATTGAAGGTTTTGATATAGGTCACCATAAATCGGCACATAATTCGCACGGGACCTATTTTTTGTCCCTAAGGGCCCTGACTAAAACTTAAAGAAAAAAAAACAGGACCGAATTGAGGCTCGAACTCACTACATCGCGTGTTTCAGTAGAGCGTTTTAACCACTGAACCATAGATTTGTTTGTTTGATTTGATTCTTAACGTCCCATCAACAATCTTTCAGTTATATAGGGACGGGTCTTCCTGGGTCGAACCAGTACTAAGCTAGGATAAATGTGTCTTGCTCAAGGACCACAACGCAGTGACGCCGGTGAGGCTCGAACCCGCGGCCCTTCGGTCTCGAGTCAAGCACTCTACCACTGAGCCACTGCGCTCCCTACTGAACCATAGAGACAGATATCAATTGCATATAGCGTTTAAGGATATAAAGACATTTTACAAACAGTTAACGGTAAATTATCTGCTCAACCCAGAAAATAGACTCGACCAAAGGTCAATACTGAGAGGTCACAAATGAATAATACACAGGCAATTTGGGTCTCGTCACTTATTCCGGTGTTAAGATAACTTTCTCATCATATTAATTATCTTCATTTAATCACAGATAAAGGCCCCGAAATTTGTGGGTTCAGATTGATATTTGTTCATCATATTCACATTTTATCTTTTAGCTTTAAAATTATATACTCCTCAAAATAATTAAAGGACCAAGATTTTAGAACGTGAGTATAATTAGCTCAAACATTTAAATACTGTAAAACTTGGCCCAAAACTTTCTATTCTTTATGCCCATAAATCAAGAATCATTATTAATGATTCCCGTGACTAATTCTGCCATAACTGTGTCTCAAATGCACATACCCTCAAATACCCACTTTCAAAAGGCAGTGGGTGGGGTAAAGAACTTCTTCTGTGGTCATTCGAGTAGAATGAAAGTGGCATCAAATTAAACTTTGTTTTGAACAGTTCAGCTTACATGCAAAAACAATCTTCAAACAGCGTGAATATACTAGGAAGCAAGCATTTTCATCTCTGACAATGGAGTATCGACATCGCTTTGTTTTCTGAAAACAATGTGTGTACTTGGCCATCAAGAATCAGATTTTCAGTCGTCATTTATGCCTTTGGGTTTCAGAAAGATGTCCCGATGAAATGTTTCAAGATTGTCACAGACAAACGTCAAAACCAGTTATCTGAATCCGTAGTCTGGCCATTACGCCACAGCCAAAAGGGACAATTTTCTCTCACAGGAAGAGGCTAGTGGTACTGTAGGTATTAAAACGCAGTAAAATCATGCGAAATTTGAAATTTCAGCATCTAATAACACTTTTCATTCATTTCATGCAGTTCTGTGGTCTATGGATAACACACAAAAATGACATTCCAAATTATTTAGGCCAAGTTTTAAAATGGCAAAAAAAATCCTTGTTAGTAACATTTTCTACCATTTTCTTTTTGCTGTTTTTTTTGGAAATACGTCGTTAAAGATGTCCGAAAAATTTAGGCTAGATCGTAAGATTGGTTTTTAAAATCCGTTCTACACAAAATGCAGCAATATTATAATTGATAGCATTGGTCCTTCAATTATTTTGATGAGTATACAAAAAAACGTTGAAGGCATGATATAACAAATACGGTTTTGTTATCGTGGATAATTTATCTTTGCCAAAAGCGTACAATTATGACTAACCCGTAATGGACATTTTTTTAATATTTCTAGAAAAACACATTTAAAATCTGATCTTATTGCCGTTTTGGCATAACAATTCAGAGGTTGTTAACTAGAGGATGCAACCTCCAAGCAAGCATATTCAAAAGTTCTCATTTTTGTCAGCCTTTATTTGAAGGTAATGCTACTAAAATACCATAGAAAGCGACAAACGCAAATTGCTGGTGTAGTATGACAACAGTGAAGAAGTGTAGACAAATATATCGTAGCACGGGTTGATCAACATAAGATATTTCTAACAGCAAGTTGTCGTGGCCGAGTGGTAGAAATCCATCGGGATCTTCCCGCGCAGGTTCGAATCCTGCCTGTTCATTGCAAATTCGACAATTATTTTATCAAAAATATGTCCTCCACGAGAAGGCTTCAAAGATCCATATAAGGACATTTTATTTGCATAAAATTTTAATTATTTCCTTACCCATTATTTTAAACATATGTTCTGGGTACTCAAAAGGATCGTCTCATTGAGACGGTCCTTTTGAGTGCCCACAACATATGTTTTGGATGAGAAATAAAGAAAATAGTTTTCCAATACGCAGTCTTATCTGGAGGTCAGGCTTGATTGTGCGGGTCTAACCCAAGCCCTCATCTCTAACCAGTAGAACGTAAGAAGCCCATGAGTTCACAGATGATATACCTAAAACCCAAAGTAACTTTACACGTGTTTTTTAACCAAATAAAATACTGCAATGAGCTTCTGGTACCCGCCCTAACATAATTCACGTAAACAAACTTAGGAAAAAATAATCTTCTTTCGAGTAATATTTGATTCCATTAAAAACACACAATCAACATTTCCTAACAAAATCCTAGGTAATTCTAAATCTAGGATTCAAACACGCTATTTAAAGGCCATCGATTGCCCATCAAAAATACTGCAAAACATTTTGTCTCTGACGTATGTTTAGTTTTTGGCAGCATCTTAAAGTTTGTTCACGTTGAAATTATCTCTCTTTGAATTAAAACTATAGTAAACTTTCGTCCTTTCTAAAAGCTTTACTTCAGATGACATTTGATTTTTTTCAATCTGTGATTTTTGAATCTCTGCGAGAGTTTGTGACAAGGTAATCTGATAAAAATTCCCATCGGTTTGGAAGACAAATGGCAAACAATTTGTATTGTGAAATTCCGTTGAAAGCACTTTTAAGTTCACAAAAGGGTATGGACGTAAAACACCACTCTAAATTGTGTTACTCGTAGAGTTATCCGGGCTTATTTGAACTTTAAACAACGATTCAATAGCAAGTCTTTCATACTAGGCCTTTAAAATTTAAAATTGTCCAATCTAATAAAAATTGATGCGTTGTGGAAAAGTTTACTTTGCCCCCCCCCCTTGTCTGTCCCATTTGGACCTTGTAGTGGCATTTATGACAAAAAAAAACACAAAATTCGGCTGGCATATGATTAATTGGTCGGACTTTTATATGAATCAAAAGAAATTAATAAATCACTCACCTATATCTGGAAATGGTATATACATTAACAGTGTAAAGTTACTTTTGGTTTTAAATACTAGTGAAGCCCATAACCTGGCTCTTAAGACAAACAGAAACAGTACTATGGCGGTAACATGCTGGCTTTGCAAACGAAAGGCCTGTGGTTCAATATCAAAATGCCCAATTTGTTCTCCTTTTGAAAAAAAAATATTTCACTTTCATGAATAAGCTCACTTTAAAATATCTTTTTTGAATGTCAAATAATTGCAGTTCGTTTGTTTCGAAATAACGAAGAAGAGAGAGTATATCATGTGCACTTAGGCATTTCTTGTTATTAAACAAGTGTTCGTCTTTGCAAATGAAAGACTTTGATGAAAAATATAAGTCTTTGACAGTATCAGGTTGGATTTTAATTGGGCATTGAATTTGCGTCTTAAACTTTTGCGGTACCTGGAATCGAACCAGGACCGCCTGGGTGAAAACCAGGAATCCTAGCCATTAGACCACACTACTACTACGTTGTAAATCAATGCTTTTAAATCAATAAGAAGGAAATAGATCATAGCATGCGATATTTCTCAGTAATATCAAGTTGTCGTGCCCGAGTGGTTAAGGCGAAGGACTAGAATTCCCGCGCAGGTTCGAATCCTGCGGACAGCGACATCATTTTGCTCATTTTCAATTATTTGGTGAAAACATATCCTTTGAATGCACTATGCACTGTAATCGAGAAGACTTGACTGAAAGCTTTACCCTAGCCCTCATCCCTAACCCTTAGAATGCAACACTTCTAAGAGTTAGAATATTATATATAAATTTGGAAGAGATTAAGCACCTGTACAGACTCACTAAAATCTCTATTTTGAATGCTCAAATTCTTTCAGGTCATGTGTACCAAAATAACGAATGGGATACTGTAGGTCGTGTACTTTAGCTTTGCTTTTTTTGACAATTGATGTAAAATCGTGTTCTTATTCGTGAATTTTGAAAGAATTTGTTGAAAAGCCGCCTGGGTGAAAACCAGGAATCCTAACCACTAGACCACACCGGAGAACATACCTTTAGGATGATAGGCGAAATTATAACTAGTTTAGCAATGCTAAATCAGGAAGTAGATCAAAGCGGCACGATGCCGACAACATATATAACATATATACTCAACAAAAAAGATTAAGGAAATTGTATTTGAGGGGCTATGCCAAAACTTCTATTACATTTAAAGACATTAGAACCTCACAGTATTATTACACCCAGGTTCTCAATGCGGCATAAAAGGAGGAATCAAGTCGGATCCGTATGTGCCAAATCACTAGAATTATTCAGAGTATGCGAAGCCAGTGCAGCTGACGGGGGACATACTCGTCACTGTAGGCATTCTCATCTTGCAAACGTAACATTTAAGGTAGTACCGGACTCACCAGCATATGTCCAAAAAGTTACCATCTTTTGACATGTTAAAAAATAGCTCAAAACTCATCTATTTTGACAAAAATAACAGGACCTTACCGTGCTTTTTAAAAAGTTATTAAACTTTAAAAATCGTAAAATATGAGTTTTTCAAAATATCAATTTCTCATATTTTAAAAAAGTTGAAAGTGAGAAATGCCATATTTTTTCCTGGGAATACGCTACATGCTATTGGCTTATAAAAGAATACAAAAAACAGCGAAAAAAAATGCACGTCGCTTATTTTTTAAGCAAAAATCCATTTTGTAAAAAAAACATTAAGGCCAAAAAATCGTTTAAATCTAGAATAAAAAACGTCACACAATGTAACTACAGAAACAAAAAACTTATCAAGTTGAAGGAAATTTGGCATAGAAACTTATAATTAATTAAAAAGCATATGTCACCGTGCTCGTTTTTCTTTTTTGTGCTATTTTCTTTTTTTACCTCTGAAATAAAAACAGGCATGGAGTGCCATACCTGCTTCATTGTTTAATTTAGGTCCGTGTGCGTAGACAGCGTATTGTTTGAGTTGATGTCCGTGTTCAAAAAAAAGCCTATTATTTGTCTACTTCTCATTTGGCACGTTCTAGGACCCCTTAAGACCTTTATAAGTGCGTGCGTGCGCGCGCGCTTGTGTGTGTGCCAAAATGAGGGTGAGTGTATGAGAGAGAGAGAGAGAGAGAGAGAGAGAGAGAGAGAGAGAGAGAGAGAGAGAGAGAGAGAGGGGGGGGGGGGCAATTCACGTGCTGATGATTCATAGCATTTTTGTGATGCTTTTATTCTTTTCTTTTTTTTCTTTACTTTACGTACAGTATAAGTATTCTGGATTCGTTACAAAATTGACGTCATCAGCAGTAACGGGTATAGAAGTGTCGTCAGGATGGCGCAAGTCTTTGATCTGGAAAAAGGTTCTATTTCGAAAACGTTGTTGCAAGTGTTCAAGCGAGAAAATGACCTTATGCAATAATGGTTTTCTGATACACTATCATCTGCTAGACCCCTCAGGGGTAGTCATAACCCTCGCCTTTCATGTTTGGGTTTCAACACCACCCTGGTGTTCTAGCAGGTGGTAATGCATAGAAAATCACGTTTGATCCCAATATTGAAGTTATTAAACGAGCTGTAAAAAGAGATGAAATGCGAGGCTTGTCAAGAATTTTGTCACTTTTTCGTGACAAATTTGATAAATTTAATAATACAGGAGCACGACTGTTAGGTTCTATTTATTGTATGACCCTAAAACTACTTTTAAATCGCGTTTAGAAATTGCGTGGAACTATGCTTTGATGTTGCCATATAATTATATGAGAAACCATTACGGACGGCATAACATAGCGACGTGATAGCGTTACCAAAATTTGTAAACCACTAGTGGTACATGTCATTATATCACTCCAATGAAAAACACAAACGAACAAATAAATAAGTAAACAAACAAACAAGCAATAAGGCCCAAACCAGGGACTACTTGGTCTCAAGTTGAACATTCTACCAATGCGGCAATGGGTAAAGAAGAGATGATACACGAGTTTAGTTCTTTTCATAAAGGCAATTAGTCAATGCTAAGACAAGCATGCATATGTGAACGGCCATATTAGATTATTCACAGCTCGCATATATATATATACAAAATAAGCCTCAGTCAAAAAACTCTCCACTGGCTAGCTTAAAATAGCAAAAAGGCACGCCCCAGCATTTGGCGAGCGCTCTCACAGTGTCCAATACGTTGCTCTTGGGTTTCACCCAAGCTAAAAAATGGAGCCCTCCCACCTACGACGTCATATTTACAAAGATAATGGACTTAAGAAGCACAGTGGCTCAACATTTCTTAGAGTGTTAAACTAGGGATCGAAGGATTATTAATTTGTGAATCACCAGAGTCAAAGTGTTGTGTCATGGGGCAAGACACTTTATCAGCTAATAGTACATACATTGATTACGCATGAATATTAACTTTTCTGACCAGAATTGCCTGACCAGTATAACTCCGAACGCATTGAGGTGAAACTGGACCAGACGGTCAAAATATATTTGGTCATACAGATGTGTTGATAAATGATATTTTTTGTGAACGCCTAAAACTTGTACGTTTTAAGACAATAAATAAAGATAAACTCTTACTTTTTTTAAAAAACACTCTGTTATCTTTTGACATGGGTCCTGTATCACTTAATGGAAGCAAACCATATATGAAATTTGGAAGAAATCCAATTAAATGTGACTAAGCAGGAGTGACCACGATGGATGCAAACTGGTAGACGGCGGCCATTTTGCCGACCATCTTGATTATCATTTGTCAGAAAAAATCCATATTTGAATTTGAATCAGAGTTGATGCAAGCAATCCATATATGTTATTTGGAAGAAATCCGATTGAAAATGACTTAGTTAGAGTGACCACACCAGCAGAAGGACGGACAGATGGACGGACAGACAGATGGAAAGACAGATGGACGGACAAGCCAACCACAATAGAGCTCCGCAAACTCGTTGGCGTGGACCTAAATATATACTTAGTCATACAGATGTTTTGATAAACGATACGCACGTTTTTATGAATGCCAATACTTGTACATTTTAAGGCAAAAAATAACGATAACTCTTACTTTTATAAAAAAAACTCTGGGTTATCGTTTCCATGTGTCCCGTACTACGTTAAGGCTATGAAGTTAATTTCGAGCGACATTCAAAGGAATTGCATTTCAAGTTTTGATCACTTACAGCTTTTTAATGCGTTTTGCATCAAAAGAGAGAATACTACGTAGACAATTTTTTGCGGTTGTTACGCTTTAAAATCAAGTTGTCGTGGCCGAGTGGTTAAGGCGATGGATTAGAAATCCATTGGGATCTTCCCGCGCAGGTTCGAATCCTGCCGACAACGTTTATGTTTTGTTTATTGCATAATCATTTTCGTTTATTTTATCAAAATATACAGATTTGAGAAGGCTTGACTCAACGCATCTAGGGGTTGATCTTATCATACCCTTAGAAGATAAGACTAAATAGACATAGCTTGAAGACTCAGTTAATCAGACAAGTTCAAGAATTAGCTTGTTGTTTTTTTTTGTTTGAGGGGGGGGGGGGGGGGGGGTTAAGTGTATGAAGGGTGGCCACAACAAGCCGGCCAACATTGGCCTGCCAGCGAAACGCCATTTAAATGGCGTTTCGCTGGCGTGCCGATGATGACCCAACATTGAATGCTGGCTTGGTAGCTTTGAGATTTTTCAGGGGATCCGGACCAGTATAGCTTAGAAATCCTAAATTTTTGTGATTTTTCTTGGGGGCGTACGACCCACCTGTACGATCCAGCCCTCTGGATCCGCGCATGTAATATATTATTGTTATTGCAGCAAATGGATTAAATGCAATTGAGGAGAGAAGGAAATGAACACGAGCTAAGAGAAATACTTTCTTTTAATGTACAATTTATTGGATGCAATTGCATAATTGAAAGTATTCTGCCAATGGCTGATAAGTCTGACTTTTAAATTACATGCTTTGAAATTTTAATCAAACATTCCTTGGCGCAACAACAGAATATAAGCAATGCTTTGTGATAGTTTGGTATGCACGGTATAGACCAGCCTACTAAACTGTGCGTTTTGGTTTAGCTTGTTTTAAAAAGCTTAAAGGAACCAATCACATATAAGTGCCATAGAGATAAAAGACATTTGCGTTAACCCTTTACTCTATAGGCTATTTTTAGATTATGACATCATTTTCTATTTTTAGACAACATTGGAAAAATTCAAGAAAAATTTAAGTTAAGATGTGAATACTTTTGAAAATATTATAGAAAATGGTGCATTTGCTCCAAAAGAGCAAATGCTCCATTTCCATGATATTTTAAATACATGATATTTCAAGGGATTGTGGAGTAAAGGTATAACATGCAAGCTGGACCGGTATCAGGCACACATTTAGCTCTGTGAATTTTGAAGACAGAAACTGCAGAGACAGATAAGACACCGCATCAATATCTCTGATGCTTGACATGGTTGGCAGACAGCTATAACAAAGCATAATATTTCCTAAGAAATACATGAGCAAGCTCGTGAGATTTTGGTACTTATCGCATATGCGCAAAAACCTCAATTAAACGCACATTGCAGAGGTATCCAGCGGGGCTAGACGTCTACATTTTGGTATGAAGTTTCATCTAGATCCAAACCAAATTTGTGAACGCGATATTTCAAAATGGTATTTTAAATGTTTAATAAACTGCTAGACTCAGTGCAGTACTAGTGGTCAAAGATGTCATTGTAATCTAATAAATACATGGCAAGAAGCTTCATGAAACTTGAAAGAAGATAAAATCTGTAATAACCAGAAAGCGAATAGCAGAGACGCTGATCTAACCGCTTGACTGGGTCTTAGTAAAATCGGGGTTTCTCTCGGCAAGGTCCATACCGACGGGCCATTTTCACCGTGTATATGCATGTTACTTTATTTTCTTTAAAGTACATTTAATGATTCTTCTTACGCGTACAGAATAACGAATGAGCCGAGGTTTGAGATTTCCAACAATTTGACATTTTGATAAGAGTAGACTCGGACGAGCCTCTGCAGCCTCCTTTTCAACTTAGAAACTCTAATTGGTGTTCAGTCAGTAGCATAACAATCATAGAATACTCAAGCGACTAGCAAAGGATCTGATCAGACTGCGCGTATGCGCAGGCTGATCTGAGGCTTTGCTGGTCGCACATACCACATTGTTGGAAACCTCATGCACTTGCTCAAATTATATGGAAAGGCACTGATCTAACTGAAACAAAGCAAATTTCACTTTCTGCTGTGCAAGACAATGAAAGAGATAGCAAAAAATAACATTTCGATAAAATACATCCACATTCCCTATATGATATTTGATAGCTGCTAAACAATATTACACCCAACCCCCTCCTCATTTCAGCTGCAAAAGCTTGCAGTTACCGTGAAGCATGTACACAGTACTTGGCGATAATTTTAATTTGGCGCTCTCAGCGACATACACAAAAAATCACCAAAATAAAAGCCCTCGGATTTCACTTACACATTACACATAAATGCATTACCCCATCCGTGATACCTAAGAACAGACTGGAGACCACAATTTATCACATGGCGTCGCGTCTGGGAGTGATATGACGAATAATTCCAACTTAATGTTTTATCGTTTTTTCGGCGATTTTGATTGGACCAATCAAATCGTTTTTACACTTCGATAAAAACCCAGGCGTATGAATATTTGATATGCAGTGCTTATGATAACCACAGTATGTAAACAGAAATAAACATTCTGTACCCGTTCCTCCTAGCTCTCGCCTTATACATTATGAATTACAGCACTCGTGCGTAACCAGTTGTCGAAAATCGTGATGTGAGAGTTGTTGGTACAGCTGTAATTGCGAGGGCCCACCTATTAAAATTCATTTTCCATAGATCTTAGTAACTGTTACAGCTACAACCATGTAATCACGTATACATGTGATTGCCAATTCCACTAAAACCATGCAAACTGGCATTTAAGCTCGTTTTTGACACAGAATGGCTCTGATTGTGAGCAAGTCGTTTTTAACAAAGCAAAATGCAAAGGAGGAAACCGTTACAATCATGGAATAAAGCGGATTAAAATAGATAAAATGGCTTTTCTTACCTTGTTCGAATGTGTATTGTCTATATCGCTAACAATATAAATCGAAACGTGTACATGTACCTAAATACACGCATTTTTCCGACTACTGGTTACGCACAAGTGCTGTTATATAGAGAATACTTGGTGAGTGTCTTTTGCTATCAAGTTTATCAGGCAAGGCTTTGAGATCGCTTGTTGACATCGCGAGGCTTGCCGAGCGATTCAACATTCGTTCTCAAAGCCGAGCCTGGTAAACTTGATATCAAAAGACGCGAACCTGGAATTCTATTTATCAGTTTACCCATTGTTGAACACTCTTCAAACTAACGATCATGACGTAATTTTTCATTTCTGTGTCGATTCAGCGTCATTCAGTTGGGCACATCCGTCCGAACGAGATATAGTATGTGAATCCGAATATAATATCTAATTCGAAATAACATATCTGAATCGGGATATAACATACTATATTTCAATGTAGATATACTATCTCCTTCGAGATACATAACTCTATACATCCGGTTATCTATTATAATTTCATTTGAAATATTATATCTAAAACGGCATATAATTTTTGGAAATTTCAATGTGATTATATAATTGCCTGATCTAAATATTATCATTAGACTTATACCATCTTGAGTCGTTTAACCGCTAGACTGTAAGAAATCTATAAATGAGTGTGAGGGTATCTGTCCCGAGGATCATCGTTTGGCATCGCGCGGCTTGTCGAGAGATGACAAATTAGTCGCAACATGTGATTTCCAATAATGTAGCATTTTGACAAGTGTAGTCTCAGACGAGCCTGTGTAGACCCCTTTTTAGCTTAGAAACTCCAAATAATGTTCAAGCAATAGACTTAGAGTCATAGAATATTCAAGCGACTAGCAAAGGCTCTGATCAGAACACGCATACGCGCAGACTTGTCTGAGCCTTTGCTGGTCGCACATTACCACATTGTTGAAAATCTCATTTTGTGGCTCAATTTAATGGCGATCGTTAGGGACGGATTTTTTATTATCCTGACACAATTAAGTTCTTTTTCTTGCTCACCACTAAAGACCTCATTTTTATTGAAAAAAAAAACGTGAAAAAGGCTTCCAGAAAATCCTGAATACGCTGAGATGCGACATTATAGTTATGTGTGGCATAGTGACGTCAATTTTTACATTACAATGACGTCACAGATCAACGTGCGGCCCGCGTGCGGCTGTTCGTTTTTATCTATCGGGTTGGCATGTTTGGACCCATCATGATCATGTGTGTGAGGGTGGGATAGAAAAACCCGTCCCGAGGATCACCTATTGGCATCACCAGGCTTGCCGAGTGATATGACAAACGGTGATCGCGAGAGACGTATTTTTCCACAGGTGCTCGAATTTATGAAAAAGTGCTACCTAAAGGACCAGTCTGATCTGGGTCCACCATGTTTGCTTCTTTACTTGAATTCGTCAGTAATGTTAGTCGATTATTTGCAGCAGGCGTCTTCAGCAGACGTCATTTTTCAGATAGGCTCTGATCAGCCTTCTCTTGAATTATCATTCTGATCAGGTTTACACTATTCACTGACACATCGTCTTATTTTACACGCCTCTCATGGAATAATTGAGCAACTGGATGAGTACGGTTATAATGGCGTCGTGCGGCCCCTGCCTCTGAAAATAGAGTGGATGAGTAAGGTGGCGGCAAATGCCTCTAAATAGTGCCAAACGTTGTCGTCACTGTGTTTACGGTGCGTGTGCGCGACAATTAAGTCATAAGATTTGGTACTTATCGCATGTGGTGAAATGCTTCTTATTACCCAGCGAAACTAGATGTCTAAATGCTGCTCTAAGCATTGACCTTTTCTGTATGCGAGCATCGAAGGCTCTGGCTAGTCCGTACATATGTGCATGCTCGCCTTGGCTTGAGCTGCTCACCAATGTACGTCATCAAATGCAACTGATTGTCCCTTTCTAAGGTATGTTGTCTCAAACCTGGCGTCATATTACATACGAGCATCGTAACTGCTGAGTATGGGCATATCTTGAAATGATAGTATCATTTTACACTCCATTTGACTTGAGTTCCTACTGTACATGTATCCAGGTTTCCAACAACTTGGGTGGAATATTTGAAACGTTACTTGCATTTACTTCCGACATTTGGGGACGAGCACACTTTCGACTCTATTCTGTGTCAAAGTTCCCTGGTGAACTTTCCCATGACGCTGGCTTTATTGTAGCTATAAATTATTTCTATCAAATTCAAATATGCGCGTTATGCGCAAATCGATACGAGACTGCGCATGACGCAACAAAGACCACGTGTACAGATTGAGAAAAAACAATATTTCGATCGAAATATATCGGATATCTCGATTGAAATAATATATTTCGTTCTGGGTATATTACAAGTGGGGCATATCTCGATCGGCATATGATAATTAGGCATATCTAGATTGACATATTATATCTCGTTCGAACGGATGTGCCTAACTGTCATTAGCGACGTCATTCAAAAAGTGCAACGTCATCATGACCTGATAAAGGTAACATGCCGTGAGATAGGAAACGTTTATTAGGTTATGTTGAAATGATTCAGTTAATATTAGGGGTGACTGATAATCATGTTTATAAGGCGAGAGCTAGGAGAAACGGGTACAGGATGTTTATTTCAGTTTACATACTGTGATAACGAACTGTACATAAAACTTCGAACACAGTTAGTCTATTGTTGTGTCGGAGATAAAACATTCACCAGTTTAAACATAGTTAAGCATGTTGAAAGCTCATTTGAAAAATTCTTCTACTGTATGCTGGCGCATCTTCAAAGCAATGGGGGAACTGGTTGGCGAGGTTATGTGACGTCACTTAACAAACAGTCACGTCATTGAAGAGAATCGTCATCAAAACAATGTTAATAGAAAGGCTACATCAACAACGAAATGTTTCAACGCAGTTTGATGGCATCAAAACGATTTTAAAATAGACGTTTAGGTTTACTAATGTGGGGATTTTAGGCAGGGACTTGTGAAGGTCAGTGCTTTTTAAAACCTGTCGATCCGTGGTAGGGCCTAAATCTAAATGTTATTCAATGAGTCTAGCAAGCTGTTTGACAAAAGAAAATAATTCTTTAGCTAAATGGAGTTGTTTTTAGCTCATACTCACATATTTGCTCCCAATATAATGCTATTTTTATCATTATTTAGCAAAACAAAGTTTCGAACTGACAGACTTTCAAGATGGCTGCACCATCTTTCATGGACAGCAGTTACGAACTACTTTCCTTCAGCGGGCTTTAAAATTTGAAAAAAAATGTCAACAACCCTTTTCAAATGTGCGGGTTTGTTCCAAATTTGGAATTTTAAGAAATGAAATGCTATTTTTGAGGATTTTATCAATGTGTAAACTCCAGCGGCTCACTCACAAACTTTACATAAAGCCCTTTGGGCTTTACTCTGTGAGTGAGTCGTCAGAGTTTACACATCGATATAATCCACAAAAATAAAATGCATTCCTATAATGCAATAAAATCGATAAACCACTGGTGGTTTACAGATTAAGTAACGTTATGCAATGACGTATATTTTAACGTTACGCAAATGGTGGCAAAACCTTGAATTTTCATGCCAAAACTGCGAATTAAAAGTTATCTTAATGTGATGTGATAAATTCGTGCTCATATTTTATTGAATTTATCACAATCGTTGTGAAAAAAAAATGATAAAATGCAAGGCTTGCCGAGCCTCGCATTTTATCACTTTTTTCCCAACTCATTTAATAAATTCAATAAAACATGAGCACTCATGTACGATCCTCTATTTATTTTACTATACTAGAAACGGGCCCGCGCAAGCGCGGGTTATGATGAAAAGTGTTCTGAGCTCGGCTGAGCATGGCAGACATCCTCATAAATATTAAAATTGAGAACAATTGTAAGCATATCAATATCTAAGAGTAGGATAAATACTAACGAAATTCTGATATGAATCAAGGGCCATAACTCTGTTATAAAGTATATTTTCTATTTCTATCAACCTAACTCAAAAATAAGGCGTTAAGGACCAAAGGGTGAATCTTGATCGAAACAACGCATGTAGCATAACGCACTACTATATTGTTAATCGAAGTGACTGTACCGTACGACAACCAACGTATATGTATGCCAATGAAAACTGTAAGTTGTCATATCAACTTTAGTCCTTTTCCAATGCTTTTTCATTCCCCTGAGATGACCAGATATTGAGGGGATGCAGACCTTGGGTCATATTTTAATGTCTTACTCATGCTTGTGCTGGCTAGATACTATAAGTGAAATATGGAATGAGCTTCACAGCTTAAGAGAGACCCACAGATGCCTGTACACATCATAAGCTCATTTATGAGCCTTCGGCTCAGATGAACTAAAAAGTATACGAAATTTTGTGACTGCAGGAAAAATAGGCCAAAGTTTTCTATTCTGTCTGTATAGATTAGTATAATTGATAAAAAGAATACAGCAAATTCATTCTGTATGAAAGAAAGACCAGGAATCGAACCAATGGCCAATTGGTTGATAGTAACACTCTACTGAGTGAGTTAAGCAGCCCATCAGTTAAGAGTGGAGTATATGGTTAAAGCATTAATGAATGTGGCATTAAATCCAAAGTTTTGAAAAATGTCTACTGTAATATTCCAAAATTTTATGACTCCCTAAACTTTGCTGTAAATATACCAAAAATTGAACCAAAAGGGTTTTTATAGAATAATACCAAATAAATATATTGACAGAACTGCAAACAGTGAAGACCCTGATTAGACTGCTTCTCTAGGGGCAGTCTGATGTGGGTCTGCACTGTTTGACCATACCTAATTGTCCAAAACGTTTGGCATTAATTTCATGGCAATTTCTTTTGGTAATTGTGCTATCTTTCACGACTATTGATGAGGACAGTGATTATTACAATAAAAAGAAATGGGTAAATACACTTTAAATTTATGTTTTCACCCAAACACATGGTGTTGGTAATCAAAAGTACTGTCGCAATGAGACGTTTCTTTTGGGCACCCAAAATATAAAACCATGGTTGCAAATAGAGCTTACACGTTTACAAAATTTTGTGAAGGTTTAGACGAAATCCAAAAGTCGAAATGATTCCGTTTACACGCACCTACACAGCATTTCTACACGTCGAATCACGGGTTCGTTGTAACTACCATGCAACAACAGACTTCTTTCTTCATAAGAAATGATACCTATGTAAAGCTTTTATATTTGAAAAGCAAAAATGAAATCGGTATATACATCCGCTGTAACTACCAGACAACAACAGACTTCTTTCGTCATAATAAATGATACCACTGTAAATTAAGCTTATATCTTTGAAATACAAAAAAGTATCAGACTCAAAAGTGCCGTATTAATGAGACGGTTCTTTTGGGCACCCAAAATATAAAACCATGGTTGCAAATATGGCTACCATGTTTACAATTTTTACACGGATTCCAGAAATCGAATAATACCACGGTAAAGCTTATATCTTTGAAACACAAAAAAATCGGTATATACACTTTAAATGTTTTCGACTATAACATATGGTGAAGGTACTAAATTGTACCGTCTCAATGAGACAATTCTTTTGTGCACTATAAATATAAACCCATGGTTGCAAAAGGACTTCCATGTTTACAAATTTTACACGAATTCCAGAAATCGAATGTTACCAATGTAAAGCTTATATCTTTGAAACGCAAAAAAGAAATCAGTATATACACTTTAAATGTTTTCAACCAATATATATCTTGTGAGTACTCAAAAGTGCCGTCTCAATGAGACGGTTCTTTTGAGCACCCAAGATATAAAACCATGGTTGTAAATAGGGCTTTTAAGATTTTGTAAACGTTTACACGAATTCCAGAAATAGAGGTGGTGCCACTGTAAAGCTTATATCTTTGAAAACGCAAAAAAGAGATCGGTATATACGCTTTAAATGTTTTCAACTAAAACATATGTAGTACCATCTCAATGAGACGGTTCTTTTGAGCACCCAAAATATAAAACCATGGTAGAAATTTTGCAAATGACCTGTGTATAAAAGCGGGGTATGGTTGCAAATGATTTGTGCATAAAAGCAAAAAATAGGAGTGGTTCGGTAAAACAGTCGAGTTTCCAGTGGTTTGGTGTGTTCAGGGCTACACGGCATCTCTACACGTCAAATCGCGGGTTCGCTGTAACTATCTTCATTCATTATGATAGATGATACCACTGTAAAGCTTTTATCTTTGAAACGCCAAAAAATCGGTATGGTACACATTAATTTTTTTCAACCAAAACATATGGCCACATATGTTACCGTCTCAAGAGACTTTTCTTTTGAGCACCCAAAATATAAGGGGTCTGTAGCCTGTAGGTCAGCATTTTTTTTTCAAAACTCTGCTTTCAGGGCAGGTAAGTTTTATCTTATTTGCCTATAGGCTGTGAGGATTATTTACGTTTTGATTCGACAGGTACCCGTATGATGAACAAAAATATATGGAACATCGGTAAGAAAAAGTCTGCAAGAGCCGGAAATAGACTAACAATAACTCTTTAGGTGCCAATTAAGTATTGAAACCACACACCCTGGTTTCACCCCTAAAAGTATCCATTTCCTGTTCGAAGCAAAACCTTCGTGCATTATTCATTTTCAGAAATTTGACAATCCAGAAAATGAGCGAAAGGCAGGGTATACATACATGTATATATGTAGTTAATATTAAAATAAGTTGTTAATGGTGAGGTTAACTTTTTTTGAGAAACATGGGGAAATGAAATGCCATACTACTTTTGTCGCAAGAACTGAACTGCAGCAAAAAAATACTTAAAGAATCTGATTGGAACCTTATTTGGCAGACTGTTGAGAAATGGTCTTAGACTATTTGAATAGACATGTTGATGTAAATTTACCAAATTGGATCCAATTACCGAATCAAGCCTGAAAATGGTCAATTAGCTTATTTATCTTGTTTTTTTGTTTTTTTGTTTTTTGTTTTTTTTTGGGGGGGGGGGGAGTGGGGATGAGGGTTGGGCATGTTAGGTCAAGGCGCTCACTGGAACATGAATTTAAGCGCCTAGTGTAACTGATGCTACCCACATCATCTAATTGCAAATTTTTAGACGTCTGCTTTGTCATCTGTTGATGACTTGAAATGCTGCTGTGGCAAGTGGTGTAGGCACAGATAAGACTGCCTTTTAGTCCATACTGTTTATCTGGAAGTATGGAACTCAACACAGCAGACAACAACAGCCGGGTAATATATTCTATTGCATACAAAATAACTAAGTACCATTATTCATTTATATTCACCTTTCTAGTAAAAGAAACCACTCAGGCCAACAAAGAATATGAAATTTTCGGGCCATTTTGAGTCCGATTCGGTAAGTTTACAGACCCCCCCACACCATATCTAAATCCTTGTCAATACAAAAGCTGTAGTAGACTTAGAGATAATGTTTATTTTGAAATAAAAGTAATGAGCTTTCGACAGACTTTGTTGTTCCTTTTTTTGTCCCTTACTGTGGCGCAGGAAGATAGTCCTAGCCTACGCATGTGAATGACATGGTCACTTGTCTGACCGCCACAATATACGTTGGACGTATGCAACAACAACAGCCAGGAAATATATTATAATGCATAGGCTACCAAATAACTCGGAACCATTATATTCGTTCATTTCCACCTTTCTAGTAAAATAAACCACTCAGATCAACAAACACAAAAACATGGCATTTTCGGGCTTGATTGGGTCCGATTCAGTAATTGGGCCAGATTCGGTAAGTTACGGACCCTCCAAATCTAAATCAATATCAAAACTTTTTTTTCATAACATAGACTTAATGATAATGTTTATTTTGAAATAAAACCAATGAACTTTTGACAGCTTTTGTCATTCCTTTCTATGTCCCCTCCTGTGCATCCTCGTTTACCCAGGGGTGAAGCATTCCGTTTCACTCCTTTCATCACAGATGAATGCAGTGTAACGGAATGGGTTACGCCTGGGTTACCGAGGATGCTTCCTGTGGTGCAGGATGATAGCCTATGCACGCCAATGATCACTTGGAATTCATTACCCCCCCCCCCCACCCCAAACAGTATTTCCCCACCCACAGGCTCAGATTCAAGACCCCTCTCAAACACTTGAAAAGTCAAGTGATCGGCCAAGAAATCTGCTTAAATGTCTATACAAATGCATCTTTCGAGTGATGCACACTGTTGTCGTTGCAATTTGAACAGAAAAATGTTATCGCCGCTTCTAAAATGAGCACCACAACTTGAAAAAGTTTTGACCTTTCTCTGCCGACAGAATCGACAGAGATAAACCAGTAATGATCTTCGCTGAAACACTCTTGTTGTTTTTGTGGAAAATCAGCGAGACTGAAAAACCCAGCTGACAGCAGCCATCTTTGTTTTTTTATAGGGTCATTATCTTCCAATATGTGGACATGCACAGAAATGTTATCGGGTATGAAAGCCATGACTGGCCCGATCTGCTGTGCCAGAAATCTATTTTTACTTACAAAAAAACATTATTACGTACCTTTTTATTTTGCAAATGAGAAAATATTTTATGCAGAGGATAGAGCAAAAATGAACAGAGAATTGAACCTCTTTGTTCTGTGGGAAATTGGATTTCTGGCGCGGCAGATCGGACACGGCAGCACCATGCGGTCACGGCTTTCATAACCATCATATCAGTGTCAACTTTGACCCTTGCAAGTGACGTATGACCGCGCGACATATGGAAATACACCTTACGACCAATCGTTGCAGCCTTTTTTGGTAGAAGTTGGGAGAATATGAAAACATAGATCGATATCGTCCATTATCATTAGTTGATAAAGAAGGCGTTACCCTGTCAAAATTGATGGGAGATTATGGAATCTAAAACTGAATTGTATCAAAAACCTCAAAAACGAAATAAAAGTAAAAGAAGGTTAGATCGAAGTTATCAATGGGGACAATATCTGAATATTTCGGTGTAGAAAAAATGCTGGTAAAATATACCGTTTCCGAGTTTTTGAGCGCAAAGGGCTCCTTTAGTAGTATAGATACATGTATATACTAGAGGCGATTGATAAGTCCTTAGCCCGAGACAGGGAGTATCAGTTCGTTAATTTTCTTTTTCAACATAGTCATCTTCCAATCTGACACACTTTGACTAATGGTACTGAAGTATTTAGTTTAAACAGTATTTATTCAAATATAAGTATATCAAGATACAAACATTTTATTTAACATTTGAAAGGGATACAGTAATAAGTCCCAGACTTGTTTAAATCTGTTTCCAGGCACTATAATATGTGAATATCAATTCATTTATAAGCGAGGAATTAAATGTGATTACATTTCTTTTATTTTCAATAAAAGTGCGTGCGTGCGTGCGTGCGTGCGTGCGTGCGTGCGTGTGTGTGTGTGTGTGTGTGTGTGTGTGTGTGTGTGCTAAGAAATGGAAGAAAGAGGTAGACAGATAGTGAGAGTATATTCCATGGTATCATCTTATCAGAATACAGTAAACAAACTATTTCAATAATATGATTTTCAAATCATTTAGAATGGGTAATTAACATCTGAACGGCTTCGAAGGTGGAGCAATTTGTGTGGTTATTCAGAGTGATATTGCAAAAATAGAGAAGATGCAAGGTTGGGACGCAGTGTATTTGAACCTCTTCTATCCAGATTTGTCTTTGGGCAGTGATTGTAGCACAATGGAAGAGAAATGTTGCGTGTCTTCGATTTCACTAGAGTCACAGAACTTATTCTGAATTATATTTTTGATAAACAAAGTATAATTTAAACAACTACAATTTGGCCTAAGTCTAGCACGACGTGTTTGTTCTATTCTGCTTCTAGTAAAATAATAGTTAGTGACAAGTTGTCTTTTTGAAATACTCTTTTTGAAAGAAGGATATGATGGACATGACTGTAATTCGCTATCTAGGGCATTCCATTCGCGAATAGCTGAGGGTAGAAATTAATTGTAGTAGAATTGGGATATAGTATCTATTGTTTGGCATTGATCACTTTTTCTTAAGGAGTAACTCGACATGTCACCCACACGAGGGGAGGGGACCAACGAACTCAGATAAGTAGGGGTTAAGTATTTTATCATTTTGTAATACAATGTTAATTTATGTTGTTTTCGTTATGTTATTTCTGTCTTGTGTTTGTTATGTTCATCACAAAGAACATAGCAAATACAAGACGAAAAAATCATAAAAGAGCCACAAAAGAAGTACCGCCTTGGAACGGTCAGTAAATATTTTACTGGAGGGCTTAGACCGGTTTCACGGCGCCAACCTCACCCCTAATTCAGATGTGGATCAAGACACATAGGTATTTGGGTTCCATGAAAGACCCCTAACTTATCAATGCCCGATTATCGCTTAATATAGGTCAAAAGTATATCGAAGCATTCTGTAATACTTTCGACATTTATTAAGCTACTATTTGTCATTAAAATATTTGCTTTGTCTATTTTCGAGTGGTCGTTTTACACAGGTTTTACTGTACAATAAATATAGAATTATCCATTTTCTATTTTAAGGTGTTGCAAGAATTTCTATATAATGATCGTTCTGTCCCTAAAGTTTGTTTTATCTTAACAAACATGGCAGCTCTTGTGAAATAATGTCTAATGCGACATTTAATCTGAGTCTTCACTGTTTGCAAAAGTACCTGTTTACCAGTATCCACCAGATAAGAATGAAGTGGTTAGATAAGTCAACAGTTATCAAGAGTTATCGAAGATATGTTTTGATTACTTCAACTATTAGGCATTTTTAGTCTTTGGTCTTTCATCTAAAGTACATTTACGCCGTAGAAAGTGCGCATGGCATTGTTTTTATTACTGTTTATCCAAACAGTTTCCAGCTGGACAAGAAAATAAACCGCACTGATAGTTTAACTGCTGATTAACAATACTGCACAGCATGTTATTGTCTTTAAAGCTGTGGAATCAATACAAATTTTCCTTTAACTCTATGCTTACAATGTATTTGGCAAGTTTTATCAATTTTTTTTCGTCTGCTGATTTGTTATAAATAACTTTTTTTGAAAAATTATTTCAGGATACCATCAGAGTTTCAAAAAGTGTGGAACCAGCTCAGGCCAGACGGTTTGTAATGCCTGATTTTGGTTTGAACAGTATGCAAAGGTTATCAGCAGACAAAGAGTAAATAATATATAACCCGTCTCCTCCCCTTTAAATGCTCAATAGTGTATTCTTGATAACTCGAATTATGACACTCCTCAGTTTATTTCCTTATTTTTTTTATCGAAAAATATGTTGCTGTGTGTAACTATAATGAGCCGCGGCATGAGATTTCCAACAATTTGACATTTTGACAAGTGTAGACTCGGACGGGCCTCTGCAGCCTCCTGTTAAGCTTTGAAACTCCAAATGGTGTTCAGTCAGTAGCTTAACAATCATAAAATACTCAAGCGACTAGCAAAGGCTCTGATCAGACTGCGCTTATGCGCAGGCTGATCTGTGGCTTTGTTGGTCGCACATACAACATTGTTGGAAATGTCATGCACTGGCTCAATTATTATAAGAGTCCATCATGAGTGTGAGGGTGGGATCGAAAAATCCGTGCCGAGGATCACCGTTTTGCATCACGAGGCTTGCCACTTTGGATTTACAGACTTCCGGTTGGGGGACATACTTTCATGAGATTCCACAAAGGAACTTCATCATCAAGTGCTGGAAGGTAGCAGGAGCTCCAGATAAGTCAAAGGGCATAGTTTGAAATGTATATATGTAATCATAGGTAATAAATGCTACACATGCTTTACTCTCTTCACTAAGTGGTACCTGCCAACACTAAAGCCCAGAGCATTTGCCTCCCTAATTGCATCAAAGATGTCAGAGAGATGGGGCATTGAATATGATTGAGGTTTGCTTATCTTGTTAAGTTTTCTGTAGCCAACGGCAAACCATTGTTATTCAGAATTATCAAAAATTAGCATTTTTCACGAAGATTACAGGACTGTGCCAATTACTATTGCTTTCTTTCACTTGACCATGTTTTCTTACGTCATTTACTTGACGTTTTGTCTCCCGTCTCATTTCAGGTGTTTGTGTCTAATGGGGAAATTCCACAGGTGGGGCATCTTCTGTATCAATAGTATGTTCTGCTAAATGTGTTCTGCCAAGGTCATGTAACCTCTCAGAAAAGAAACCATTGTGATTGTTTAGAAGAAGTAACAGTTTCTGCTTTTGTTGTTCATCAAGGTCTGAATTGGTTGGATTAAAATCAAATTTGTGGGAAGTATGTTTGAGTTTGGTACATTGAGGTGCATTAGTGGTCGTTTCTGAATTTGTACTTAATGGAAATATATTTTGGGTTTTCACTTGGGACACAACAGCTAAAACCTTGTTTTCGTTTACATGTAGATCTCTATTATTTGGGTTGGTGAGGCGCATTACTGCTCTACCCTTCTAACGTAAGCATCTAGCACCAATTATAGTTACAATTGATAATTTTGAAAGTGGTTCTGTGAGAACTTCATCATTATTATCTATCCTCGTTAGTTTTACCTGTAACCCTCCCCCCTTCTACATTTGCTGGTGACGTTGCCCTCTTTACGGTTCTTGCGTAACATGTATTTGTAGGTTACACACTTTAATATTGGCCTGTATGTGCATTTTTTACCCCTTGTATCTAAAGTGACATTGTGCGTTTCTATAAAATCATGCCCCAATATGACTGAATGATGAAGCTCTCCATTGATATAAAAAGAACATTTCAGCCCTAATGTTCCAAACTTGATATCATGTACGATAACTCCAAGCACTGAATGATGCGTATTACATACCCAAACAACTGATCGGGCATGACAGGGGGGTGTGGTTTGGTTATAAGAAAGTTTTTGCGTGTTTTTTATGTTTAAAAATGCAGAAAACTGACGCACCAGTATCACACAGTGCATTCGTTTTCCTATTATTGACAGATATATTCACTGTATTAGAAAAACTGTGATATTAGCACACATATTTAGTAAGGGAATATGATTTTACTGACGTTACTTTTATCATTCTGATTATAATTTAGATTTTTTTCCTACATTGTGTGTATTGCTTGGATAGTAATTGTGACCTGTTCTAACATGTTTGTTAGCACTTGGATTATATTTGGGAGTACCATTAGTACTTTTGTTATATTTTACAGGACTTTTAGCATTTTGATTTAGATTAACAGGACTCTATGTACTTTTACGTATAATGTTTTGCAGGCCTTTTATTTCTTTCATTTGGAACAACAAACATTTAGTACCTTGCTTATGTTTTGCAAGAATTTTAGCACTTTTATTTAGGTTAACATACTTTAAGTACATTGAATGTATTTAATAGACCTTTTAGCACCAATACTCTTAGTACCTTGATGTTAAGCACTTTGATAATTATTTTCATTTTTATCTACATATTTTTTTATCAAAACTATTGATATGTGTACGTGCATTTATTATGGGCACTATGGTAAATAAAGGGTAACGAACGCGATGCTTGATTCCTGGAGGAATCATTCTGTGCCCATCCGCTGGTACAAAATCGTTCAAGAGGACAGGCGCGAATCCCTATTGCCTATAAGTATTATAATGTCGCTTTTAAGGGAATGTGGGTTCATAAACCCGACTTGGTGCTGTCTAGTGATTTGGGAGTCAAACCCTTTACCACTTCTGCTCTTGTTGCCAAAGTGATTCAATTCATTACATTTATAATAGGTTTTCCCATGGCTTTACATGGTGCATACGAAAAACACATACCGGCCAGGCGCGTATTGGAAATCTATTTTCTTTATTTCTCATCCAAAACATACGTTGTGGGTACTATAACCTTCACATCTTCTTCTGCATCTGTAGCGATAAGTTCAATCTTGGCATCTCTTACACATGCATATGAGCCTGTGCATGAGATTTCCAACAATGTGGTATGTGCGACCAGCAAAGCCTCAGATCAGCCTGCGCATACGCGCAGTCTGGTCAGAGCCTTTGCTGGTCGCTTGAGTATTCTATGACTGTTAAGCTACTGACTGAACACCATTTGGAGTTTCTAAGCTTAAAAGGATTCTGCACAGGCTAATCCGAGTCTACACTTGTCAAAATGCCACATTGTTGGAAATCTCATGCACTGGCTCATATATCTTCGCAATCACACCTCACATTTGTTAGGCAATGTGATCATGCATGATAAACTCTTTGCATGCTGGGTAAATTTAGATGATTTTTTTGTCATCAAAAAAATTTGAGCCAGTGCACGTGATTTCCAACAATTTGACATTATGACAAGTGTAGACTCAGATGGGCCTGTGCAGCCTCCTTTTAAGCTTTGAAACTCCAAATGACGCTCGGTCAGTAGCTTAACAATCATAGAATACTCAAGCGACAAGCAAAGGCTCTGATCAGACTGCGCGTATGCGCAGGCTGGTCTGAGGCTTTGCTGGTCGCACATACCAAATTGTTGGAAATCTCATGCACTGGCTCAAATTATATATTTCAATTAATTATTTCAGGTATACCACCAGACTGTCAAACAATTCAGATCCAGATCATACCCGACGCTTGGTCTGATATAGGTTAAATTGTTTGCAAATGTAAAATACATTATTTCGTCACTATCGGGCAACGGATTGAGGTCTATCTTGTCAACCGCAGACAATCTTAACGTGACTGTTATGGTAATGACGGAAACCCAGCTTAAATTGTGACAGATCTCCGTTTCCGAAGATTTATTCGTGTCAGACTTAAATGTCATTGGCCCCTTCTGCGACTTTTCCTCATATCTTAAGGAAATTCAAATTTTACTAAAGCATGTTACAGAGAGAGGATGTAGGTGTTTAATCCATACCACTTAGTTCAATGTGCATTTATTATCCCAATCACTGGTTGATCAAACTCAGCAAAGTTCTGACAAAGTCTTTAAGCTAGCTACACGCCCCTGTATGTAAACTTGCTGCTGGATGATGTACCATGTCATGCGCGGATCCAGAGGGGAATATAGGGTTATGGACCACCTGGAAAATCACAAGTTCCGAGTATAGGTTTATATAGAAATTAGCATTTGGACCCCACCCCGCCTTGAAAAAAGTTGGACCCGCTTCCTGGAAAATGTTAGACCCCCCCACCTCTGGAACCTTAACAAATATAGTTTTCCTTATGATAACCCCTCTGTAAAACTGTAAAAATATGCTGAGGACTGAAAAAAAGTTGTCAAAGTTTAGTTTCTGTCAGTTGAGCTTAGACCCCCCCCCCCCAATCCCCTGACGAAAATTTCTGGATCTGCGCATGAGTGTCACAACCTTGATCTATTCCATTTACTAATACCCTGGTTTCTGATGATAAGTTTCAAAGGTGTGACGTGACTGTCGTATGAGAACGTTTTATTACATGACGTCGCATTTTGATATAACGTCGTGTATGATAAACGATAATAAACTAGTTTTATTATATAATTTATAAATAGTTATCTTCTGATTGGCACACATACCTATCAACTGCCGCTGATATAACTACGTGTCACATGGTTTTCTGGATACAAACCACGTGGCATGAAGTAGCATCGCATGACTTTCAGAAAATGAACGTCAAGCAATTTTGTTCAATCGAGCTATAACGTCAATGGTTTCATATTGACTACCACTTAGCGTCGGCCAATATGAAGTTTACTGTCAATGACACTCCATATCCACCTAATAGATTCCTTATGCTCATGGTTTTACCTGTGAGGATTCCAAATATTTAGGGATTTACCTGTAATGATTCCCAATATTTATGGATTTACCTGTGATGATTCCTAATATTTATGAATTTACCTGTGATGATTCCCAATATTTATGGATTTACTTGTGATGATTCCCAATATTTATGGATTTACCTGTGATGATTCCAAATATTTATGGTTTTACCTGTGATGATTCCCAATATTTAGGGATTTACCTGTGATGATTCCAAATATTTATGGTTTTACCTGTGATGATTCCCAATATTTATGGATTTACTTGTGATGATTCCCAATATTTATGGATTTACCTGTGATGATTCCAAATATTTATGGTTTACCTGTGATGATTCCCAATATTTATGGATTTACTTGTGATGATTCCCAATATTTATGGATTTACCTGTGATGATTCCAAATATTTATGGTTTACCTGTGATGATTCCCAATATTTCAGGATTTACCTGTAATGATTCCCAATATTTATGAAATTACCTGTGATGATTCCAAATATTTATGGATTTACCTGTGATGATTCCCAATATTTATGGATTTACCTGTGATGATTCCCAATATTTATGGATTTACTTGTGATGAATCCCAATATTTATGGATTTACCTTTGAGGATACACAATATTTATGGATACACCTGTGAGGATTCCCAATGTTATAGTTTCACTTGTGAGAATTTCCAATGTTCATGAATTTACCTGTGAGGATTTCAATTGATTATGGATTCACCTGTGATGATTCCCAATATTAATGGATTCACCTGTGAGGATTTCCAATGTATACACAGAAAAACAATTGAAGGATATTAAATTTATTTAGGCTATATAACATTTGAGGAAAATAAAATTTAAACAAAGTGTTTTCGTGTCTGATAGAACTCAGCAAAATGCAAAATAAATTTTACGGGCCATTGGTTACGATACAGTACCACACCAAATGTACAAACCCTCTTTACCCAAAGTTCACAAGCAAAAAAAAATAGCGTTTTTATTTTTTGTTGCAACCTTTACCTGGTTCCGACCACAGAGCCGTGTTCACGCCCATTTGTCAGTAAATGCCATTAAAAACGTGACAACTTCTTCGACTAAAATGCACAGATATGGCATACCCCAGCCATAATGACAACGAGTTGGAAGTAAAACACTGACAACAACTACAAAATTGGATGTCATACTTTTGACTGCGAGTCAGCATTGATTTTGGAGCCAGTAACTATTGAATACAAACGATAAAAATGGGTTTTAATCATTTTTGAATGTTTGTGACTTTTCCGTGTAGAGGGTTGTAACATTTGGACATGTACTGAACTTTAATAATTGAAGCGTGACTTAAATCAAACATTCATTTAGATTGCAGCTATCTGCAACTATGAAATGCATGTATAATTAGTTTAGTTTTTATTGTATTGAATGTTAGAGGTGGAAATAAATCTAAATATCCTTCAATTGTTTTTCTGAGTTTATGAGGATACACAATATTTATGGATTTGCCTGTGAGGACTTCCAATATATATGTATTTACCTATGAGGATTTACAATATTAATGGATTCAGCTGTGATGATTCCCAATATTATGGATTCACCTGTGAGAATTTCCAGTACTATGGATTCACCTGTAAGGATTTGCAATGTTATGGATTTATCTGTGATGGTTCCCAATATTTATGGATTCACCTGTGAAGATTCCCAATTATTATCTACTATGTAATGAAATACAGGAAAGTATTGATTAAAGATAATGCATAAATTCACAGCCGTGAAAATATAAAAACTTGTATTTGCACAGCAGTGAAAATACAAGATTTGATATTTTCACGGGAGAGAAACAGTAAGATTTTCTATTTTCTCAATATGGTCTGAGGGAAGCAGCTCTTTATGGCATATCTGTTTCTTTTCTAAGAGAAACAACTATTGGTGTTTCCTATTTCTATGAAAATGTAAACAAAAAGTCACAGTCGCTTTGAAGCTTAATAAAAAAGAGCTTTTTTAAATGTGTCTGCTACAACTAGAAAATCAAAACAAAAGCTAATGTAAAGTAAGATTCGCTTCTCCTATCTTAAAAGATTATGGGAAATTTGTAGATATTAAAAAGAAAATTCAAATGTTTTTTGCTAAATATGTCTTTTACTTCACTCGTGAAATAAAAGACATGTTTAACACAACATATTTAATATCCTCTATTGATTATGGATTCACCTGTGATGATTCCCAATATTTATGGATGCACCTGTGATCATTCCCAATATTTATGGATTTACCTGTGAGGATTCCCATTGTTTATGGACTCATCTGTGAGGATTCCAACTACTTATGGATTCGCCTGTGTAGATTCCTTATATTTATGGATTCATCTGTGAGGATTCACAATATTTATGGATTCACCTGTGAGGATTTCCAATGTTATGGATTCACCTGTGAGGATTCTAAATATTTATGGATTCACCTGTGAAGATTTCCAATGTTATGGATTCACCTGTCAGGGTTCTCAATCTTTGTGGATTCATCTGTGAGGATTCCCAATCGGTATGGATCCCCAGTGAGGATTCTTAATGTTTGTGAATGCTTGTGAGATTACATTTTGGTTTGGTAATCATGCAAGAAAATGTGTGGGTAATAGTCCTGTTTTAAAAATGGCGTCAATGATCCTTTCTTACGCTGATTATTAGGAGTTGGCAAACATCCAATAATTTGACATTTGAGAAACAAGAAATATCTTTATAAAAAGATAATCGGCTGAGATAAAAGGAAGTGGGTTTCCAGTAAAATATTTTACTGACCGTTCCAAGGCGGTACTTCTCTGTGGATCTTTTATCTTTTTTCTATCTTACGTTTGCTATCTCTTTGTGCGCATCTGTTTATATGTGCCTTGCGGTCACCTGCTGGGAAAGGGCTGACCTCTTGGCTCTCGTTTGTGGTGTCTAACTGTGAGTTTGTCATTTTCCCATTGGTATCCTGGGTCAGGTGTGGTACTTGATTGTATTAATTCCTGATCTTTGCACCCTTACTTACTTAAATCACCTTCTATTAAATATTTTTCTTACTTTACAAGGCGGTGTTTCTTTTTTTGATCATTTTTGTTATTTGAATTTTGTGTTTGGCTTAGCAGCCTTGTGGTCACCTGCTTGGAATGGGCAGACCTCTTGTCTCTCTTGTGTGTGATATTTTTCTTGTGTTTTCGTCACTTTCCCATATGGTGTCCTGGGTCAGGTGTATAGATTACAGGTATTCGCCTTCTCATTTACTTTGATAATATAGCGTTTGTTATTACTTTACCTCTGTAAACAGAAATATTATATAGATCTAAGCTATGACCACACACCACCATAGAAAAAAAACGGACAGCATAACTCAACTGGTGCCACCACAGTCTGATGCAATAATACATTTCGATTACAGAAGAGGTACTGACCTAGATACATGTATATTAGTCTGGAGTTCAAGTTTATAAAATCAAGGGCAGGTAATTATGTGTGTTTATTCATTAGTAGACTTGTCAAATGAACCTGTCTGCACAGGCATGATATCTTGTTGGAGGTCGACGTCACAATGCAATATGTGCATGCTACGACGTCACGAGCTAAATGGTTAATCCTAGCTTAGTACTGGTTCAACCCAGGAAGACCCGTCCCTATATAACTGAAAGATTGTTGATGGGACGTAAAGAATCAAATCAAACAAACAAACAAACAAACAAACGAGCTAAATGGAAAAAAGCGAACGTGAAAGTAAAAAATGACCTCTGCTAGACGATTTGCTTGTAACAGCTGCAAAACCATGCACTATTTGTCGTCAATACGTTCACTCGAATACGGATACTGCCTCAGAATAATGACGATTACATGCTAACAAATGATGTTCAAATAAAACAACACGGATGGTTATGCAATTGCATCATTACGACTGTCCAAGGTCATTTACACACACGCTATTTGATATTGGAAACTCGACTCAATCCCACTTTACGATCCTTTGACAATAGGGAGTACTTTACTGTACTGGATAAAATACAGTACCATAAAGCTATCAGAAAATACAGATAATTGACAGACCGATGTTGGGTTCTTGCAAGCAAAAAAGCTGCCCTCAAGTCTTAAGGCACAGGGGAAGAAGCCAATTTACGAGGGCTGTTCAAATATGAATGCAAGTGGCTTCATAACTTTCTTCACATATATGCTACGACAAAATGGTATACGTTTCTATAAAGGACTGTATGTCACCTTTAAACTGGCACCAGACCTAAAGAAAAATACCGTATACTTATCGAGTTATGGCCCTTTGAATGAGGGTCACGTTAGTATACTAACAAACCCAATGCTTCGAACATATACCAGTGATAGAGACGAGCGCATAATTCTTCGATAAACAGGTGAATTTTTTTGAAAATTTAAAGGACGTTTCCCCATACTCTTATATAATGATTCTGTGAAAGTTGCGAAAATCCGACCTGTTTTTGTTAAATTACAACGAATCGTTTTCACTAAAGTCTCTTTATGTTTGCAAATAAATGGTAAACAAAACTCCACCTTTCAGTTTTCAGTTAAACTTATCCCTAACAAAATGCACGAAACAACATTTAAACTAGTTTTAACTCAAAGACAACCTGTTGATCGCTCATAATAAGTTGTTACGACACAATGTTGATGGACAGTTGGTATTTTTTAAACGCTGAAAAACATTTTTATTAAGTCAAAAATGCCTTAAGTGAAGGGGTTATAGAATTGATGCTTAATTTGTTTTGTCATAACATTGCGGCTTTGTTCTAAATTTGAACATAGACTTTAAGTTTGACCACTATAGGCATTATTTACAATAACATTACTCACCTGGTCTTGATGACTAGACAAATTGAACATATTTTAATTAATGTAAACACGTCATTAAAACGCAGAAAAAATGCTTAGAAATGATATAAAATGTCATAACTCTCTAAATAGAGGATGGCGCGTTTTTAAAACTTCCTGATGACATATTTAGCATGTTTTCAACAAAACGCAAAGAAAACGACACAGCGATGTTCATTATTACATCACCAGTAGATAACTCAAAATGACGTTTATCATAAAATAAATGACGTCACGAACGTGCCTGTTTATTCGAGATTGAAACAGGATTATATAAACTTTTTCATGCAAGCAGCTTTTGGATTGTTACTTAAACTTGCATCTAAAATTTGGTGCCATTTTGTCTAAAACTGACAAAGATATGACACTTTATCCGCACATGTACCAAAACGTGCATTGCAATTTGCTTAAGAAAAACTTCAGTATACAGGAATGTCCCTTATATAAGGGTCTGTTACTCGAGAAATATAGAGAGTGTTTCTTTATGTTTAGTGCCATTTTAAAGGCGATAAAAAGTTCTTTCTAGAAAGGTATGACATTTTGTCATAGCATATATGTGAAGAAAGTTATGAAGCTACTTGCATTCATATTTGAACAGCCCTCGTATTTCAGTATAACAAAGAACAGGTACCCCCACTGGGAGGGCCTCAACCTAGTCGTCAATTTTTGGTATTTTCCAATGTGCCTCTGACGTAACTTATTTTTGCACAGTACAGTACAGACACAGCCTGATAATAAGCAAATTTTCAGGCAGTTAAACTTAGTGACGAAAATAGTTTTCACTAACTGGAGATTGTGAAATAGGGATTTCATCATAATTTGAAGATGCAAATTATTTATCCAATGAAATAGTATCATGTCTATCATAGGGCCAGATCTTTTTATATTGGGCAACAGATTTTTTATATATATACGATAGTTGCATCTGAGCCTTCTGCTCAGCCACAAAAATAGCCTGTATATGAATCATATTCGTAACTACCTGTTGATTAATATAAATCAAAGAGAGCGCTTTAATGATAACTCAAAATTCGATCGGCTACGGATGGTGCCATAAGGTAGAATTTAGGTCAGTTATGTCATTAGATTGTATGATATATAGGTTGAAACGCATTTTGAGAGAGTGTTAGATTTGAGT
The DNA here is from genome assembly GCA_964019695.1 of Loripinus fragilis. Lineage (NCBI taxonomy): Eukaryota > Metazoa > Mollusca > Bivalvia > Lucinida > Lucinidae > Loripinus > Loripinus fragilis. The sequence goes on from OZ026516.1 coordinate 36,394,549, forward strand.
GTTGTTGGTTTTTGGCCAGACTTTAGAAGTTTATTAGTTTTGACTCAGAATATTAATTAATTGCACAAATATATTTTAAAAAGTGTGTAATGAATTTACAAGTAACAAGTCACACGAGGGCTTATGACCATGATGCGACCTGTGTAAGACCAGTCACGTGGTAAATCGCAAGTAGATCTCATACGAGCGTGCAACAGGTCTTAGTAATTGGGAACAGCAGTATTAACAAAAAAGGTTCCAGAAAGATCTTTGGACATTTTCATGAGCCTTGTTCTGCAGTAGATGGTAGCAGCAGATGTAGCCATGCCTTTAAAAGCTTTATGGTGCTTTCACAATAAGACAGGATAAAAATACGAAAAAAAAGCCGCAATACTGTCGCTCGCTGGGTTTTATTGATTGGGAGCGATCGTGCGAGCAAAAAGCATGAAAATGGGCGGGGCGGAGAGTTTTGAACATGTCCAAAAACCTTGGACCGCGATCCAAGATCACATGTAGTCTCCCAACAGTATTTATAAGGTCCTGCGACGGGTATACGAAAGTATACGGCCAGTCACAAGATATTTGCGATTGTCAAATGTATAATAGTAGACTGGTATCAGACAAATAAATAAAGCAATATCAAAAATATGCACTCAATTATGCAAAACTCCACTACGACTGTACCAATATCTTCAAAAATGTCTGATACACTTTATTGTAGACAAAAGGACAGTAATAAAGTACCAAATGTTTTATGTGTCTGTTACATGTTGTAAGAAGTCTCGGGCACGTGGTCTGAAACCGGACTTATATGATGGTAGTGTTCCATGACATATGGTGTGCTGCGTGTACATACGCAATGTTCAACATCACATTGATCTTGCCGTTCTAAAAGCAGCTAGGAAAGAGATTTCATGAACAGCTAAGGCTCAGACAAGTCTGCACTTTTGAGACGAAAACATCGGGTCTGGTCTCGTTTTCATTTAATATAAAAAAGTAACCATGACAAATCAAGAGTAAGTCATTGTAAATTAGTGAACAAATTAAAAAGAAGTGCAGTTTATGGTGGGTTTTATTTATTCTGTATGCCCTCGGGAAATAAGAATACTCCTACATAAGCTCGGAAATGAACACATTAATGACGTGATTCTTTATAGACAGTTACTTTCGCAAATTAAACCCAATCAGACAAATGGTAAGAAAGTAATGACCCAGGATGATGGAAAATGATTCTGATGCTTAAGTATTGCACATTTATTTGAAATTCTAGTATACCCATGGATGAAAATCCGAGCATGGTCAATGACAGGTTCACTTCCCAACATATTATACAGTCAAAGGGCTTACAATAAGATCAATTTGCAATATTGCAGTCTGGTCAGTGATTTAACTGAATGAAAAGAAACAATGTCATTTGTTCTATTGCGCTCCATACTATGGTGTGGGTTGTAAATTAACACACATCCTAGAAACAAATGACATTTGTAAACTCTAATACATCAAACAAAGTGAATGTAATTGCATAACAAAACAATATTAAATCTGCTGCAGGCATTATACTGGTTTAGTTTTGCTATTTGTTTTCTTTTCTCTATTCTGCTGATTTTGCTTTTTTCTCGTTAACTCTTTCTTTTCTAGTGGCGACTATTGTCATCTGTTGATTGACTTTGCAAACAATTGGGACCCAAATCAGGACCGACAGAATGTCAGTCTTGAAATGGATCCAGACCGTTTGACGGTCTGAAAGTGCTTCTGAAAGTTTTTTTGAAAAAATGATTTGGGAAAACGTCAGCTGACGACAAAATGCATGCAAAATTACCCAGTAGACTAAGAGTTAAAGTCCCAACAATATGTTGCAGCAAACGACATTTTCAATTGGTGTCTTTGCTGAAGGAAATAACGGGTGGCTTTGTATTACGTTTTAATCGTCTGCTGGGGCCAAATGAACTGACAAGCGTTAGATTCACCAAGAGCAAAAACAACTTCTCAAAGGCTGTGATCAGCTTCTGTAGTGTTTTGCGCTTATATAGTTTGCTGGCAGAATTTGTAAGGATGATTATATTTATACTGTCCTTGGATAGGAGCATTCATAGAAGACTGTCAACGGGGACATCTTCAATTCTTTATTCACTCCAGGATACAAACATAGTAACAACAGGAGGTACAATAGATATCTGACAAATACATGTAACATGGCGGCAATAGTAATTATAATACTACTTGGAAAACAACAGAAAAAATCAACGTCATTTGAGAAACAAAATATGTGTCAGTGGACAACCCGATTGGATTCGGATGAGTACACCAACAAGCATACAGCGTCGAAAAAGCGTAGCATCATCATTGATACTATGCCGTTTCGGCGTCGTATCCCTGTTGGGTATTTGTATAAGCTCTTATCTATACGAGAATAATAGTTATTAGCTTTTGGCTTGAGATCGCAAGCATACGTGTTAGTCGCACCTTTCTGTTGTTCGGTAAATCAGCTGTAAATCGTGCAGGATAAGTGGCCAGTTAATCGCCACGTGCTAGTTGTGAATAGACCGTGTCTTGTTTGTAAGTAACTGTGTTTGGATAGACAATTGAGTGCAGAAAGGTGCAGACTAAGGTGTATGTAAGGAAATTGAAGGTAAGTACATTTTGTTAAAACATAATTGAGCATTTTGAGTTTGCTTTACTCAGGTTGCGTTTGGAAGCTCAAGTCCTATACTGTTAGGTATTCATTTTTTAGGGTCCCGCAGAGGCCGATTTACTTAAAGCGTCTCGGCGGGACACTCAAACTGAGCACCGCCTGTCATAGAAGTAAACAATGGCACTTGGCTGAAAATACGATCTAAATAATATTATATCTAATATTGTCACGTTACACAGATATGTTCATAAGCGCTCATCGACCAAACGCACGCTGTTGCCTTACAAGGGAATAAGACTACAGCACAACGTTTAGCCTTACGAAATTTGGTCAAATATAGGGTTTCCCGATATCTGTTTTGCCCGAAAGCGAAATACAAAACAGGTACTAGGAAATAATATTTAAAACAAGACAAGAAAGTGCATGTATTCAGATATGCCAGATATAGACGGGACCCTCTTTTCTCGTCATAAAGTGATGTTAGGCTCGCTTAAATGAAGAGCTTTATAGCTTAACACTGAAGCCCCATAACAGGGTTTGTCATACATTGCCATGTGACTGCATTATTGGTATTATCAAGATCCATAGTGCTGATGAGCACTCAACATTTATATATGTCGGGATATACATAGTGTATGTACTCTAATAGCTCAAGATGAACACTTTTGAACGCAAAATTGGGAATGTTTGAACATATATTTTGGTGCTCAAAAGAACCGTCTCACTGAGACGGGTATTTTGAGCACCCACAATATATGCTGTGGCTGAGAAACTGGATATTTATTCATTATGGCCTCATATCCGTAGTCCTGAAATAGGTCTAGCTAACCAAACAAAAAGTTGGCGTAAAATGTTATTTTTTTCCGGATAATAAGTTCTGACATATATTTTTGTGCTTAAAAGAACGATTTCATTTTCAAGAGACTTTCGAATACCCACAACTCATGTTGTGGTGTGGTTGAGAAATTATTTCTTTCCAAATTACGCACCCTTATCTGTGGTCCTGACATTTGTCTAGACACAAAAAGACAATATTCTCTTGTTCATAAGTGTAACCATGTGTTTAGGTGCTCAATAGACGCGTCTCAGTGAGACGGTTCCTTTGAGTGCCTTCAACAAAATGTTTTGGCTAGAAAGAAAATTATTTTTATTTTTTTTCAAATCCGTACTCTGATAAAGAGGCCTGTATTTCTTCTCGATTCCTCAGAATTGCTAACTGAGGCATAATTTAAACTTCAACTGATGAAACTAAGTGTCTAATCTGAGCCGAAGGCATCCGGTCATTTTTTTAATAAAACACACCATATATGCGGAAGACATTTCATATATACAAACATTACTGAATCGGGCACGACGTCACGGCATGTAGCGTCCTAACCGTTTCGGCACTGTTTTTAAGATAAACTGCGCAAATATTAATAGTTTCCTGATACAGTTTTCGTTATTGTTTGTATAAACCTACAGAGTCTTTTTAGGTCATTGATATTAGCAGAGTTCATGAGTTGGCTGAATTTCAAAGTATTTGGATGTCTCCGATAATATGGTTTTACATAAGTAGCTCTACAATTTTGAAAGTGTTCACATATTAATACATAATGGTACTCATCCCCTATGTCTTTCTCACATAAATGGCATATCCTCTCATTTAATGGAGTGCCGTTCCATCTACCAAGTTCTACAGGGAGTCTATGATTTCTAGTTCTAAATGCAAGAAGAATTTTAGCATGATAATTCGAAAGCAGGTTTACATAATCACTACATCCAAATGAATCTTTGAACAACCTGTAATTTACACCACTTGAAGATGTTTGTACTAATGAGGACCAGTTTTGTATAAATTGATCGTGTAGTTTTTGTGATATGGCTAAATTAAACCATTTTGGGTTTGGTAGTGATTGCGATTGCCATATACCAGAAAATCCACATGAGTTGATGATGCGTTGTACATTGTCGATATAAGTTGACTTTATCTTATGCGTTTTATGCATCGCATATGTTATTTTATATATTAATGTAGATAGTTTGTGATCTTCATCTGAAACTAGTTTCGACCAAAATGAAATAACTCTAGCTTGAATATCTAGTGTGATTGGCTTCATTCCTAACTCTCCATAAATCATGAATGAGGGAGTGGATTTTTTAAGATTGAGTGCATATTTTATGAATTTCAGTTGTATCCGTTCAATTGCATCACAATTCCCAAATCCCCAAATTTCACTCCCGTATAAAAGTATAGGTTTGACAGTTTTGTTGAACAGTTCAATTTGTAGATCAATGCTCAAATTTAGATTACGCGTTTTTCGAAAAAGTGAAGATAGTGCTTTATTAGCTTGTTGTGCTAGATATGTTTTAGTTTTATTAAATGAACCACTGAACGGCTCTCTATGCAAAAGACACGAGTTCATTTAAGCTATGCGTGAATGATAACGCTGTTTAAAATATCTAATTGATGGTTTTACTCAATTTGCGGCTGTGTATGTAAAACAGACTGTATCAGTTATCCCCATATTTATGCATTTATCTGTGTTACCTGTTAGACTCATGAACTGAAGTTGTGTAGTCAAAAGCCACACTGGTAAATGTATACGTCGATTTGGTGGTATTTACGCGTATTGCCGGTACTTCATAGACCGGAAGTGGTAGATATTGGTGTTAATACTATGTAGAAAAACATGCCTTATGCATAAAGGACTATAGAATTAGATCATTTTTAAGCATTCGATTTATGCGATTTATGTAAGCATTTAGGAATAGATTCGAGTACCGATCATCCAGATCGGTACTCGAATCTATTCCTAAATGCTTACATAAATCAACCATCTTGCCGAATACTTAAAAATGATCTAATTCTATAGTCCTTTAGGCATATGGCATGTTTTTCTACATAGTATTAACGCCAATATCTACCACTTCCGGTCTTTACGGTACCGGCAATACGCGTAAATACCACCAAATCGACGTATACATTTACCAGTGTGAAAGCGGCAAAATAAGATAAAACAGTAACAAAAACATACAAACTTCTTCCAGTTCACACAATAAAAACACAGTTTCCAAAGGTATCTCTCATATAAATAATCAACTGACTGTAATGTGCATGGCCCGTGGTGAACGTACATTAATCAGAATCTGGAACTCCTCAATATACGATTGCCTATGAAAATGATATTGGTCTGAACAGGGTTGAATACACTTAAATATTTTGCTATTAAATAAAAAAAAGGTGGCAAAGATCACCAGGAATCGATGCGATCAAGTACCACACCTGACCCAGAATACCACATGGGAAAGTGACAAAAACACATTAATACATCACAAACAAGAGCCGAGAGATCAGTCCTTTCCCAGCAGGTGACCACAAGGCAGCAATGAACAGACTCGAAAACATGACAAACACAAGACATAATTAACACAAATGATCCACAAAAGAAGTACTAATCCTCAACATGCTGAAAGCGGACATGCCCAGTATTAAAAACAAGAGCCGCAAGTTGACCCTGATCCACAGTGGTTTAGACTCTCATTATACTAAATGGACTTGTTCCATTTAAAGTATTATTAAATTAAAATCATAGATTGGTATCGATTCTACATGTAAATCAACCTAACCAAACGCCATCAAGCGTATATTATTAAATCACTTTTTTGCCTGGAATACAGCGTCAAAAAATAATCTTATTTGAGTTAGTATCTTCATCTTTATTCATTGCAATTGTATTTTTTCTTAATTACGTCATAACATGACGTAAAAGCATGCCTAATTTTTCTCCAAGTTTCCCGGTTGATGCCATCAGAGAAATTTGGTTCCTTTCTCCCATCTAGTTTTACATTTCTTTTTTTAATTTTTTTTCTTAGTTTTGTTAGTTTCACTCCCCCAAAACGAGAAGTTATTGCCGTAAGCTACATTACTAATGTACTAGTTTGTGCATTTTTGCTAGACTGCATTACGTCCCTTGATATAGATATTTGCTTAGAAGACAGCAAATTCAGTTGACCCATATAAAAGTTAATGTTACTTTGGAGGGTTTCTTGGGATTTATGAAAAAATAAGATTGTTTAGAGCTGTCTATTATTATACCCCCCGCAAACTTTGTTTGTGGTGGGTATACTGTTTTCACGTTGTCCGTCCGTCCTTGTGTGCGTCCGCCTGTGCGTCCGTCCGTAACGTTTTGTTTCCTAATATCTTGAAGAGTCATTGCTGGATTTTTATCAAACCTTGCAAACATATTCATATATGCAAGACAAAAAGTAGCGGCTAGGGACCAATTCTATTAGAGTTATTTCCCTTTACAGTTCTAATGGTTTTTAATATAGGGTTTTATGCTTATGTTATAGGCCGTACATGGGCCGATCAACTCCTGCCACAGCTATTGATGCAACAATTTGATACTTTTCCCATACAATGTAGACACATTGAACATATGCATGAAGGAGTTTAGTTCAGAAAAAATAATTTTTGACAAAATGACAGCTGTGAGAACTTAGACAATTTTTCCCTAATAGGGCTTTTGTATATGCATAGATGGTGCCTTCATGGGCCGATCAACTCCTACCACAGCTTTTGATGGAGCAATTTGATACTTTGCCTATACAATGAAGACACATTGAACATATGCATGAAGGAGTTTGGTTTAGAAAAAATAATTTTTGACAAAATGACAGCTGTGAGACTTTAGACAATTTTTCCCCAATTAGGCTTTTGTATATGCATATAGGGTGCCTTCATGGGCCGATCAACTCCTACTTCACCTTTTGATGGAACAATTTGATACACTGCCTCAACAATGTAGACACATTCAACATATGCATGAAGGAGTTAGGTTTAGAAAAAATAATGTTTGACAAAATGACAGCTGTGAGAACTTAGACAATTTTTCCCTAATAAGGTGTTTGTATATGCATAGATGGTGCCTTCATGGGCCGATCAACTCCTACCACAGCTTTTGATGAAACAATTTCATACTTTGCCTATACAATAGAGACAGATTGAACATATGCATGAAGGAGTCTGGTTGAAAACAAATTGACAAAATGACAGCTGTGGGAACTTAGACAATTATTTCCGTATATGGCTTTTGTATATGCATGGATAGTGCCTTTATGGGCCGTTCAACTCCTACCACAGCTTTTGATGGAGCAATTTGATACTTTGTCGATACAATGTAGACACATTAAACATATGCACGGAGGAGTTTATAATTTTTTTGTACAGATTCTACTGAAATCTTTTTTTCAAAACTAAGGTCTGCTGGTTTGAACTATTACTTGCCAAGTTTTTTCACTGACTCTTACTGTGCGGGGTATCTAATAAGCATTGCTTATTGACTTTTTTCATTATTTAACTTTATTTGATAACATCATTAAATGTATTAGTAAGCAGAATTTGATGAAAATATACCGAGTGGCTCAAGAGTTATGGGCATTTTTACTAACTGACCACAACCTGCTGAAATGATATTCAGCAAATCTTTGCCCATCAAAGAAGGCTGTTACACATGCCAGTGATCATATTATGTTGACATGCATTTGTATGCAAAACGCGATCAAATATACCATGTGGTTCAAGAGTTATAAGCATATTCACTTAATGTCCACGGACGGATGGGCAAACTCACAATGTGGGTTTAGTGCAGACCCAAGGGTCGTGCAATATCTTTGATATTACATATTATACGACGGTCTTCGTGTCTAGAAATTAACACAATCACAGTTTATAATTAGAATGTACTCCATAATTGCACGAGACGACTGGGGATTAGGCTGCATACTCAATGACGACATTGACCCAAGACTTTTCTTGATGGGTTAGTGCCTGATACATGTAATGTAAAACCTGTGTAAAACGGCCACTCTGTATAGACCACACATTGGTTTTCAAGACCAGTTATCACTTAATACAGGTCAAAAGTATTGCAGAATGCTTCAAGGGGAGCATTCTGCAATACTTTCGACCTTCATTAATATACCATTTGTCATTAAGGCCTTTGATTTGTCTAATTTGAGTGGCCGTTTTACACAGGTTTTACTGTACTTGCATTCAGCAGTGTAATTCGTGGCTCAACAAGTGGTTTTCGTTAGCTCTGGTTGTCTTAGGGCAGTGTGTCCTTTCTTTGTTTCATCACAATAAGTTTATTTGATTTGTTTAATGGTGACTTAGATAAGTTCTGAAGCCCCCTATGCAAGCTAACAATATGTGTATTAAACCCACTTACGCTAGGGTAAAGGACAACACCATTCAGACTCACTATTGCTGCTGAATCTGCTAGGTGTTGCACGGTCAACCCACTCTTCATGTCTGCCTTTGCTGCTTGGAATGTGCAAGGAAACACAAGATTGTATTTTGGGAATTTGAAACATATAAATGAAAATTTCTTTAAAAAAATGCTGAATATAAGCAATGTTTATGGTATGACATACCATAAAACATGAAAGAAACTAGATTTCTATACTTGTTTGAAATTTTCAAAAATATGCCTCCACAAGGGAAGTAAAGTAACTCCTTAAGGGAAATCAGAACATTGTATAATAGTAACACCAGATTAAGAGTTAGCAGTGTCCACCCGAGTTCTATCATTCCGTATAAGGGCTCAACGGGCCTCATGTCTCTTCGGTTTGACGTGACCACATTTAGGAACCTAAAGGTAAACCTAAATCCAGTGGCAAATGAATCTCCAACAAGGGATTCTATAATTGGCACTGTATATCTCCAGCAAGGGAGTCAATAATTGGCACTGTATATCTCCAGCAAGGGATTCTATAATTGGCACTGTATATCTCCAGCAAGGGAGTCTATAATTGGCACTGTTAAGCTCCAGCAAGGGAGTCCAAACACGTGAAATAACACTTTGTGACTTAAGTATATAGGCAAACTTCATAATGTTATTTTCACCTCTCAGTCTATTATTTCTCTAAAACGCAATGAAAATCCCAAGTTACTATGGCATTGAAAGTTGTAGCACATATTCATTTGTTAAGTCCAATTAGCACAAATGTGTAAATTGAGCAAAGTATCAAATGTGAAAGGCAATTCAAGACATACAATATATGGTTTCTGACTAGACTACATTTTAAACTAAAACTACTATACATACAGGGTAATGGGTCGGCGGGAAAATTTTGTCATGGCGACCGCAGCAATGAAAATTTTCTTTGAAACTGACGCCAATTACACAACAAGTAGCCAAGCGTGGGTTGCTCAACAGCCATTGGTTAAAACGAGATGTAAACAAGGTCTGACTGACTACTTCATCTAATTTCTGTTAATTCAAAACAAAAAAACAATTCCTCCAATCTGATTGGCTTACCCAGTCACATGTACCCGAAAACTACAAAACCTATAAGTTAATTTTTTGACACTGCTTCTAAAACTGCCTCAATTTAGAAATGGAAAAGGCGTCAATCTACTACATTGTTAAAGATAACACAATTAGAAAAAAATAAAGACCAGGAAATCTTTACTAATTTCCCGCCCACCCATTGACTGGTCAAGTCATGTGGCCATTCAACTTAAACAATTCTAGCAATTGCAAATCTCAAGTCCCCCTAAGATGTGCTCTCAAGGGACGTAACCCTTATGAGAAACACATATCAAAAATTAAATGGAACAACAGCCTCGAATGCAACTGCCCGTTAGCTTACCCAAAGTGGTTTGGGTAATGTAGACAGACTTTTGCTCTGTTGATTTAAAAGAGATTAACAGGTAATATTTATATTTTACAATAATACATACCCTTCATCACGATGATATGGTTGATGTAATGTTTTTATATCATATCTATTACCTATCTAACCCATACAAATGTACTTCGAACGTCGCTATATGCCTACAACATGCGCATCTAAATACACAGATGTACCGTGGGTAAAATCTTACATTTTACACAGTGTCCATTTTGATATGGGAAAGGGTGTTAGATTGCACGAATGGTGTCTAGCTAGAGACAATACCCGTTACTATTGTCGGTAAAATTGCACATGCGTTTTGACATTATGTTTAATACGCTTTGCCATCATTTGATTTTTCTAAATTATAGCTTGTTTACAGATCACACATTTTGATGACCATTTTACAGTGCTTGTCCATGCGCGGATACTGAAAGTGATGTCAGAGGGGGATCACGTTTGACAACGTTTTTTTTTTTTTTCGTTTTTTTTGTTTTGTTTTTTAGATGATGAGGGAAGGGAGGATCCAAGTACCACTATAAGCGGGCCATCATCGGCCCGCCAGCGAAACGCCATGATGGTCCAACATTGAATGCTGGTTTGGTAGCTTTGTGATTTTTCAGGGGATCCGGACCTGTATTGCTAAGAATCCCTATATGTTTGTGATTTTTAGGGGGGTCCAGACTCCATGTCCCCTCTCTGGATCCGCACATAATGCCGACTGTGATTACTTATTCGCAAAAATCTGCTGCTAGATTCTAAGACGTAACACCGTAATGTGGTTTCCAATTAATTTAATCGCTTTTTTCTCTTTGCATGCTGGGGGTAATGTTGCATGTTTTTTGATTATTTGCGGTTTTGTTTTAAATATAACTTTCACAAAAGTCCTTCTTAGAATACAGTCATAGTGTCAAACGGTTTGGATTCTGATTGAGCAAAGTGATTGTCAAGGTTACCAGCAGACAAGATTGGTCGCCTTTAGCGAGGAAAGATTTTATTTTTAAGCTATAAAGAACTGCACTTCGTGACCACTGTTATTTGAAATTACATGTGCACCTGCTGTATTTGATGGCCCCTGTGTTAAAGTGCGATATATTTTATATAATTACTATTATTAATGTCTGTATACTGGGTTAGTTTTCAATTCATATGTCTGTTTCATCTTATATTATTCACACATTTTGAAATGAACCTATCAAGCAGAGGTCTTACGTTTCGATCACACTGCACACATGTGATTTGTTTGTTTGGTTTGATGTTTAATGTCACAGTTACAAAGTCTTCAGTTATGTCGGAATGTAAGTTTCTGTCGTAAACCAGTACTAAGCAATGAGGATAAATTGCCAGGCTTAAGGACACAACAATGCTCGAACCTTTTACAATGACAATGAATTTGTTGTACTGACACATCCACAATGAATGGTCATGGCAGACTTATACAAATGATATACAATTAAACATAAGGCAATGAAACTTTAGGTATTGGAGCAATGGTGATGGACTAACCATTCCAATTAAATTAATGTTTCTATGCTAAATTCCTTTTAGTCATAACGCATAGAAATACTTTACAAACTAAGAAAAAAGACAGTAACTTTTCAGTATTTTATCATGAGGCCCCGAAGAACAGTAGATAGGTGATATAAGTGCATGTAAAACAATCCGAAATTGTTGTAAAACATAAAAATGCTTTGTCCAGAACGTATATCCAAATGCACTTGTCACCTAAAACTGAGTGAGGCAATTACCTTCTTCTATAGGTTCGCTACTTTCAATGTGTCAATCACAATTAGAAGAAGTGGTATAATACTGCTCTGTTTCAATCTTTGTAAATAAATTTCTCGCATATTAAGCAAAGATCCAATTTGATCATCAACTTTACAATAATATTTTTATACTTTTAAGTAAATCATACAAATATAGAACATGTATGAGACGGTACATTTATGCCTTCCTTCTCCAATTTCAGAATAAACTTTTCCTGAAGGAGCTTATATGCTGGGCATTCTAACAAGAAATGCTGTTCATTTTCTATTGATCCTGTTTTGCATACCTTGCAGATCCTATCATGTCTAGGTATACCAATGTATCTACCTTTTCCTACAGCCGGATTTACATGTACCCCTTGATCTCGATCCGAGTACTTTGTCACTGAACCACTGCGTTGTGCTCATATTGGATTAAAACCCGCATTAGGGTCACAATTTTGAACTCTGAAATGGCTAAACGTAACGAAAGTCATGTTTAAACTACATGCGACAGTAACAATTGATCATATTGACCGCACAAGACTTTGGACTGCGTTAATTTTTCGCAGAATCACATATTAAATGTTCATGTTTTATTGCATTCTTGTCTGTTAAGCCGTACAGTTTCGCTTAAACTACTAACCGAAAGATTCATTTCTTGCGCAGAAATCGTTGTCCTTAGGCAATTCATGCATAATTTCACAAGAATTGGACATAACCGCAAACAGGAACGACCCAAATGAGATGTATCAGACTGAATCTTATCAAGGTCTGCACTGTTTGCTATACCAATAGAATGATACTATGAGACTTAAGATTAGCAATTTTTTCAATCCATTTTTTTTTTTCAAGATCAAAATTGTGAACGTTTTTTGATATGCGTTTTATAGGTCGTGTTTTACACAATAAAATTTTGCGAAGTTAAAAGAAACCATTTTAATCACGTGCCTAGCATTCCACGTGCAGCCATTGTCATCTACATTCGCATTGTTTGATGCGTACATGTGCCAAAACTAATAAACCAGAGTAAAATTTGAAAATTTTCACGATTGGACGCTGCCCTGACTCAACGTCAGATCCGAGTAGCCGATCTGACGTCGAATCAGGGCGGCGTACTATGATTGTGCTGAGAATGCTTAATGCTGGCATGATGAATAAGCAAGTCGCCTGACAATTTACAGCTTGTTAAAATATGATATCCAGTCTTGGAACCAAGTTCCGTCAGACGGGTAGTGTCAAAAATTGACGTTATACCGACAGACCACCTAATCCCACCAGGAGAGAGAGGACATTGACAATGTGACGTCATCAATACGTAATCGGTTTCCTAACAGCACAAGAAAGCCTGCCTTGGTTAAGAAATGCCACGGAAATTCGTATTTGTGACAAAACAGTTAAAAGACGACTGACTATGTGGTGCCTGACTATGCTGACGTCGCTCATACGTTGGTGCTTTACATAAATGTTTGAAACTAGACTGGGTCACAACACATAGAATACATTGAAATGTAACTGTCATTTCTTCAATTAATGTATTGGACCTCCTTGGAAGAAAGGACAGGGAGTGGAATAACGTCAATATCGTCATGGACATTGAACGTGCACTACATCAGAAATGGAATCAAATGTATAAGGTCGTGGTTCAGAGGCTCATTTCGAGCATGATGTGACACTATTTGCCTGATTTGGGAGTTAACGGAGAGCATACCAGATACTCGTAACGATTTGACTTTTGAAGCGAGACCCCTGTGCAATTGGACGCCGTATACTGCTTTATAAAAAGTGATATTCGAGTGAAAAGTAGAAATTGTTATTGCTTAAGTATTTTAAAAATATTGATATGAAAACTGTTTTGTTTCACTTCTTCTGTATACCAATCTACAATTTGAAAATCAAATGAAAATTGCTAAATTGTGTCTCATACGAGGGCTGTTCAAATATGAATGCAAGTAGCTTCATAACTTTCTTCACATATATGCTACGACAAAATGGTAAACGTTTCTTTAAAGGACAATATGTCACCTTTAAACTGACACCAGACCTAAAGAAAAATACAGAGTACTTGTCGAGTAATAGCCCTTTGAATGAGGGTTACGTTTGCATACTAACAAACTCAATGCTTCGAACATATACCAGTGATAGAGACGAGTGTATAATTCTTCGATAAACAGATGAAATTTCTTGAAATTTTTAAGGAAGTATCCCTATATTCTTAAAAAATGATTCTGTGAAAGTTTTAAAAAAACGACATGCTTTTGTTAAATTACAATGATTCGTTTTCACTACTGTGTCTCCTTATGTTAGCAAATAAATGGTAAACAAAACACCACCGTTCAAGTTTCAGTTAAACTTATCTATAACAAATTGCACGAAGCAACATTTAAACTAGTTTAAACTCAAAGACAATATGTTGATCGCTCATACTGAGTTGTTGCTACAAATTATTTATGGACAGTGCGTAATTTTTAAACGCTGAAATGCATTTTTATTAAGTCAAAAATGCCTTAAGTGAATGGGTTATAGAATTTATACTTATTTTTTGTCATGATATTGCGGCTTTACTCTAAATTTGAATGTAAACTTTAAGTTTGACCACTATAGGCATTATTTACAATAAAATTACTCGCCTGGTCTTGATGACTAGACAGATTGGACATATTTTAATTAATGTAAACACGTCATTAAAAAGCAGAAAAATGCTAGATGTGAAATCTTTGTAAATAGAGGACGGCGAGTTTTGAAAACTCCCTTATGACATATTTAGCATGTTTTCAACAAAACGCAAAGAAAACGACACAGCGATGTTCATTATTCCATCACCAGTAGAAAGCTCAAAATGACGTTTATCATAAAATCAATGACGTCACAAACGTGAATGTTTACTCGAGATAAAAACAAGATTATATAAACTTTTTCCTGCAAGCAACTTTTGGATTGTTATTTAAACTTGCATCTAAAATTTGGTGCCATTTTGTCTAAAACTTACAAAGATATGACACAATACCCGCACATGTACCAAAACGTGCATTGCAATTTGCTTCAGAAAAACTTCAGTATACAGGAATGGCCTTTATATACGGGTCTGTAACTCGAGAAATATAGTGAGTGTTTCTTTATGTTTGATGCCATTTTAGAGGCGACGAACAGTTCTTTCCAGAAAGGTATCACATTTTGTCGTAGCATATATGTGAAGAAAGTTATGAAGCTACTTGCATTCATATTTGAACAGCCCTCGTAGTATACTTAAGGCAAAAAGTTAAGCTTATTTGGATGGTATTGCTAATTTTTATCAGACTGTCAATTTTTGCAGAATTCTTTATTGCTCATCAAAATTTATTGTTATTCTACTTTCCAAAAATCAGTTATATAGAACTATACCAATCCTGATGACGTCATGGCAACGCGAGAACTGTACCTACTAAGACACATCCCCGAAACAAACAGGTGATTTTCTCCAAAATTCAGAAACGGTTTTGTTGACTATCTGTCAAAGTTTTCAGATAATTATCCCTGCTAAATCACGCCGACATAGCTGTATGACTATGGCGATTTCAAATGTGTTTAAATAATGACGAATCCTTGCCCTTTGAGACTAGGATTCATTTAGGATAAGGACTGGGGAATCGGTTTCATAGCTCTTTTTGTCTGTAAATGTCACAAGGATTCTTCTCACATCACCAAGCAATATTTTGCAACAAAAAAGGGCGGTTAAAACAGTCAAATAACAAAATTATTGCCTGAATTGCATTTCATTAACACATTTTATGACTAAACTTTGTACATTCTTCTTTTCAAAATGCTTCTTACCAGATCGCCTGATCTGATCAATTTTGCTGTCACAACTTGGAGGAAGCATTGGTCTTTAAAGTCTAAAAAAACAAGCCCTCTTTTATCCATTGTTTGTAAACACCATCAAAGTTTGGCAATTTGCATACTGAGGGTAGACCCAGAAAACCCATTTATGTCAGTCGATGAATGTTTTCCGGAATACCGTAATTTAGGTTTTTGACTCAAGATTAGTATGGAAGACTAATACGAAGGGCATTTGGAAAGTTCTAAGCATGGTCTTTTATCTCATTAACCGATTTGCAAACCTTATCATGTTTGGTATCATTTTAAAGAGCTATTTTTCTTCTATTCTTCTATGATATGGCACAAATTTCATGAGGATATTGAAACGCAGACGCGAACAATATTATTGTGAATACATGTACCGTTTAAAACGCAAAATTTCAGTGGCAAATATAACATTTTACCTTCTGAAATGTTTGCAAACATTAGCAATAGTTCATGAAATTATATAATTTGGTACCGTTTGGTAGGCCACAATCTGGTATAGTTACTATACAATTGATGATCTAGTTGGGTGTTTCTAATAACTAAATACCGGAATAGCAATACCAAAACCGTCCAGAAAGCAAAGCAATGCACTTATTTTTTCGACTAAAAATCGCATGTCACAATGTACATATTTTGAAAATATATAACCGACAGTAGTTTAAAAATGTCGTGCGTTGGTATTTTTGTCAAGCACACTTTATGCTCTTTGTATTGAAACCAAATAAAATTTGGTAAACCAGAACAAAGGGAAGATAACTCTTATAATCTTCCCATGGGGTAGAGTAAGTTTAGATATGAGGTGACGTTCTGGTTCATTTCAATTGAAAACGGTGGCTAACATAAAAGTAAAAATACCTTGAGAGTAGAAATCAACCAATTTTGTGATGGTTAACGCGATACCATGAGAAGTTCTTATGCCATCGACAAAATGTGAGGGGTTAACTTACCCCACCAACTTCTTGAAAAGTAGGGGTGGTGTTAGTAGGAATGATTTTCTTGAATACAGGACTAAACAAGCCACACTTTTTACGCGACGAAATTATTTTGATGCATTGTTCGCTACAAATAAAGCAAAACATATACCCAACAGGCATTTTTCGTGCTCCTGTAGTGACACAATTTATAGTAAAGGTATAAAGAAAAATCGAAAAAGTTCCATTTTTGAAAGTTTACTTTATCTCTATTGGTCATAATTTTCCGAATGTAAAGGTGTAAGTCGTGCAAGCAGGGATCGCATAATATATTTTAATAAAAAATAAGTTGGCACCAAATCGTTAATTTGTCAAACGATGAGCGTAAATAAGATCCCCAATTTTCCCTCGTTTTTTTTACAAATATGTTGCTTAAAATTTCAGCCAGTGTATAAACCCTCCTCGTTTAGAGCATGCGCTGCACGTGCACGCCGAGTTCTTTTTCGACAAAAAATAAACCATCAAGTAGCCGTTGAATTCTAGTTTCCAAAAATGTATTATTTGATATCATTTTATCTACGCATTGATGAGTTATGGTGGCATGCTAAGAACTTTCCAATTGCCCCTCGTATAAAAAGCATTTTAAGTTAGGTCGTCATATCTTACAGTTTTGGTCTATAGAAGTACAATATGCTTAACTTTATGCCAACGGTATATATTATAAAAAAAACTTAATCCGCATTAAAGATATAAACACTTTTTTCACAAACAAACTCTTTCAGAAGCACTAGTCTATCAGAGTGTCAAGCGGTTAGACCAAGATCGGGATAGATGTTCTGGGTCCAAACTGTTTGCAACGGTTATCAGCAGACGATAAAAGTCGCCGATAGCATGTCTCAAAACGGGGTACTGGTGTTGACATGATTTGTTTATTCATTTTCTATGTATTGGCAAGACTCAATTTGATTATGTACTCTCGTCCTGGCGATATACTCTTGTTCTGCATGCCTCCAATCTGAAATTGCAACCACTCCAGTCGGTCTGAATCGCCTCCAAGCAAAAACTGAATTACAGACAAACTAGGTTTGAAATTGAAATGAATACATGTTCCAAATGTTTTGCCTCTGTTTCAGCACAGACTGAACCTTGCCCCGAGGTTATTTAACTTTTTACCTGCTCAACTCAGCTGAGCACGAAATTTATCCTGCTCAAAAATGATAAAATGCCAACAATTGTTGGCATTTTATGATTTATTAGCATGATAAATACAACATCTGAGATACCTAAAGCAAGAAACATCTCCATTTGTTGGCATTATAGTTTTTATGAGCAGTTGAAATTTCGTACTCAGTTGAGTTGAGCATGTAAAAAAGTTTATAACCTCGGGACCAGGATTTGTGGTTAGAACCTGCAGAAAATGTATCTGAAAATGTCGCCTGCTTAGGTCGTGTGCTGCATATAATTCGTTTGATTTGATTATTTACGTCCCAGTCAACACATAATTTACGACGGGACGGGTGCTAAGAAAGGACTAATATGTCTTGACATAATGCGTTGACGCCGGTGAGGGTCGAACCCGCAACCCCTCGGTCCGAGTCAAGCCACTGCGCTCCCTATCTGCTGCATATATTTGTTAACAATATTGGCTTTTAAAAAGTAACTAAATGTATTAGACAAAAGGGTGGACCCAGCTCTATACAGGCCTTAAGAGTGCATAACAGGAAAATAATTTTCTTATTTCTCAACCAAAACATATGCTGTGGATACTCAAATTTTGAATACCTAAAACATATGCTAAAAAGTACAGGTAAGACAATATTTACAATTTTACGCAGAATTTTTTTTTATCTAAACCTATGGAATTTATTAATTTAATTTACTGTCACTGTGAGCTTGGACTTTTCTTGTAGGTAAGGATGGAATTAATTCTATAGTTCCAGTTTGTTACAAATGCAGAAGTTGTACAAATATTAGACCTGTACAAAATTGCACAGGTTTTATACTACATGTATGTTCATTTCTAGTGGCTGTGGCATATATCTTCCAACATCATATTTATTTGTACTCTAAGGAGTATGGTTGGCATCATAGCACTTTATAACAATTCGGTTTCAATCATGCTCTTGTCAGAAATTTATCTCTATTCAATTCTACAAACTATTTCAATAATCAAGATTTAAAGTCTCGAGGTCGTCTTTAGGAGACACAATCGAAAAATAAAGTCGTCTAATGTAAAACATTTCGTATAAACCCTTTGCCCACTAGTGTCGTCTACTGATAACTTTTGCAAACAGATTGGACCAAGATCAGGCCCGACAAAACGTTCGGTCTGATCTGGATCCAAAATGTGTGACACTCAAAATGTATTCCTGAACGAAATTTTCGAAAAAGCTGATTTTAATAGAATCAGCAGACGACAAAAAACATGCACAATTACCCAGTAGGCAAAGGGTTAATGCTGCAGATTCATATGTACTCAGTTTCAGCCTCAGCCTGACAAAACCAGCAGACGACAGGCTTGCCAAACGTATTTTCAGATCAACTTGGCTATCAACCTTGTTTGGAAAGAGTCCTTGCTTCGCAAACAGAGAACATACAAGGTCGTACGCGGTCTTCGTGTAGAAAGCAGTTATCCTGATCCGACTGAGATGCCCTTACTAATCGAAGTCTGCACTGCGTCCATTACCCATTGGTTTTATCATACGGCGAATGGTTATCATTTTACAAAATCAATCTCTCGTGTAAGGACTCTCGATAGTATTGTATTATATTCATTATGTCTTTGTTAATCCTGTGAAGTAGGGCAAGTAAGTTCTCGAATGTCAGTCACTGTCCAAATTTGGCCCTGGGGTTATAAAACTTTTTTCCATGCTCAACTCAGCTGAGCACGAAATTTATCCTGCTCATAAATGTTAAAATACCAACAATTGTTGGTATTTTAACATTTATTAGCATGCTAAATAAAACATATGAGAGACTTAAAGCAAGAAACTTCATTATACTTTAGTTTTAAAAGCAGTTGAAATTTCCTGCTCAGTTGAGTTGCGCATGAAAAAAGTGCATGGCTCTATAATCAAATGATCCAATTCCGCACTGGCAGTCTGGCAGTATGTTTGAAGGCCAAAACAAAAACTTTTATTTAGGCGATGTGCATTAAGATGAAAAAGGATTAAATGGAAAGTTGTGCTACAGCATATGGTCTGTTGCTGTTAAACAATGAGCATACTTTGTTCTACTAGGGTCATCAGACTGAAACTTTCGTCATTGTCTGAAGATCTGTATACTCACGAAGTTAAAAGTCACCACAGTAATAGTATAACATCTTACCTATTCAGAAATAGAACCAATGTGTTTGTCATAAAAAAAAGTTTGCGACGCCTGGCCACGTTTTATTACTCTTTACATACCTACGACCTTTCAAGACCTATTACATTCGAACATTGATAGCATTTAACCTCTTTATACCATAATACTTGTGTTACATGAACTGTTTAAATAAGATCCAGTTGCATGTATGCATATTCTTTATTTCGGTTATCTAGCAACAGGTTTACTCAGTTTTTTCTTTAAAAAAACAAGTTTGCATTGCTACAGTAACAATTTTAGCAAATGATATCCTACAAAATGTATGGCTTCGCCTCGGTGAACATCACTGTTCTCTGGTTGACAATTCCTGATGTTAAGACTGCATCAATTGTATATTATCCCCTCGAAAATGTTGCATGTGACCTGATCACCTGATGCACGACTCCCAACATTCTGGTGTAGACACCGTCGGTAGGTTTGCTTAGTATTGCTGTCATCGTCCATCAGACTTTGAACTGCAATCATTACATTACTATTAAAATAAGTACATTACAATTACAATTACAGGGATACCACACTGTTGCATTTATCATCATAAGTATTTATGCAAAACTAGTCTGATAATTATTTACTGTTATATCAAAAAACTCAAACATCCATTGTCAATCAATATAAGATTTGCTCACTTGAGCCAAACATTGCCTTATTATAAGCATTGTTACTCACTCAACCCTAGGGTATGATTTGAGCATTTGTATATCTGTTCTATTGAATAATGAAAACTTGCAGTTTTGTCAAAATTTAGATGAATTGATACATTAAACATTATATAATTTGGTTTACATATGGTTTAAGACCCTGATGTTTAAAGTATTTGAATGCATAAAGAATCTGATTTCCTGTCAACATTTAGGCTATCAATCAAAAGAAGACAGAGTCATAAAATATATGTCTGTACCATAAAAAGTTAAAACAATATACTTTTATCCTCTCACTTAAAAATGTTGCTATCCACCTAAATACAAGTTATGTTTAGTCACCTTAACAATGACTTGGCATGCTTACCATAATACAATGCATGTGCAATAGTTAGGATTTTGAATGTGACAAATCACTTTTTCGTGATTTTTTGAAAAGAAGTGGATGAAATTTTATAAAAAGATTTAATAGTGGCAAAATGACCATAATGTAAATATTTGAATAAATCAGAATAGAAAGGTGAAAACATTTTTTTCTACAAAAAACTTCTTTCGCTTAATTCTACTTCATGCTACTTTCAAACTTATGACTTATATGCTAGTGACCAGATGTAACTCATATGTAATTCATATTTAATGGCCATTGCATGCCATTTTTTAATTAATTTTCATTACTTTGAAAATGTAATTCATTACAAGTACATTACAATCACAATAAACTGACTGTAATGTCAATGGGTAATGGATCTTACTAAGACCTATATATATATATTGGATGACTTACACAATGGGTGATGGATCTTACTAAGACCTATATATATATATTTGATGACTTACACAATGGGTGATGGATCTTACAAAGACCTATATATATATTTGATGACTTACACAATGGGTGATGGATCTTACTAAGACCTATATATATATATTTGATGACTTACACAATGGGTGATGGATCTTACTAAGTTACTTAGTTCATTATATTATATTTCAGCTTTACCTCCCTGATAACTCAGCTGGTAGAGAGCCAGATTTCGGAGCGTGAGTTCAAATCCATGCCGCAGCCTACCAAAGGTGTAAAAAGTGGTAGGCACTAGCAGCTCCCTTGCTGACGCTCGCATAAAATGGGTTGTGCTAGGAAGATAGAGTAAGATAGGTAAGTATCTGTTAAAGGTATTGTTATGTCACAATAATAGCTCTGCAGAGCTAATGACGTCTGTTTGAAATTAGCGAAATTCAACAAAGCTTCTTTATCTTTATTTTTATTGAGCTGTTGACAGAGAAGCAAAATGCCCATAATGTGGTTTAGATCATCATAATGTAATTCCCTCTTCACAAGTGTTTTGGCAGCCCATGGTCAAGAATTAAATAGGTGCATGTATATATTTGCATTAAGTAACATATAGAACAGCAATATTATAGGCGTAAATTATTTTAAATTACACTGGTTATTTACTGCACTTAACCCTTATAGCGCCACCTATAATTTGCAGCAGACGACTATTGCATTTTTGCCCCTTTTTCAAAAATAACAAAAAAGGTATGATATTTCATGAGAATAGTCTGATGGCAGACGATACTCATATAATATCATACCTTATTTTTGTCGAAAATTGGGAAAGGTGTCGCAAAATTTGTCGTCTGCTGCAGTCGTGATTGGCGCTTTAAGGGTTAATTAAGTGTTTAAGGCAATATACAACTAGTCACAAATGTGATTCATCTGCTCTTAATCACTTTT
Source organism: Loripinus fragilis (assembly GCA_964019695.1). Lineage (NCBI taxonomy): Eukaryota > Metazoa > Mollusca > Bivalvia > Lucinida > Lucinidae > Loripinus > Loripinus fragilis. The sequence continues at coordinate 36,417,063 of OZ026516.1, forward strand.
CTCTTCATTGCTAGGAAGTAATGCAGACAATAGCCTAAAAAGCCTACAAGAGGGTAGTTACAGTTACCCCATGATTAAACATCTTTTGCAAGACTTAAAATCTGCGCAATATTCGTTTTCACAATTCTGAAACATCACTCTAACTCAGGATATCAAAATTTCTGCTACTTTCTGGCTACTTTTTCTAAATTTCAATTCTCTGGATCCTCTACTATATCCAATGTGCTGGCCAATATAGGCTAAGATGTCGATTTACCAACCTGAGTACCGCAATGAAGTCTTTACTAATACCTAAATCAGACTTCTCACATTTTGCATTATACTTTGTGTGTAAATATAAGGTCATTTTAGCGCAGATGTGTTTTCCATGAAGACAAAACTGCTGCGCTCAGATTGACCAAACCTCTATGGAAATTAACTCAAATGAGTACACTTCGGTTATCAGTTATCGTCCAATAATGTTGGTTAGTGCGATAAAATAACATTATAGTCCTGCATTGCTAAATGAAGAAATCGACACCGCCTTGTACGTTCCACACCAACCTAAAGATGGAAATGGTAGCCAAATACATAACAGCTGCCAATCAGGACTTGTTAACCAGGATGTATCGCAAATGTATAGCAAACGTGTATGCATAGAAAACAAGGTAAAAAACATGATCATTTGTCGATTCGCCGATTTCGTCTTATAGTTTTATTAAAGCCAACAGAAACAAATGACCTAGATATATATGACATTTGGAGTGATTCTTACTTTGATAACAGACACGTTAACTTTGAAGTGTTGCGTTTAGCGATTGATTCTGTGACAATCAGCTGTGATTACTTGTTCTGAGTAGCAGCTGTTGTATTTACAGACAGTGAGGATCAAGAACAGATCTGCACATTCAATGTTTAAGGCTGGTTAGTGTCTACGTCGCCTGCTTATGATGTATAGCATTTCTTTTCTCCCGATACTACTGAATTATATCAGTGTACAATATTCGTTTTATGTCTTCTAGTTTTCTGGGAGATCTCCAGGCAGAAAAAGTCTACGCGACTATAAGAGCTTTCAATATAATTACAATGATCCTAAATTGGTACCTGTAGGGTGAAAGCAGAGAATTGAGGATTGTGGAGATTTAATAGAAATGAAATGAACATCGCGGAAATAACAATGCACATGTAACAGAATCTTTTGAGTTGGACTACCAGGGGTAATGTGGCGGAAATCTCGTTATCGTTATAAACTTGAAGATATATCAAAGCCAACACGTGTAAAAATGGCAACACGAGGCAGAATGCACGAGCGCAAATAGGTCCGTGATAATTGGTATATCGTTATTTGATAAACTGAATTCATTGTATGTAAATACAAGGTAGCAAAGAGAGAAGAGCATTTGTATTCACTGTTTGTAATTGATATATATAGAGAATAGCAAACTGTGTTTCCGTGAATGAAAATTATGTCACGAAGGAATGATGGTGTTTCGGTAAACAATGAGTCCGCAGGATGAGTTGTTTACCGAGTCACCATCATTCCAGGTGACATATAATTTTCATATCAAGGAAACACAGTTTACTATTCTGTCAAGCATATACCTTCCAGTGATGTTTTCAGTGAAGAAGAAAAAGAATTCACATTTCGATCAATAGCGCGAAGTAATACATTGACATGCAAATGATGACAATCATGTGACTTAGACCCACCTTCATGTCACTCGCACCTGTTATGACTCGCAACCCATTGAGCGCGTTTCTGTGTGACACACTCAGAATTATATATATTGCAAGTGACACTCCTGACCTCATTTTGTCGGACAAAATCATTTGAATAGAGAACTAAGAAAATCTTTGTTTATGTTAGCGTGAGAGAAAATTCCTGATTCCTCCTGAACTAGACAACAAACCAATATGGTGAGTCTTATTTTCTACTAATTGTTGCGTACATGTGTGTATTGGAAAAAGAAGTTCCAGCAAAATCATATCATCACGAGTGAGATATCAAAAACTGATATTATCACCAGTGAATTATTCCACTTCTTAAGATGCGAAAACTATCTCACTGCAAAGCAATAGGAAATTCATGCCAGGGATAAAATATGCAATTATTGACTTCACTAAGGTAGACATTCATTATGATGATTTATCTACCCAAATAAGTGATATTCACTGAGGCTGCAAGGCCGAGGTGAATATCACTTTTAAGGGTAGATAAATCCTCAGGTTTACCAAAATTGAAGTCAATAACTGTTTTGTTATATGACTTTTAAACTATAAATGAAAATTTCCAACTTTCGCTTTTGTTGTTGAAGTCATGTTCAACCTAAGGACTTTCTCACAAGCTTTAGAAACCGTTTTTTAACCTATTTTAATGTTGTATTTTGTGTTATGAAATGTACGTATATAAATCCTCTGATTGTGGAATGTAAAATTTAATCATAAATTAAACACATTTTTACAGTTTGTTTATTAAAGCAAAGAAAAATTTAGAATTAAAACAAAACTGTTGTTAAAGTTCATTAAAGTCTTTAATTTACCTGTTGGGAGGTGAAACAGCAAATCATGTCGATTTCATGCAGCTCATACACACCATTCTATTTTTAGCTCTTTAGAGGGTGATATTGCAGAAGTGTCAAAAAATTAACTTCTTGAAACTAGTTTGAGCTGGTTTTCATCATATATCACCTTCTAGGCCAGTTTAGACCAGTTTCAGATAGACATAGAGATTTATGAAGACAAATTGGGCAAATCAGGAGAAGGGATTCTCTCCAGTCATATATTAATATTATAATTAACTATACTGCATGGATTTCTGCGTTGATTGAAAGTCAGTAAATATTGACTTCGTTTATTAATACCTATTATTTCTCAGCCTTGCATTAAAATTGTTTGTCTAAAAATGTCTGTCTTTTCACACACATTTACTTTTCGATGTTCGTTTCCCTTTGAGAACATTCTTAGCATGCTGGGATATTAAATAGTTTTACATATCTATAGATGCATGCTGTGTGATATTGTTTGTATGATTGCTGTTTTAATAACGATCGCCTATGTGTTATTATGAATATTTGATTCAAGTTTGATACAATAAACTTGTTATATCGAGGAGTCTTCGGTTATTACTTCTAAATCTAATATTGTATGTCTTTCTGTGAATATCGTTTTTGTCTAAGGCAACAATGCATACCCTTATGAAATGCAACGTCTTCACGGTTTTGCCCAAGTAACCATCTCCGGGGTTTTGTGTGTGTTACCTTTAAGTTATATATCACACAATTTGTTTTCGTTTTGTTTTTGTTTATTCAAGGAACAAAACAATCTGATAGGATGTTATTAGTGAAAGGGACCACTGATTGGGTGGCAGGCTAAAACGTTGGGGGCCATATGGATTTCCATGTGGCTAGCAGGGTGGTTGCCATTAACTTTCAATTCCAAAATGGGGGGTTATGTTTAAATTGTTCCAATAAAATCATTAAAAAAAATTCCACGGTCGCTTCGCTTGCTCCGGGTTGTGTTTTTTTTTCATTTAAAATCTTATATTTGGGCTAAAAAAATAAACAAGTGTTTCTCGGGCCACTTTTGTGAAAAACATGACGCAGACAGGTTTTTATTTTTAGTTTTCCAAAAAACAGATGAGGCTTTTTTTATTTCATCGAAAACTAATTAAGCACCCTTTATTAGGGTTCATTTCAAGTATAAAATGTTGATATTTTGAGATTTGAATAAAATAAATGAAGCCACTAAGTCGTTTTTATTCAAGTCTGAAAAAAGACAGATGAAGGCACTTGAAACAGATGAGGGAGGGCCTAAGAAACAATATATCTTTTTTATTTGGCCTTAGTTAGGCAGTCCACAAAATATTTCAGTTTTTATTTTTGCAAGTGCAAAAGTCAGGCTTTCAGATGGGCCCTACTTTTTCCTACTTTTTTCCCCTTCTATTTCTTGAAACGTCCTAGTATCCCTTCATTTTCACTCTAAAATGTCATTTACGCGATAAAAAATACATTTCATTTTTCCTCACTCGCTCGATTTTTAGAAATTAGCTATCATAGGATTTTTCAGGGAGCAGACAGCTAAAACCTTATTTTTTGAATTTTTAATATAGTAAGTGAGTATGATCAGGAAATACCACAATCACAAACTGCAGAAAAACCCTCTATACCGCGAAGAAGAGCCACATAACAATCACGAGACACAAGGAAGACAAACTAAGCAAAGCAACCAGCTCTCTCTTTCCCCATCAAGATGATTGCGAAACTTAAGGGGACATAATGTAACGTACAACAAAACTATATCCGTTTTGCAAGTATCATTTATTGTTACATCTAGTAATCCTGCTTAAATATTGATTGTTAACTTTCTTATTTAATATTTTCAAACAATTTATTGTAATGATTTTGTAATTGGAAAAGCCTAGTACAGTCGTTACTGTTTTACACCTATAATCCCTGCCGTTTTACTACTTTTTACAAATTTTTATCTGTACTTTTGTTGATGGGCACTTGAAAGTCTTATTTATGGCTCTTTTTTTATGAATTCTGTATTTGAAAAAAAAACCTTCTAGCCCTATTGTTTTACATTCAAAATCACTACTAATTTAAATTTTCGCTCATGGTTATTTTTTTTTCAAAACATTTATCCCTACTCTTCCTACTTTAAGTGGAAGGGCACTTGAAAGCCTGTTTATCTGCAACTTAGTAATGGTTAAACTCATCTAGGCATAACTGAATTTTTAACTGGAGCGTAAAGAAACAATACAACCAAATTATCTTGAAAATAAAATATTCATAATTTTTCAATGGTGGTCAAAACTTGTTAAGATTTAGAACTGAAGCTCAGATACACATGCAAGCCAATACTTATGACATAACAAAATGTTGCATTTTGACAAAATGATGTAAAAGGGGTGGAGTCAGGTTATATTACTTGTGTTTTCCAGGGGAGGGGGGCTCATTGTATTTTAATTTTGTTAGGAGGGGGTCATCCAAAATGTGGATGATGGATCAAAATCTCAGCCCCCCTCCCCCCCATCACTGACACTTAAATAATGAACGGTCCCTAAGTATCATTCATATACATTAATGGATTAAGTATGATAAACATGCTCCAACAAAGGCAAAGTAATGAAAATGCAGATGAAGTAATCACTATTGAAATTCGTTACATCATATTTACATTCAAATAACCATTACACAACCTCACATTTTAGTATTATATTATAACGCCATTCCAGGCTGGGTTGACCCGTTGAGACTCTACAGTAAGCCAACTTGTAGATATCTATAACGGCCATCTTGGTTATAATTAATAAAATAATACAAATTCAAATTTGTGCTAGAGCTTGATGGAAGTAATCCATATGTGAAATTTTGGTGAAAAGTGACTAATTTTGACTTCCAGCTGGAGTAAGCCATTTTGGCGACCAACATTGTTATCGTTCAATGGACAAAACCCATTTTCGAACTTGGGCGAGAGTTTGACAAGAAATATCTTTAAAAAAGATATTCGGCGGAGATGAAATGGAAAGGTGTTTGGTAATATGCAAAACACAAAGAATACTTTTTCATACATTCGATATTATATGCACATAAAATTGTGGCCATTTTCGACCACCATAACAACATAATTGCTGCAAACGGTATTGCCCAGTAAGAACTCAGAGTAACAATAGTACATTGGAACCATACACGTCAATATGATCCGCCCTTCATTGAAATAACCATTGGATATAACTGATTGCCTGACTTGGAAATATGACCGGGAGGAGAATGCCTTGTCTGACTGTGTCTGAAAACGAAAGTTTCTGTGGTATGTCTAGGGCTTAAGATTAATCAATTTATTGAAATTTAGGGTTAAAAGGTCGTATAGTGGATATACCTATAAAAATTCAACTTTCGGTTTCATGCAGCAGTCAACGTGGTTCAGGTAGACATGTAACCTTATTTTATTGGTCCTGATGAAATAACCTGTTCTGTGCATTTCCTTAAAAAATGAGTATGATCCAGTCATATCACCCAGAACACAGGAGCTTGACGTTAATATGTTTTCTGTACTTGTATACCCTTTACGTAGTAAAGGGAAGGACGGTCACTCCGCTGCTGCACATATTGTTTCTGGGTGAATTACACCGTTATTATTCAGGTAACAATCTCGTGCGTATACCATTTGAATAAACAATTGCATGCTCTATCCTCCGCCCTATATCAGAAGTTTTCCACACTCACGGTTTTAATGTCATTTTGTTTTTTCTGTGAAATCTGATTTTAGCCGTGTGATGCGTGCACAGCCATCTTTGTTCTTTTGCTCTCTTCTATTGTGCAAGTATCGGAGCAAATGTATAGTGTCATCTGATTGGTCAATACATGATGACAGAATGTTCTAATCATCTCGACCAATCAGATGACACTATACATTTACTGTGATACTTGCGCAATAGAAGAGAACAAAACAACAAAGATGGCCGTGCACGCATCACACGGCTAAAATCAGATTTCACCGAAAAAACAAAATGACAATAAAACCGTGAATGTGGCAAACTTCTGATATAGGGTGGAGGATAGAGCATGCAATTGTTTATTGAATGGTATACGCACGAGATTGTAACTGAATAATAACGGTGTAATTCACCCAGAAACAATTTGTGCATCAGCGAAGTGACCGTCCTTCCCTCTACTACGTAGAGGGTATACAAGTAAAGAAACATATCAACGTCAAGCTCCTGTGACCCAGAAAAGGTTATTAACCCTTAAAGCGCCAATCACAACTGCAACAGACGTCAAATTTTGCGACATCTTTCCCGATTTTTGAAAAAAAATAAGATATGATATTTCATGACAATCGTCTGCCAGCAGACGATTCTTATGAAATATCATGCCTTATTTGTCATTTTTTGAAAAAGCGGCAAAATTTGAAATGGTCGTCTGCTGCAAATTATAGGCGGCGCTTTAAAGGTTAATGACTAAAGAAGAACACAATTAAGCATAATAATCATTTTGATAAAAAAAAATACATAAACAATTACAGAACAATTAAGCATGCATACACAGGAATCACCATGATATTTAGTACATTATATTTACCAAGAATCATCACTTCCTCACATATTAACATTGATCGTTGTTGTCTGATTATCTTCATTTCTAATGGCCATTTTTGTCGTCTGCGGATAGCCTTTGCCATATCAAGACCAGCAGAACGTCGGTCCTAATACGGAATCAAACTTTTTGGCACGCCTAGCGTTCCTGGGAGGTTTTTTAAATAGGTAAATTTTGAAAAAAAAGCCAGCACATGACAACAAATGCAAGAAAAGTTACCTAATATGCAATAAGTTAAAACATGTGAAAGTCAAAATATTTAGACCATTCGAGCCCCCTTTATCAGATTAAACATTGAATGCGCTTAAAAAGGCACATATGATCACCACCATCATCTTTACAATGCAAGGTACTGAGTCCACTGCATTCCTTATGCGTAACACTCGTAATAAAATGTTAAGTCAGGAACTTCTTAAACAAGGCTATCAGTATCATTAACTTAGCAAAACCTTTTCTAAATTTTATAGACGATACTATGACTTGATATCTAAATTCCAAGTTGGACTAAAATCTCTCTTGCACCATGTACTTTCGGAACCTGAATTATATGGTGACTTGGTGTATAAATTGAAGAAGATTGTTGGCTCTAATAATTTTTCAGCGCAGTTCATTTAAATAATTTCGCATAATAAAAAAGATTGGCTATAGCATTAATGTATTGCAACAGACTGTGCTTTGGCGGGCCCACTGGGGTTTTCCTGTTGGATTTCTTTTGCTCCAGTATTCAGTTTTATTTACTGTTGAGTTTTTATCTTTGCTTTATCTCCTTTTTATATCTTGATTTATATGTTCTAGGAGATGATGCATTGATAAGTTAGGGGTATTTCATGCAAACCAAGCATCTATGTGTCTTGATCCACATCTGAACTAAGGGTGAGGTTGGTGCACCGTTAAACCGGTTAAAGCCCTCAAGTAAAATATTTTACTGACCTTTCCAGGGCAGTACTTCTTTTGTGGATCTTTTGTGGTTTTTTTCTGTCTTGTGTTTGCTATGCCTTTGTACGCATCTGTTTATATGTGACTTGTGGTCATCTGCTGGGAAAGGGCTGACTTCTTGGCTCTCGTTTGTGGTGTCTTACTGTGAGTTCGTTATTTGCCAATTGGTATCTTAGGTCAAGTGTGGTACTTGATTGTATCGATTCCTGATCTTTGCACCCTTACTTACTTAGTACCCTTGGCTTGCGAAGATGCGTAAGGAACGAAGTGGACTTAGACCCTTGGCTTGCGAAGATGGATCACCATATCCAATGATGAATTTCAATCAGCTCAAATATTATTTTATTAAATAGTATAGTAATTTACGTTCTCTTATGCCAATTTTCAAAAATTGTTCACGTCACAACAAATATTTTTAGACAATAATTTTTAGTCCGTAAATATATTTTTAAGTACATAAATATATTTTTAAGTCCATGAAAATAGTTTTAGTCAATCAATATATTTTTAAGCCCATAAAATATATTTTAGTCCACAAATATATATTTTCAGTCCATAAATATATTTTTAGTCCACAAATATATTTATACTCCACTGATATATTTTAAGTCCATAAATATTTCGATATAGACCATAAATATTTAGATATAGAACTTATATATTATCACATACAATACTGCAACGCCTGGCATGCCATAGCCAAACTATATAGCAACAAATAGGCTGAACAAATATGTCTTCAATATTTAAACCAAGACACAACACTGATACAAAAAGAGGAATATATTCTTTGTTATCTTGTCTTTTCATTTTTTTTACCATAAAATTAATCACTCCTCTTTATAATTTACAGTTCCACATAAACACAAGGTGTCCCAATTTGACTTGGCCATTGCACAGTTATCCTCCTACAGTGGTTTGTTCAGTGTCTTTTCTCTAGAATAAGCTCTAATGATTTCGCTGGGACAAGTAGAAGCTTGGTGTTATGCTCTATGACTTCTTGATCCTTTAGTTTAAACCGGAAGCTGCGACAGAACTGAAATGAAATGGAGCATCAATCGGAACTGCCTTGGCTTATTTGTGGAATCAGACCTCGGATGTACATCGAGGATATACTTTGATAACGTGATGCTGAGGTTCCATTACATGAGACTGACGTTACATAAACCATGCCAACACAATAGCAATTGTGATTGCAGCGAAACAAACGTTTAGAAATGAAGTCAATGTGTTTTCAATGAAATATCGCAATAGCGACATTTTATTGAAAAAACATAAACTTTATCTATTCTGTTGATTAAACGTTTCAGGTAAACGAAATAATGGATTTTGATAGGCTACAGTACTATTTTGTTCTTATGCCAGTTCCAGCTATAAAATGCAGCTTTCCATGCATAGTACTGTGCTTACATACATCAGAGGCTTGATTCTCGAATTTAGCCTGAGTTTTACGATTTATAAAATATAAGAATTAAAATTTTATCACAAGACTCTCATTCATATGTAAGAATGAAAAAAGTTTGATGACCTCAGGGCCAGTATACAAAGACGATAGCATTGCCTGTTACTCAAAGTATTGATAGGTATATTTAGCTCAAATGGTATGGAAGACAACTGTTATCTCTTTATACAGTTTACCGTACACTCACGCCATTCAAAATACCAGGCAATGCTCATAATTTGCAACTGTTATTATTTTATTTTTACCCCAAATGATCTTTGCCCTATATTATGCTCCTTTTAAAATTGCACTGGAACGTTAAAATGATTTCTTTAGCTTTTGAAGCTGAAAAATTACTAGACGTCTGTTTAGACATCTTGTTGATTAGGTTGTGAGTGAGAAAGCGTACTATATGGCATCAGACTGCACTTCACGTTGTAAAGAACAGTGAGAAAATCGTGTCTGACTCACCCATGCATTTTATGGTGTTAAATAATATTTATAAATATTTACCTTATACTGGATTTGAAATTGGGACCCGGACAACACAATTATGGCAGATGAAATTCGTCAAATGGTTGTCAATTTGTATATATAGTGAAGTCGTCATTATACGGTTGTTGGCGATGCATACTCTTACTTTGATTTATTCATGCATTAAGACTACTTCAGGTGAATTTGTCTGGACAATACACGGAGATGAATACAATGTTCAGAATTGTATCATTACTGGTTTCCTTTCATTTGAGCAGCTATGCGTTTCTATATAGTAGTACAGCAAAAAACTGATGCTATCTTTCAAATATGTTCAAGAAGGAACAGATAAATAATTGGGCCGCGATATGAGATTTCCATATTTGCTTAAATATTCTATGACTGTTAAGATACTACCGAATATCATTTGGAGTTTCCAAGTTTAAAAGAAGGCTGCAGAGACTCGTCTCTAATGTTGATTGCCACGACTTGTACCAGAGGTAAATAAATTCAGGCATACGCGATGCCCATATTGGTTATTAGTTATATATAAGTAATGCCCATTCTCTTTTAATATTTGTTTGATATCTTTCATACTTACATGTAATATAAAAAGAGCGATTTCAAATTCAGCCACTTTTCTTCCTGAAATGGAATAAAAACCCTAGGGTAAAGTCGGGTAACATCGGACATCAGGTAAATTTGGACAGCGACCTTAATTGCTTCATATTTTAATTACTGGAATGAATAATAAATTAACTAAGCAAACAGTGAAAATCCTGATGAGACGGCTCATAAGGAGCCCTCTCATCTGGATTTCCACTGTTTGCAAACGTATGTCCGAATTTACCTGATGTCCGAAGTTACCTGACTTAACCCTATCATGTTTTGAAAAAAAGTCTAACATAATAAACATTATTTAGATGTCTCTATAAATATACTACTCAAAGTTTGATAGGGATCACTTTTTATCCATCAAAATTTGCATTGTAAATGTACAAATTCATGGCCGAATTTGCACTCCGTATATTGCATATTGTCTTGAGCAGCAACACGTATGCATTGCAGTATTGGCGAAAGTGTACACTTTGCACAATTTGTAAATGAACTTATACACCCTCAAAATCTTGCGTAACACTGGATACCAACTGGTTTCATTTTCTAACCGTAAAAAGGATTTAATTTGATCCCTGGCCCCTTAAAATGCCTCGGAAACAGTCTAGAAATCGTTTAAGTTCGTTTAAGTTCAGAAGAAATTAACAGTGGCGTCGGAATGTTAGAGTCTGGCGTCTTCCAACGCTGTGTTGCTGGGATTCTTAATGTGTCACAGAGTGTGATATTCGGAATGTGGAATCGTCATCTAACTCACAGATATCCTTCACACAGACATGGCGGAGGACAACAACTCGACGTCAGGGTAGTTTATTGATAATATATTGATATATTTATGACTGCTGTATCACCTAAACAATGCTGTCGATATCATAATATTTGTAAAGCATTTTCTACCTTCATACGAGCTGAACGATTATTTTGCTTAAGCAACAGCACAATGTTGATAGGCGCGTTGCTGAATTTCCTATGAGGCTTACTTTTTGAGAAAACTTACCTCATCGTCATAAAGGATGAAACCAGTCTCAAATCAAAACTAAATGCATCTACTTTAACTTTGGTTGGGTCGTACGTTCGAAAATTGGTAGCGTCATATCTAAAAAAGGGAGATAACTCTATCCTTGCAAAAAGGGAATTGTGAAGTACGAATTTCGAATCGATTTTTTGCAGTGTTAAAACGTTATTTTTTGTAAATTATTTTATTTTCTAAAATCAATTTAACTTTTATTGATTTTTAAATCAAATTTGGCTCGTTCTCTTCATTTGCAGATATAGATAATGAGGGATAACTCTTACTACCCTATAAAATAGAACATTTCCCTCGATATCGTTTCTGATAATACCGTTATTTTTAGTAAAAATGCGTAAAACTTGATCAATTCGACGAAACTTATAAATTTGCTATTCAAAAACATGATTAACAGCATTCTGACATGCTTGACGGCTCGGAAAATCGCTTGCAAAGTTGCTATCCCAGCGTGAAAAATACTCTGTTTTCGTGCATTTCACCTATACACTTGATATACTATTAGGCACAGTCTCTGAATGCTTTTGAGAAAATTTACCTCATCGTCCTAATGGATGAAACTAGTCTTCAATTGATTAATTTCTTTGGGGTTCGCACACTCAGAAATTGGTAGCGCCATATTGAAAAAAGGGGAGATAACTTCATACTCGCAGAAAACAGACTCACGAAATGCGAATTTTAAAAGTATCAAGTATGGACTTATTTCTGAAAATAAAGGGTCTGACACATTTCTTTAAGGTAATTTGGTATGCTAAATCCGAAAACCAATGTTTGCAAGCTGAAAAATGGCGTCTTATTGAGCTTATTTGCATGTTTTCAAGATGGCCGCCAAAATCATACAGAATCTTACATTGTTGTTGATTCATTGTTTAATGTACCTCGTAATATTTGTGGGGGTTCTGTGTTGGTCTTTGTTTTATAATGCATCTATTTGTGTTCTTTCTATCCTTGTTAACACCTTGACGAGGAAGAGCATGATAGTTGCTTTGCTTTAATTGTCATCCTGGTGTCTTGTGACTGTAAGTGTTCTGTTCCTCTTCCTTGCGATGCCGTGGGCTGATCAGCAGTAGGGATTGTGGTTTTTCCTGTTTATACTCACTTACTTTTTGCGTATCTAGTGCCCAGCTATTGTAATGAATGTTTCATTCATAGCACTATTTTGAACTAGGTTCAAGCTTTTAGAGTGATAAACGAGAAATGAGCTTTGAGAATCGACAAGTAGCTTTGATTTAACTGTCGTCATAATGTCCATTCTTCCTAGCAATACTCACAAAATGTGTTACATTATCTATTTATCAAAAGTAAAAGCATTTAAATTCCTTAGTACCCAATGGTCCAATTAGACCAGCCTTGCGTCCTCAGGACAACTTCTCATGGGCGTCAAATTGTTTTGTGGGACCGCCTTTAATAAGTAAAAGTATTGCCCTCAAAATAACCCCATTTGAGCTAATAGTATGTGAAATTGCTTGGTTTCCATGGCAACAAACAATGCGCTTCAAAACAGTTGGGTATGTCCCTACAAATTACTTATATCTCAGCAGAAACTCATCCTAAAGTACTAACTCGATAAAACACAAAAGTAAGACATATCAGCTTCATTCAGCGGTAAAGTATGCTAGTGAGCAAATTTGCATATTCATGAAAATTAATGAATACATTAGGAAATCGTAAAGAAATAAAAGGGTGTACCCTCAAAGATACTTACAACTCAGCTGCAGATTATTTTAGGCAACCACTCTTGGTAGCTAATAATGTCAAATCACTGCACTTTTACCAAATTGTCCATTTAACAAATTTTCTAACATTCTCACTCATAAATATTAATCAAAATATATGAAATAAGAGAAACTTTTGGAAAAATTAAAGGGGTGTACTTACAAAATTACGCATATGTCAGTTGCCAGTTATCCTATTCTCAAATTAAAGCCTAGAACTATTTTTTATCATTCTCTGTTCTTCTTTCTTTTTAATGTTTTCTTATACATTCATGACACAAGCAAATGAAATCATTTGTATATTCGTCATAGGGTCTACGAGCTATATCTCAACTTTTATTTGGTACCATGGTTGGTAGTCCAGGATATATGGCAGTTGAAATATAGGTTATTTTGTAGGTCAAACCCATTTAGTTTTCTACTATTTTTGACTTATTCTTTTTATGTGTTCTTTAATATTGGTGAATATGAAAATTAGATATTTCGAATACAAATAATCAAAGGGTCACAAACCTGTATCTCAACTATTATTTGGTACCAAGTTTTTTAGTCTAGGATAGTAAGCAGCTGGTGTAGAGGTAATTTGGAAGGGATACCACCTTAATTAATCTACCAATTTTGTCTTATTTCTTATGTTTACATTAATATTTATGGGTATTCAAATTAGATCATTTGTATATTTAATCATTTTCATCAAATGAAAATATCTCAACTTTTATTTAGTACCTAGATTTGAAGTTAATCATAGTTAGCGGCTGACTTAGTGGTTATTTTGAACGTAAATCACCTTATTTCTCTACAAATTTCCTCTTATTTCTTAAGTATTCATTAATATTCATGAATATGTAGATTTAATCATTATGGTCAAAATGCAATGTTTTAACTTGAACTTGGTACTAAGTTTTGCAGTGTACGATAGTTTGTTTTAGACATATAGGTAATTTTGTAGCTATACCCCCTTATTTTTTCTATCTATTTTCTCATATTTGTTATGCTTTCATTCATATTCATGAATATTTAAATGATAAAATTTGTATATTTGATCACGTTGATCAAATGGATATGTCTCAACTTTTATTTGATACCAAGTTTGGTAAGATAGGATAATCATCCGCTAGAGTCATGTTAATTTTGTAGGTATACCACCTTAATTTTTCTACCAATTTTGTCTTGTTGTTTATGTTTACATTAATATTCATGAATATTTAAATTAGACAATTCGTATATTTAATCATTTTAGTAAAATAATTATGTCTCAACTGTTATTGGGTACCATTTTATAGTCTAGGATAGTTTGCAGCTAGAGTACATGTAATATTGTAGGTATACCCCCTTAATATTTCTACCAATTTAGTCTTATTTCTTATGTTTACATTAATATTCATGAATATTTAAATTAGATAATTCGCATATTTAATCATTTTGGTTAAATGGCAAAGCCTCAACTTTTATTTGGTACCAAATTTTACAGTCTAGTCTAATAAACAGCAGACATATATGACATTTTGTAGGTATACCACCTTCGTTTTTCTACCAATTTTCCCTTATTTATACTTTTTACATTAATATTCATGGATATTCAAATGAGATACTTCGTATATTTAATCATTTTAATTAAAATACAATGCCTCAGCTATAATTTGGTACCAAGTTTTGTAGTCTACGATAGTTAGCAGTAGATATATAGGTAATTTTGAAAGTATACCACCTTAATTTTTCTACCAATTTTCTCTTATCTCTTATGCTTTCATTAATATTCATGAATATTTAAATTAGATAATTCGTATATTTCATCATATCGATCAAATGCCTATGTCTCATCTTTACTTTGGTATCAGGTTTTGTACGATAGGAAAGTTAGCAGCTAGGGTACTGGTAATTTTGAAAGTATACCATCTTTATTTTTCTACAAATTTTGTCTAATGTCTTATGTTTACATTAATATTCTTGAATATTTAAATTAGATAATTCGCATATTTAATCATTTTAGTCAAATGGCAATGTCTCAACTTTTATTTAGTACCACGTTTTGTAGTCTATGCTAGTACGCAGCAAACATATAGCACATTTTGTAGGCATACCCCCTTAATTTTTCTACCAATTTTTTTCTTATTTCTTACGTTTACATTAATATTCATGAATATTTAATGAGAAAATTCGTATATTTAATCATTTTAGTCAAATGGCTGTGTCTCAACTTTTATTTGGTACCAAATTTTGTAGGATGAGATAGTTAGCAGCTGACGTAGTGGTAATTTTGTAGATATACCCCTTAAATTTTCCACCGATTTTCTCTCATTTCATATGTTTTCATTAATATTCATGAGTATGCAAATTAGATAATTCGTATATCTATTCAGTTGGTCATTTTGCCAATGTCTCAACTTTAATTTGGTACCACGATTCTTAGTCTGGAATGATAAACAGCGACATATAGGTAGTTTTGTGGGTGACACCCCTTAATTTATTCTACAATTTTTCTCATTACTTATGTTTCCATTAATATTCTTGAATATGCAAATTAGATAATATTTATATCTAATAAGAGCGTCATATTGCTGTTTCTGAAATTCTAGTTTATCTATTTTAGAAAGAAAGGCTAGACATTTCAAACAGATATACTTTTGTGTGAGTAAAGGTAAAAAAAAAGCAGAGAAGCAATATTTCAAGGAGGTACTTAACGACGCTCATCTATGCTGGTTTTACATAATTTCTAGTTCCAGAGCTACTTCCCCATTTTATGAATGACGATACTCGGTTTTAACGTACAATCCTCACAAATTGATAGTTCAGATATATTTGTCTTTAATTGAGACATGCATCATCATTTAGGACGCTAATGTAAGTTTTCTCCAAAAGAAAATCAGCGAATCTCCTATGCTTGTATCAAGTGTATTGGAAAAATGCACTAAAACGCTGTTTTCCACACAGGGATGGCAACTTAGGAAGCAAATTTCTGAGCCGTTAGGCATATCAGGCTGCGGCAAATCATGTTTTTGAAAAGCGAAAAGACAATTGTTTTAGAAATTATGAATAATTGCGGGTTCTGATTAAATATAACGGTATTATAAGGAATAATATAGAGGAAAATATTAAATTTTATAGGGTAGTAAGAGTTATCCCTCAAAATACTATGTTTAAATTTATAAAACTCATACAAATATAAATGACAGTAAACTTACTTTTAGAAAAGAAAATAATTTGCGAAAAAGAACGTCTTTTTGTAAATATAAAATCAATTTAAAAGCCGTACTTTGCATTTCCGTTTTTTGCAAACATTGACTCGTAGTTATCTCCCCATTTTTTAATATGATGCTACCAATTTTTGAGCGTACGACCCAATCAGAAATAAAGTAGAGTCATTCATCTTGAATTTAAGACCTGTTTCATCCTTTATGACGATGAGGTAAGTTTTTTCGAAAATTTGAATTTCAGCAACGCGCCTATGAGTGAAGATTATGCTTGTAAAATATATTAGATCCCCATACCCGCCCTACAGCAGTGGACTTGGATGCTGTCTGTTCTGAAGTGGTGCCTCTGTTGTTGTTGTTGATTTGTTGACTGATTGTTTATTGTAGAGCCGTGTGTGTGTGTGTGTGTGTGTGTGTGTGTGTGTGTGTGTGTGTGTGTGTGTGTGTGTGTGTGTGTGTGTGTGTGTGTGTGTGTGTGTCCTTTGTGCTTGGTACTTGTTTTGTAATGTAGTCTTTTGAACCTTTCTAGTTTTTCAATCAATACAATATAAGGACCAAATACTTAACCCCCACACTCAATGAGAGCAGCAATAAACAATTAATAAGCAACAACATAATCACGCCCTTAGACCAGACAGTAGCTGGAGTGGATCTTGAATATATTTAGAGGGCCAAATTTTCATCCTAGATTATGTTGTTGTTGAGACACATTAAAGGGCACATAGAAATTTTCGATTAAAAATCAACTTTAATTGAGTCCGTTTTGGTTTTAAAAATTCTTGGAAAATGATGACAGATGGACGATGACACCAGACGCTGGTTGTGCTGCATCATAATACATTTGTCTAAAGTCTTTGACAAAACAAACAAAACAGGAAACATCTAAAGGGGTACTTTGGCAAACAGTGAAGACCTAGATGAAATGCCACCTAATGTGGCATTTCATCAGGGTCTGCACTGTTGACTTAGACGAAATTGATACCCAGAGAAGAAAAAACAATAAATTTTGATCTAGAATATTAGAATAATCTACATTAATACAAGAAATACATTGTCAATGTCAAAAGTTACAGGATCTGACAGTAAGCTATAAGACTAATTTTGGAAGTCATTTCCTATAATATTCTTCAAAATTTATAATCTGTGACCCCTCAATATATACAAAAGACCAACTTGACATCATATGGAAAATTCCATTGGTCTGAAAAGGTTTAAGCAATTACGAGTATCTTGTACAAACCAATACATCCTCGAGATCCAAATCCAAATGGTACAGTATTGTAAAACGATTCTAAGACTGGATCATTTGCCAACCATCTTTCAGGGATAAAGCTTTCTTGATCATACGTCAGGTCAGAATTTCGTCCCATAACATACATGGCTGCTGCAACGTTGGTCTACAAATACATAATTCAGCCGTGACATGAGATTTCCAACAATGTGGTATATGTGCGACCAGCAAAGGTTACGACCAGCCTGCGCATAGGCGCAGTCTGATCAGAGCCTTTGCTAGTCACTTGAATAGTCTAAGATTCTTAGGCTATTGGTCGAACAGCATTTTGAGTTTCTCATCTTAAAATGAGAATGCACAGGCTCATCTGGGTCTATTAATTTCAAAATGCATCATTGATGGAAATCTCATGTGGCGGCTCAATTATACCTCTGTGTGGATACCATATCCAACAATCAAGTAACATCAACTATTACTTAAAATATGGAGAAAATTGACTTGACTTTTACAGTTATAATGACGGTGTGCCGCGGTCCTAGCGCACAAGGTATATAAAGCGCTCACGGCACACCCATGGCGAAAATAGTAGATTTAATTGTTTTAAAATCAAAAGGACGTTTCCAAACCACGCCCAGAATGTCACTCAAAAGTCACCTGATAGTATAACAGACCAATGCAACGACGACTGAGCACGTGCCATACTCACACAAACAAAATTGCACGTGTTGGTTGGTTGGTTTTGTTGCTTTACGTCCCAAGTCAACAGCTATGGTCATTGCGGGACGGTCAGTTCACCTAACCACACTTTTTCCTGGGCAGGCTTGAACAAGCGGTTAACCAGTAATTTGTGCACATACTTTCGCTTGTAACTGACAACAACCCTTCTTGAATAAATCAGCGGAAGGGAGGAGAATGACCGCAGAAATTATTTCATGATCAATCTCCACGAAAGTATGGGACCGGGCCGGGATCAAACTCGCGACCCCTGGATCTGCAGTCAGACATGCATCTGTAGCCAGACGAGTTACCGACTGCGCTACGCGGCCCGGTAAATTGCACGTGTTTATTCTCCAACAATTATGTCTTGTGTTCCTCATGCTTTCGCGTCTGTTCATTGCTGCCTAGTGGTCACCTGCTGGGAAAGAGCTGACCTCTTGACTCTTGTTGGTGATGTTTATTGTATATTTTTTTTATTTTCCCCATGTGGTATCCTGGGTCAGGTGTGGTACTTGATTGTATTGTTTTCTGATCTTTGCCGACTTTCTTACTTTTATAAACATTTTCATCAGCGCACTACTTTCGTGGTTAATTGATATATACTGAACAGCAAAAGAAACGCATATTTTGCATATTTGGTATAGTGTATAAATTGGGATTTAAATACTGATCTAATGATATGTAAGGTATCACTGATCAATTGAACATGTGCATTTTCAAATGCATCACAAATGGATGGCTCATTGAAAAATGATACTAAAGGGACGTAACTCTGGGCTTAATAAAATAACTCATAATAAAGACGTCTTTGGAGATGGTGTACGCGTAAAACCGCTGAACGGATTTGAATGAAAATCACTCTGCGTCATAACCATGACATACAGACTACTTATGAAGTTTAAATTTTCCAATATTCTTTATGGTGGACTATTGTGACCCAGTTACATCATCGAACAATTAACTGGAAATGTCTTTAATACAGGCATGAAAGAGTCCTAACAATTGTTTTAAACGGTTCTGCTGGACATTACCTTACTTGACATCAATCATACTGGTCCAGATATTCTTACACCCCAAAGATTCCGATGGTTTTTAATACCAATGCAAAAAATGCAAAAAAGAAGATTTTTGGATAAGCAGTATAATTTCTACAGCAGTGTTTATTTTTTTAGTTTTATGCTATTTTCTTATCTGTTACAGTGTTATTGTGACATGCAATGAAATCGGGTTCAAATCATGTGTTTTCCTATGTATGACACTGTTTTAGCGTTTTTTGCATTAATTAACAAAAAATAATAATTAACTGTGTAATTATGAATAAAATGGTCTGAAACGAACGCATGAGTCCGTCCAAACATGTTCATATCATTTAGGGTAAAATTTGATCAGGGTGTCTGATATTAAATGGATATTGAAAATATGCGTTTCTTTTGCTGTCAAGTATACTTCTTGAACAGATCGTCAACTTTTCATTGTATTTTTATATCTTCTTAAATCGGTATATACATGTATTGTTAACAGCAGTGCATATGCTTTGGCGTGGAAACAAACTTGTGACAGCAAAGCTTATTTCGTTTGCGTGTATGAGATAAGATATTAGATGAAAATGTGACCTTGTCGGTAGTCAAGTGACGTCACTGTAATGCTAAACTGACATTATCCTGCCATGTCGCATCTCACCACATGTATTCAGCAAATATAAAACGTAGAATGGAAAATGGTGAGCTAAAAAAGGAAAGACCTATTATTGTGAGGATGTGAGTGCATAATATCATTGTAAAATTATTCTATTCAGCATGCAAGAATTAAGTTAATGTCTTATTTATTACAGAATCATTTACGACAGAAACAAGCCAGACATTCATTCAGAGTCTGGCTTTGCTAAACTTGGAGGGTGATTTAAATAAGGACAGTTTCCTAGTTTTTAAAGCCCTTGTTTACCGTATAGATTTAAATTAGGATTTCATATTAGGATCACTTAACTCTTTGGATTTTAAGTAATTTTTTCGAGCTTTTGTTTTCCTCTGCTGACTTTTTTTTCAAAATTAGCTTTTTCAAAAAAATCATTTAGGAATATCATCATAGTGTAAAACAGTTTGGATCCAGATCAGGCCTGACAGACCTTTAGGCCGGATCTGTGTCAAATCTGTTTGCAAAGGTTATCAGCAGACTACAAAAACTGGCGCTAGCAAAGAAAAGGTTAATGAGAAAATTTTTATTCAAATATGAACACCCAAGAGGCAGATCAGCGTGTGAATATGAGCAGTCAAATCAAAGCTGTATTTGTCTTGCCCATGATATTTTAAATGTTGATTGCCTGTACGAGAAAAATCAAAAGTTATTGTTAGTCTCTGTAGTTGAAAGACTGGTTTGAGTATACACAGATCGCTAACCTCATAGACAGATTTTTCTCATGGCGTGACAAAATGGAGTGAAGGAAATTGTTCTTGCAACAGAAATTACTTTAGAATACAACTCATGCATACTAATAATACCATATACCAAAGCTTGCACTAGTAAATCTTTCATGGGGTTTTATAAACATTCAGAAAAACAGAGAACCTTAAAATGTGCTCATGAATGAGTGTTATACAGCTCGCCAATACTTCCAACCTCTCGCACAAGCTTAAGAGATATCCTGATCTCAACTGCTTAACTCATATAAGCCTAGCATCCTTTTTAGGGACATCGGCAAACAGTGCAAAACCAGATCAGACGCTGCAAAAAGCCACGTCTGGTCAATTTCTCCACTTTTTGCTTACAGAAAGTAAGTAAGGGTGCAAAGATCAGGAATCGATACAATCAAGTACCACACCTGACCCAGGATACCAATGGGAAAGTGACAAACTCATAATAGACACCACAAACGAGAGCCAAGAGGTCAGCCCTTTCCCAGTAGGTGACCACAAAGCACATATAAAGAGACGCGCACAAAGACATAGCAAACACAAGACAGAACAAAAACATAAAAGATCCACAAAAGAAGTACCGCCTTGGAACGGTCAGTAAAATATTTTCCTGGAGGGCTTAAACCGGTTTAACAGCACCAACCTCACCCTTAATTCAGAAGTCTCATTTGAAATTTGAATGAAGATGAAAATTACAACCCATCAAGCCTTAACTTGGAAATGAGCTCGTCCAATTGAATAAGATGGGAATTCATTCGGCATAAATGGGTTAAACCTAATATAATACAATCTGAGTACGACCACAATACAGACATATTATGATACGCACGTTGATGCAAGGAAGCAACAAGCAAACCAGCTCCCTCTCTCTCTCTCTCTCTCTCTCTCTCTCTCTCTCAGCGAGACAAACTAGAACGATCACAACAATTGTACCATAATAGAACGTGTGAGTTTGGCCAGAAAGGGCAACAGTCACATATCAATGCCCTACTTAGGAAGAAATGTTGGCTCACGCGCAATCAAATGGACACATCGAACATTGCACGATTAAAACACAAGCAGCTACATTTTTGTCATATTGTAAAACGAGAAAAGACACACACTGTCCTTTAACTTAAAACCTAACCAAACAAAAACATACACACGAGTAGAAACGAGTATTTTACAGAATGGTTTCATGTCCGAATTTTTTCTTTTAAAACGTGGCTGTAGACAAGGTGACCCACTGTCACCATATATATTTCTTTTATGTGCTGAAGTTCTTGGACAAATGTTAAGAAAAAATATTAATATTAAGGGAAAAGTCATAAACAATAAAGAAATGAAAATAAGTCAATATGCTGATGACACACAAATACTTCTTGATGGTACAGAACGATCACTGAGAGAAAGCCTTCAAATATTGTCAAAATTCTATAAATTATCAGGATTAAAAATAAATGAAGAAAAAACCAGAGCGATATGGATAGGTGCAAAAAGTAATTCAAATGATAAGTTATGCAACGATTATAAATTAGATTGGACTCAGGGGCCAGTAAAGATACTAGGGGTTACTTTTACAACTAATGTTTATTATATATGGACTTTTAATTCAGTGGAAATTTTAAACAAAGTAAAATCAATGTTAAAGCAATGGTCAAAACGAAAACTTACTCTTTTTGGACGTATAACTATTATAAAGTCACTGGCGTTATCAAAGTTTGTATCATTGTTTGTGTCATTACCGAATCCGCCTGCAAAGCTTATCAAGGAACTAGAAGTTATTTTTTTTCAAATTTTTATGGAATGCAGGCCCTAATAGAATAACCAGAAAAATTGCTATTGAAAATTTATCTTCGGGTGGATTAAGAATGCCCCATATATATTCTTTCATTAAGGCTTTAAAAATATCTTGGTTGAGGAGAGTAATCCAACAAGCAACTAATACAACCTGGCACATTCTCAACCCAATTGATTTTGATAAAGTTTTATCGTTAGGAGGAGAATATGCAAGGAGCTTAGCAATAAATCTAAGAAACCCATTTTGGAAAGACGTTTTGATCAGTTGGGCTGACTTTTGTAGAGAAGTAAAATCAGAAGAAATTAAATCTATCCTCAGTGCACCATTATGGTTTAATTCACACCTAAGAAATGGAAACAATTTGTATGTGAAAAACTGGGATAATAAAGGAATAAAAACCATAGGTGATATTTTAGATAACAACGGTAATTTCTACACTTTTGATACGTTAAAAGAGATATATGGAGTAAGGGGTACTTTTTTAAACTATGAAAACATTTTACACAAAATACCAAACCAGTGGAAAAATTTAATAAACGAAAACAGAGTATTCATATATCAAAATAGGTATAATATTACTTGCAATGTATTTGTGGCATACCTATTAAAAGACAAAAAAGGAAGTAGAAGATTCTATGACATATTAGCCCATGTTGACGAAATGAATGTAACACATAGGTGGGGAAACCAATTTGGAAACATAAGCGATAAAGAATGGAAGTTGTATAATTATTCAATTAAAGACATAAAGGAAGTAAAACTAGCTGATTTTCAATATAAAATTAACAATAAAATTTTAGTAACAAACTCCTTTTTATTCAAAATCAAGAAGACAAATAATAATGGATGTTCTTACTGCAATGAACATAGTGAAACTATAGAGCACTTGTTTTTAAATTGTACTAAAGTAAAAGACTTTTGGAACAGCCTTAAGGATTGGTTAAGCAACAACTGCAATATAACTTTGCATTTAGAAGAAAAGTCTCTTATAGTCTCATCACAAAAACCCAGAAGCATAGAAAATTATTTTCTTTGTCTAGCAAAATATTATATATATAAGAACAAGTTTACAAGGAATACCTTAAGTATTCAAACTTTTATGTCATTACTTAAAAATAAATTTATTAGTGCAAAATACATTGCAAGTATATATAACCGGTTTGCAAAGTTTATGACCAAATGGTCAAAATTATATAACTATTTTACTAATACTTAGTATGTAGGCTGCGCCCCTGAACAAAATATAGAAGATACCAGATGCAGAACAACAACATTACCACCGAACACATGGGCATTCACTTTGTTACAGAACTGTGTGTGTATGTTGATGTTGTTTTAGTTCTTTTTTAATTACTGCCGTGCCAGCCAAGAGTGACAGTGACGTCACGTTTTGTTTTAAAGCTATTAGGGACTTGGAATCGATAGATCACTTGTTTATTAATCCTATCTACAGGATAGGATTAATACATAAGTGTTCTCTCGATTCGCGTTTGCTCTAGTGGATTGTACAAGTTAATGTTTACTTAACAATTGTAAACAAACTATTTCGTCACTGTCACCTTTGGTTGGCACGACAGTACATACTCTTGATTTAGAGATTTCCAACAACAATGTTTACACGGTTATTTTTGTAAATCTGCCATAACTACATGTACGTTAGTATTCCCAGAATAAACTGATTGTTTTCTTGTAATATCCAGAACAGAATGTTTTATAATTATATATATCCTAAATTCTTCTCCCCTTCTTTCTTCCTTTCTTTCCTTTCTACTAACTAGTTAAGTGCTAAGAAAAGAATGTTAATATATATTAGAGCTAAATAGTTTTGCATTAGAAGCAGATAGTAGGTAGCATGTGAAAATTTTGATTATATTGTAAATATAAAAATACTATATGCTAATAAAGAATTATAAAAAAAAAAAAAAAAAACAAAAAAAAAAAAAAAAAACATACACACGATGGGAACAACAACAGACAATGTACCACAAATATGCGCGGATCCAGAGGGGGGCGGGGGTCCGGACCCCCCCCCCCCCCCCACACACACACACACACCTGAAAAATCACAAAAATATAGGGTTTCCAGCAATACTGGCCCGGATTCCCTGAAATTTCACAAAACTACCAAGCCAGCATTCAATGTTAGGCCGATTGTTAGGCCAGGATTGTTAGGATTGTTAGGCCATCATCGGCCCGCCAGTGAAACGCCATTTTAATGTTGTTTCGCTGGCGGGCCGATGATAGCCAGCTTATAATGGAATTTGCATCCTCTCATCAACTAAAAAAACTGTCACACTCGGACCCCCTCTGACAAAACTTTCTGGATCAATGCATGACCAACAACAGAATCACTGCCTTAGAATAGACAGGGGCCACTGCCACTTGGTAGCCTTAAATGAAATTTATTGCCCAAATATAGCCTAAAACGGAACTAAACGCTTAAAATACACACAATTTTCACAACCTAACACAGAGAACCAACAATGAACGTTAAATAAAATTGATAGCTGTGATGAAACAAAGAAAGTGGTACATAGCCTCCATACAACTAGAGCTAAAGAGACCAATGGGACATGATGGCCCAGTCAAAGACAAGTATAACGTATCAACTCAAGGTTATGATCACCATTGGGTCTCAGGCCTGACTAAAACATGCTTATGTTTTGAACAAAAAGAATTACAGTAAAACCTGTCTTATGTGGCCGCTTTAAGATATACAAAACAAAGGTCTTAATGGAAAAGTGAAGCTTTATGAAGGTCGAAAGTACTGCAAAATGCTCCCCTTGAAGCAGTCTGCAATACTTTTGACCTGCATTAAGCGATAGTTGGTATTGAAAACCAATTTTTGGGTTCTTTTTAGTGGCTGCTTAAGACAGATTTTACTGTATGGCAAAGGCCCCTAACATTGCTCGCGCATGCCTTTTAACCTCCGTTGGCTAATATAAAGAAAGAAACATAATTGAAAAAAGTGTGCACGGCCAAATAAAGTAATCATTATATATTATTTACATAAAGTTCAAAATATATTTTCCCAATCTCTAGCAACTTTGATTTGAAGTGCACCCCCCCCCCCCCCCCCCTGCTTTAGGATAATGAAAATAATCCCGTAACATTGCAAACTTTCTGCAAAATTTTCAATAACTTCTTTTTAATGAATTTCTTTTACAAAATAAAATATATCAGGGGAAGTAATACCAAATTGTTCTCATCAATTCACTTTAACAGAAACTTGATTCAAAATTAATAATATGAAGTCTGAGTCATTTGAAATTTAGGTCTGAAAATTTTTAATAACTTTTCAATTTTTGCCAAAATCGACCCCTGCTCAGCAGTGAAAGCTTTAAGTGAAAACTGTTTACCGTTTTTCTCTTTCCAAAGGCAACCTGGTATTAAATATTAAAAAAGATTTTATCTGATTAAATGTGGCATGGTCACTTGGGCTAGTCCGCAATTATAGGGGACGCGCAATGTTAGGGGACATGACTGTACCTGAAATTGTAAACACATGAACTATAGTTCAAAGTCCTAATTGTACAAAATATGATAAAATTAAAATACTATATTGTATATTGATGTAAGGCTGTATTTGTCAGGTATGTGATAACTCATATGCATCTATTATGTTAAACCTTTGACCAAATTTGATTAAGTTATATCACGGGTCATAACTCAAGTCGCAAAGCAGGCTGTCTTATGGGCTGTTGACCAGGCTACACTTAATCTATATAGATGTGCTTGAATCCTTAACATGTTGGATTAAGCAAGTATGTATATATGACTTTCAAGACAGTGAATAGCAAATTTGCTGATCAAACTGTTCTAATATGCGGGTTGTCCTGTTTGCATACAAATAGAAGAGGTGCTTTGCATGAAACTGTGCAAACGACTTTCAACATCACATTAAACGAGCATCTACAAATTCTTGATACGGTATGATGCTGACAGAAATTAGACATAATTAGACATAATATGGTTGGGTCTGTTCATGAACGGAAATTGAAAATGTATCATCTCTAACACACCAGGCTAAGCGTTACTCTGAAATATCTGTCTAGAAAACTAGAGCAAAATGATCTAGAAAAAAACGCATCACCAGGTCGGACGTAAAATAAAAAAGGTCAGAAAAATCAACCTTATATATCAATGGACATTCCAGTGTGTATAAACCATGTCTATCAAGATCTGAATAAGCCCAACGCACTTTTGACCATTAGTCATTAGATATTTCAGTTCGTTTTATAGGTTTAACCACGTGTTATAGGGTAAATGTTGGTCTGCATGACTGAAAGGTTTATCACAATTATTGGAACGTCAGTCAACTGTCCTAGAAAATTGACATTTACAAATACTAGAGCATTTATGGATTGTATAAGTGACCAATATTATCTCGCATTTAGACAAAAATGGCTCAGGAGAAACCTTGACAAAACTCACAAAAATCGTACTGATAAGAATGGTGGTCATCTGTGAGGCTGACCAGTGCCATTGTTTTAAACATGCTATATTTAATGCTATATTTACTAACTGCACAATCAAGATAGATAGATAGATAGATAGATAGATAGATAGATAGATAGATAGATCAACTTTTTTCTTAGAATTAATTTATCACAGGTTTAGATAAACACAATTTTTCAGCGTTAAATTGTAAATATTTTTTACCAATAATTTTGAGCATATGTTTTGGGTACTCAAAAGAACCGTCTCATTGAGACGGTTCTTTTGAGTATACACCATATATGATTTGATTGAGAAATAAGAAACTTAAATTTTTCGTGACACACTCTAAACTTAAGTCCTGAATTCGTCTTATTTTTAATACATTAGTTTTGGAAACGTTAATATATACTCTTATGTTCTCTTTGGTTTTATTCAGATGAAAGAAATTTATTTATTATCTAGACTTCTTAATTTGGGAAACCAGATATACTACCTCGATTTATCGCCTGTTATGATGTACACATGTACATGTATATATGCCTCAAATTAGTATTTAGCGTCTTACATGTATAGCATAACCGTCTATACTTCTTTGTACTAAATCTTAAAGCACAAAAAAATTAACTTAACAACATATACGTGTGTGATAGCAAGCACAGATCTGAGCGCTTTCTCTTAATCTGACTAAAAGATAACTGGGGAAAAACAACTATTCATTAATATATTAAGTGGCTAAATGCAACTAAACAGGACACTTGGTTTCATATTATTTATCTCGTAGGTCTATTTGCAAATACTTGAATTATAAAACTTGACATAATGAATAATACAAGTAGGTTTGTGGTGATGTATACATACATGCAAACAAATAATTTTATTTCTTATTTTAGAGACTGGTTTGGATGGGCCAGCATAACATATATTGGTACTTATTTCAATGATGCTCACGCAATGGCTCTAATCAAAAATTGGTAGCTCTGCATTTACGTATCAATGGTATAATCCAGACCCACTGCCCCCCTTCCCCCTCTAGATCCGCTCATGACTAGAGTATTTTCTATGTAGCATATATGGGCCAGTCCATGAGATACACATGCTGCTATCCTGTAGAGCTAGCAACAAAAGTTCTGGCAAAACTGTACTCATACACCAGCTGATCTGAGTCTTAGTTGCTCACAAAATCTCATTTTCCCAATTAAGAGGCTACGTAAAGCCTGGATTATGTCCCTTACCTTCGGTGGTATATTATAGTGCCTCACATTCATAGACTTGGAAACTGTTCGACACGTCAGGAAACCCACAGGATGAAGTCTGCAATATTATATTATATTATGTTAATACATGTATAAACAGTTTTTATTGAAATGGCGCAAACAGCCGTTGTCTGCGTCTGCAATATATAGTTTCATTGTAGACATAATCTATAAAATAAGGACATACTAGCAATTAAGCTTTGCTCTGTTTTTCTTATTGTGATAATGTTTATAATGTCTCCCCCATCAGGGTCCGAAGACATATTGATTTTCCCTGTGCGTATGTCTGTCAGTCTGTCCACACTCAAGAAAAGACCATTGTTGGCTACTTGAAAATTCTCTATCCCAAGCCTCCTCCAAGCCCACCGGCCCTAACAGTTTCTTTAAATAATAGTTTTTAAAAATCAATAACAGATTAAGAGTAAGAAACTTCATATGCATATAAAGGGAACTAATAAACTTGTCGGATACTAAAGCTTCCTCGGCTACTTTTGAAAGTACCCAACAATAATCCATTTGTAAGAGCATGTGGATGACTGTCCATCACAAAATCTTGTGAACGCAAGTCCTCCTACAATTTTAGCCAGATCGTTTTGAAACTATGCGGGTGTTTTTGTCAAGGTCTGAAAATTTGCATGACATTTGGCTGTAATCCTCAGATTAAGTTTTGTCACTTATTTTGCAGTTCAGACTTAGTCATTTTGGAGCTTAAGGCATTTAGACACTGGGCATCTTGTGAATACAACTCCTACAGTTTTTGCCAGATCTTTTTTAAACTTTGCAAGTGTTTTTGTCAAGATCTGAAAATGTGCATGACCATTTGCTATAATCCTCAGATGATATTTTGTCACTTTTATAACAGTTTAAAGCATAAAGACACAAAGTATCTTGTGAACTCCTACAATTTTACCTGGATATTTTTGAAACTTTGCAGATGTTTTTATTAATGGCTGAAGATGTGCATAACATTTAGCTGTATACCTCAAATTAAATTTGGGTACATTTTTCGCAGTTTGAATTTAATCAATTTCTACCAAAGCATGAATGCACTGGGTATCTAGTGAAAGCTACTCGGATAACTCCTTTTATTATTTTACCTGGATCTGTTTGAAACTTTGCACCTGTTTTTGTCTAGGTCTGAAGATTTCCATGTGATTAGATGTAACATGGATTTTCTAGTATAATAAAAAAATATAATATATGATAATTCTCTTTTTCCCAAATAATGGATTGATTGTGCAATAGTTTACTGCATTTGCTAGATATCTTTACTGGATATGAAATCGATTTTTACCAAAAATTCATCATTATTTGTGACCAGCCATGAGATTTTGGGTCCAAATGAGGTACCAGGTCGAAATTGAGTTATTGATTTTTTCTGGTACCTGTATATCCCTGGAGTATACATGTGAAATTTCAGTTCGATATCTTAAGCGGTTTCTGAGAAATAGGCAATAGTTCATAGGTCCCTACGTCATGGAATTGAATATAAAGTGTTTGCGACGTCAACGTTAATTGATAGATAACTTGGCGAGTTTATTTCAGGATGTTTGAAACGAATTGATTATTCTTTTGGGAAAGTTCATTTCACTTCAGAAATTCTCGATTAGAACATTTTGGGATCATAACGTGAGCGGATAAATCGTCAACATTATTTCTTTAAAAATATAAATGTATTAGATTAAGCATTTTTCCTGGGTTCGAAAATTTTGAAATTAAATTCAGATAGTATTGCTACAGTATGAAATGTTTGAATGTGTTCTTTATCATGGTGAAAATGGGTATTTATGCAAATCAGAAAGTTGATCATTAGCTCGTTTAAAAATAGCGATCAGATATTTTCATGCGCGGATCTAGATATTTTCGTCAGGTGTGTGTGGGTGGGGGGGGAGGGGTGCGTCCAGGTCCATCTGGCATAAAAAAAAGCTCTGACAAAGTTTTTCATTTTTTTTATTTTTTTAGTCCTCAACTTATTTTACAGAAGTCCAGTGGTTACTTTCAAAGAAAACTATCATTGTCCAAGGTTCCAATGGGGGTGGAACATTTTCCAGTGGGGTCCAACTTTTTCCAGGGGTGTCCAATTGCTTTTTCCCTATAGAAACCTATTTTACTTGTGATTTTCCAAGGGGGTCCGGACCCCCTGCCCCCACCCTCTGGATCCGCACATGTGATTCCGCATATCGTGGTTTAATCTATCTACTCGTTTTTCTCTTTTCTTTTTCAATATAACCTTCGCTAATTCATTTGTAGAAACAGGAGGGAACGTAGCATCAGCAGCAGTGCTGCCAGTAGTAGTAGTTATAAAAATACTAAGGTCAGTTTGTGTCGTATGCGGAAGTCACCAAGTCAAGAGCTGATCCCGGAACCCATCACGGGATATTCAATTCGTAATTAGTAGTTTAGCCGTGTCTCATCTGTTCAAAAATGGTGTAAGATCTCTCACATTGCTTCACTTCAATGTTCCTTGTTATTTCGTGAAATATACAGAAACGCGGTTTCAAACTTCGACGTCGAACTCCGACACTATATTCAAATGCTGTTCACTTATATTTGATAGGATCACATGCTAAAATGTTCAAATTACAGTCCCGGAAGTTGTGAACAGTGTAGACTATGAATCTGCATCTTATATGTCGAGGTACATTTAGATCTACTTGCCGGGAATACATGAGTACATGTACCTATCCGAATAGTTTTTGTTGCATATTTATACATGTACGGGTATCAGCTATAACCATAATTAACTACAATCAGCTTGCGTCCATATACACACCCAAGTTACAATTAATTAAACACAGATCAGATCGAAATGGATCCAACTCTAAACTTCGGAATTATTGTAGAAGTAGATCAGATAAGGCGCAGATACCTGGCTTAAACGCTACAGAACATGATTTTACACAACTTATAAAATTTCGGTACTTGGCGCGTATGCGATAAAATCATTCTATGCATCCATGCTTCAACCACCACGACCTCTGAGGAATGACCCTCGATTCATTTAATACATGTACCCGTACATGTAACAGTCACGCCTCAAAACGTTTTGTTGATATATAGCTACCTAGTTGTGCTAGAAGTGTTGTGTTTGGCTTGAGCCTTGATCTACATGTACTTCCATACTTTGTAGATTATAGCAGAACAGGCTCTGGCTGCGCTTTAGAACAGGCTCATTTGAGTCTTTTCTGTTGGCAAATGCGATAAGTGATAAGCTGGCACAGTGTTCAAGTGGCTCTAACACACGGTAAACATGATAGCCCGAAAGTCGAGTCTGAATATACGGAGCTACATGTAATAAGAAAGAATTTCTAAAGTTCGTGCAAAAATGCGCTCATGGCAAAATCTTCCAGCATACGCACAGTCTAGCATTTGCCACGCTGATACAATACACTTGTTACATGTAGCATACACGGAACAGTCAGCGTATCAGACTTGTAGCCCTATTGGCACACATGGAGCAGCCAGCGCATCAGACTAGTAACCCAAATATTGATATTGATATTTGTGTTCATACATGTTCGCCACTTCGTGCCGTCGCAGTTTAAACAGTGCATTTCCAGAAGGTTTGTGAAAATTACCATGGCAATGTTAATGAGTGCATGTTTTTTACAAATTTACGGGGATAAATATAAAATAGCAACATACTATAAATATTAAAATAATTATAATTTTGGTTCCCAAGGAGGTCCCGTTTAAAGCGAACATACATTTTAAAATTTCACGATTCCCATTGACGCTAACGTTAACGTCGCCACAAAATTACCATTTAAAGTCGTCGTATTTAAATGACTACAATACGAAAACAACAGACACTAAGAAGCTTCAATAAAATTGTATATTGCGTAAATCAATTTGCGTTCATTTGGTACTTTTTCACTGTTGTAGCTTCTATTGTTGTGCGACAATAATTTTGCAAAAAATCTTGAAATACATTGATTTAAACGGCGACGTTCACGGTAAGACGGCAAATAATTATGTCCTGTGACTGTACCTCAAAGTATTACGCTTATTGCATACACTGAAACGAGCATCGTATGCCACATCACCCATAAGTAGGATGGAAGTTTCCACTTGTAGTGTGTCGCCTCAACACAACAGGCAACAAAACCGCTCACGTGCTCTATAACAACATTGGGGACAAAAGGTACTGAAACGAATACACATTTTTGCGCATACAATTTCCGTTCGAAATGGAATTGATTCCGTTGTTTTATAAAATGCATTATAATATCAGGCCTGGTCTTGGTCTGCAGTGTATGATTGTGGTATTTCCTGATCATACCCATTTGTTTTTTTCTGGTCTATAATATGCACAGTAGAAAAAGAAGAAAAATGCACTGCGGCCGATACAGAAAGTGTCGGAGAGACGGGTTTTTTTTTGTTTTGTTTTTTTATTTCTTGCTTGTAAATAGTCATCTCATCTGTAATTCCTCCAGCTCCATGATTTAAAAAGTCGTATGTACATGTATAAATCTTCTAATCCATAATTAAATATTTCTTTGCGAAGAAATTGTAAAATGTTTGCGCCTCTTGGGCTTTAAACGATGTTAACAAATGACGCTTAGCGACGTACAAATTGCGCAACAAAGTGCAGTTGCATAAATTACGTCACTTTTGCAGCGCGTTTTCCCGACGTCACGTTTTGCCGCATTTGGGCACAAAATGTCATGGCGCGTCACATTTAAGTTTAAAATTGCATCTAGTGACATCTGGATCTTTTTGACACCATAGGGGGGAATGGAGGGCGGGGGAGACATCTGTTTTGTGGGAAAACACTTCTAGTTTGTTTTTATTTTATTTGTCACATGTTTTGCCAGGCAGAGTTCCCACCAATTATTGAATAAATTCTTCAGTTTTTGGGCTATTATATATGAATATGAATTTTGCAACAGGGTTTCAAATTGTCTGACTTTAACGCTCCTCAATGGGCATGCCCAAATCTATCCAAAACTGGTGATTTTTCCGTATCCACTTGACGGATTGTTGTGAAATAGTTTGGATATGATATATTTGGATATGTCAGTTTGCAAGAAGGTTAGAAATTCAAGAAATGAACTCAAATATTCCCCTGGAGGCATGTCAAAGGTTAACAAATTTATAAAAACCCTTGCATTCAGACACAATTGGGACCTTATTTGTTCAAGTTATGGAGTAGTAAAGAAGTTGTAAGCGTATCTAAACAGGAAGGGTCAGATTTTGTCTGGTTGTTTTAGAGTAATGCAAACATCAACAAACGTGCCTATTCTACGTATCATATTGTTGCATTCAACAGGGGCGGGTCCAGGATTTTTGGAAATGGGGCTCAGATGTGTAAACGAGGGGGTTCGCTTTGCTAATTTTATCTCATTTTTCTTAAATATCCCATGAAAATGAAATAATTTGGTCTCAATGAGACCAAATTATTTCATTTTCATGGGATATTTAAATCGGGGGGGGGGGGCGGGAGGGGGTACGACCGAACCCCCTGACCCCCCCCCCCCCCCTCTGGATCCGCTACTGTGCAACTAAACAAGTTTTCTTACGACGACATGACTTAATATGATGCTGTTTTCATTACTGTTTGAAGCTCCAATGATGAATAGTTGTATACGAATTTGCATGCCACTTTACTTTTATTTATTTTTAATAATGCTTACCTGAGAGTCTCCTTGACAACTGCTTTAAGAAAAGACATATCTCTTAAATTTTGGAACTTGATAATATTGTTCAAACAGCCAGCATGCATGAAGTCTTCTACTATTTTATCTTGCATCAAAGGTTGACGACTTAACTCATAAAGACACCACAAGATCACATTTGCAGTCTGCAATAAAATATGAAAATTTATATAACTTCATGAGTTATAAAAGGATGCATAGATTATAATGTGTTACACTCCAATGGCACTACTATTATATTTCATGAGTTATAACTGATGATAGTTTCAAACGTTACTACCAAATATTGATTTTGCTAATTGTTTTGGCATACTACTAGAAAAACAGTGTCGTATAACTTAATCTTCTAAATTCGATTTGTGTGCTGCGTTTACATAAGCAATTTTATGGTATTTTTTATATAGAACTTGTCAAGGATATTGTGTCTTAGGTAAATGACCACTTGCCAACAACATCGTATCCAACTGGTTCGAAAAGTGTGTGAATATTTTGACATTTGTCAAATATAAATATAACTAATCTATCTGCACGCATGCATAAACATTTCAAATTAAACATGGCTTAATAGCCAAGGCACATTATAAACTAATTGCAGCATCTTTTTTTACAGTAACCATGACTCTGTTAGAGCGAGATATGCCTTGAGTTACCTAGCTACATTGGATAAGTTAGGAAGCCTCAACGCAAGTTACCTAACTTTTGATTTTGTGTTTTAATAATAAGCCCCACCCCAATCACAAGTGACTTCTGTTGTTGTCCGTTCTAATGCTGTGGTGCTGTTGTTGTTGATTCATTGTTATAGTTGTTTCCATTGTTTTGTTGGGGGTTGTGTTTGATGTTTGTTTTGTTTTTGCAATACTTTGTGTACTTTCCAGTTTTGCAATCATCCCGCTGGGGAAACAATAGCTTGTTGCTTGGCTTTTATTGTCATCTGGATGTCATGTTGTTGTTGTTGTTCTTTTCTCCCTCAACACGGTGTAGGAATTGGTCTGTGGTGTGTCATTGTGGCAGTTCCTGGTCATACCCATGCGAGAAAGATTTCGCAAGAATTATCAGTGAGGTTTTAAAATCAGAAACGAATTATGTGTATCCAAGATGGCCGCTGTCCACCGCAGGTATTGCTGAATTTCGACATTTTCACGTAGAAGCAACCTGGGATAATACAAATTCTGTTAATTTAAAAACAATTGATAAGACATTTTCAAAATGTAGGAAAATTTTAGTCTAAAGTATACCCTCGTTTTAGCCAATGTGTTCCTTAACTTTTCCCCACGTGTATATAATTTATAAAATTGACAGATGAACCGAGTGAGGGTTTTTAACATACCGTATCGATACTGGCTAACAAAAGGTCTGTTAGGTTTACTAAGATTTCTGGTTCCGTCATCTCGCCACTGGTAAACAACTGTGATAGCACACAGGAAGAGTGTCTTTTCTGACCCGGCTCCATTGACTGTCTTACTTGATGAACAGCTGAAATGTAGTAAAGTTAGAGTCAAATCGTACTTCAAAAAGCTAATGATCAATAAGCCAAAGACAAGTGAATATAACCAGGAAATGCAAGTTTCATGTGTCAGGTGTGGTACTTGATTGTATCGATTCCTGATCTTTGCACCCTTACTTACTTTCACAGCTCAAGGAGCAGCGAATGACACCAAAACATATTTTAGTGGCGTACCTATCGGTCAATTTATAGACAGTAGTAATCGTGATTTTCTTTACACAACTGCTGAAAAACGCAAAACTTTAAACAGTAGATGTGTGAACTAAGTAACTTTGCAACAGAGTAATGTGCCAAATAGCAAACTGCGAGACCTTAATGGACTGTGCCTCTAGGAGCAGTCGGTACGTTTCTAAACTATTTCCTAGACCCGATCTTCTGAAAATGTGAGATTATTGTTGAAGAAAAAATACAAAAATAGTAAGTGAGTATGATCGAGAAATACAACAAAACAAATCGCAGTCACAAGATACCAGGAAGACAAACTAAGCAAACAAGCCAGCCCTCTCTTCCCCATCAATATGATTGCAAAACTAGAAGGGACATAAAATAACGCACAACAAAACATAAAACTATGATAGACTTCCACAATGGGAGTAACAATAAAAAAAAGTCAACAACAACAGAACCACGGCTCTAGAACTGACAGCAGCCTAAGCCACCGTGGGGCTTAAATGCACTTTACTGGTACCAAATCTTCGCCCTAGATTCTGCTGTTGTTGAAATAAAGAAATGTTCAGCTCGCATGGAGGCCATCTAACTAATGCAATGTATCAGCATGGAGAAACACTCTAATCAAAGAAACACACTATGATGAAGCAAAGAAAAGGGCTCACGACTCAAATATAGTCAGAGCTAAAGAAAATCTCAAACCTGCATGAAGTCCAGTCTTCAAGACTTTCATCTGGCTATCAACATTGGATGGATATTTATTTTTATTTTAACATAAGCTGATCTAAGTTAATAATTTTAACGTATCTATAACGGCCATATACATAAAAATAAAGAAAGCACACGAAAATGAAGCGCTATGACCATCGAAACAATAATGCAACTGCATTTCTGAAGGAATTTTCTGGGAATTGCAATTCTGATTCGCAACTGACATAATGATACAGAGCTGAGCAATGACAGGGATTTACCACAAAGCATCACATGGCATACAGCCGAGTCTGAGTAATATAATCTAATGGCTAGTATTTAGGGCAAAGATCGTGCTCTATAACCGAAATCTGCCTTGTTCTGTTGTTGTTGATTCATTGTCCATCCCACAGTGAGTATGTGTGTGCGTTCGTGTGTATATTTTGGTCCTTGTTGTATCTTGCAGTATTTAGAGTGGCATTTACAGTTTTGCAATCATCTGGTTGCTTTACTTTTAATGTTGCTGCATTTTTTATTTCATTCAATTTGATATGCAACATGACCATCTTCTGAAAAAGTTAAAACTTTGATCCCATACCCTTAGTCCACCAAGGGGGTCGGAGCCAGGACTTCGATCTAAAATTACGTTTGATATGTTTCATATTTATTGTACCTCTGTGTGCATGCGAAATTTCAGTAAAATATATTGACAATTGACTGAGTTATTGCAAAATTTAAATATTTGACCTCTGACTCCACCTTAGGTATCAGGGGGTGGGATAAAATTTTAATCACTGTCATGCTTATCTACAGGAACTGGGTAATCATGGCCTATAGTGATAAGTTGTCAAATATAATCGTTTGGGGGAAATGTGAAGTTTATTCCACAAAAAAGCCGATATAGCTTTTGCATTAGCTTAAACCTAAGTAAAAAAGAGTCATAATTCAATTTAACGTTTGTGAATGACCTCCAAATTTGAGCTTGATCTGTATTTTATGATGCTTTACCCTTCTGTAAAATGTGAATGAAATTGTTGCATCCCTTCAAAAGTTGTTGATCTGAAACCACAATTTAGCCAAAATCTAAGTAAAAAAGGTCCATAACTATGTCAAAGTTTTGCAAATTACCCCCTTTTTCAAGCTTGACCTGTATTTAATGATGATTGACCCTTCTGCAAAGTTTAAATGGAATTTATGCATCCCTTCGAGAGTTATCGATCGGAAACCAAAAGAGTGACAACCCGAACGACGATGACGACGTTGACAGTCATGATCCCTATGTGTCGACTATGCTTTGCAGGTGACACAACTTTTAAATTAAAGTGTCCACAAGTGCAAATCAACAGCAGCAGCTATTTTTGGCGACCATCTTGTTAGCGTTCATCTGACATAACTTATATTCAAAGAGTTTGATAATAGTAATTCGTGCATGAAATTTGGAAAAAATTGGGTGACAAGTGACTAAGTCAGAGTGTCCACAATTCTTAACTGACCATAAGTGGCCATTTTTGCGGCCATCATGGTTATCGAACAAACACCATATTCGAACGTGGACAAGAGTTTGATAAAAGTAATCCATATATGAAATTTGTAAGCAATCGGGTATTAAATGACAAAGGTATAGTGTCCACAAGTGTAAACTGATAAGCGGCGGCCATTTTGTCCGCCATCTTGATAATCGTTCGTTGGACAAAACCCGTTTTCGACCTTGGGCGAGAGTTTGATGGAAGCAATCTATATTTGAAAATTGGAAGAAATCCGATTAAAAACGACTAAGTTAGAGCGACCACAACATGCAAACTGATAGGCGGCAGGAATTTTGTGGGACATCTTGGTTATCATTCGTCTGCCAAAACCCATATTCGAACTTGGGTGAGAGTTTGATGAAAGCAATCCATATATGAACTTTGGAAGATGACTTAGTTAGAGTGACCACAACATGCAAACTGGTAGGCTGCTGCCATTTTGTCGGCCATTTTGGTTATCACTCGTCCGACAAAACACATATTCAAACTTAGGTGAGAGTCTGATGGAAGTTATCCATATATGAAAATTGATAGGAATCTGATAAAAATGACTAAGTAAGAGTGACCACAACATAGAAACTGATAGGCGGCGGCCATTTTGTGGGCCATCTTGGTTATCGTTTGTCGGACAAAATCCATATTCGAACTTGAACGAGAGTTGGATGGAAGCAATCCATATATGAAATCTTGAAGAAATCAGATTAAAAAAGACTAAGTTAGAGTGACCACAACAGCAGATGGACAGACGAATGGAAGAACAGACAGACGGACAAGCCAAAAACAATATATAAATAAGAGGGAAATACATTTGCTGCTTTTTTTGAAACAAAATCTCACTACTTTTGTTGATTTAGTTTACAGGAATGGCTTAGAAAAAGGACCTTGCATTTTGTATTTATTTAATGAAATGTTACTCCCATGTAGGGTGCCCACATTCAGGGTCAAAAAATGGTAAAACATGGTGATCACCGGGTATCTAATTCTTATTAAATGATTGAACTAGGTCCAATCTGTAATTCTATGACAGCCTCATTGTGATTAAAGCGTTGTGATGACCACAGCTTACATAAAAGCTATAAAAGAGGTGTATGGAAAAAACATTTACATGTCTGGGCCAATTGTTAGTGTTCTGTGACTCTTCCTCGCGGTGCCGTGGGTTGGTCTGCAGTGTGTGATTGTCGCATTGCCTGGCCATACTCACCTTTTGGAAACTGCCTTGACGGAAATGTGGCCCTGAAATGACATATTCACTATTGAAACACAAATTTTTTTTCAATACAGATTATCGCTGAATGCAGGTCAAAAGTATTGCAGAATGCTCTCTTGGAGCATTCTGTAATACTTTCGACCTTCATAAGCTACCATTTGTCTGATATACCTTTGTTTTGCCTAATTGCCATTGGCAGCTTAAGACAGGTTTTACTGTATGTTGTGCATTTACGCAGTTGAGCAGCTGTAACAACAGGTTATGCACTTACTTGTTTCGAGAAGACTATTCCACCTATCGTTATGTCTTCTCCATGCTGGGTGCAGCAACATCAGGCATGTGGGTAAAATCATCAGCTGTTTGGCATCGCCGAAATTACTTCTGCAAAAAGGAGGAAATACAGAGCCACCAGTATTTTGGTAAAAAAAAAACTTTTATAGATTCTATGTAACCATAAAACAAGTTATGCACTCTGTCTCAGATTTTGATGAAATTTGCTGATAGTGTTAGTGATCTTGAATGACTGTAAAAACAAAAAACAAGTGAAAAAGAACAGAAATTATACCTTTAGATAAACGTGCGTAATTAAAATCATATTGTATGTTCTTCTTTTAGGCACCCAAAACAAATGTTACATTTTGTGGATAAGAAGATATTCATAATTTTGGGCTCAAATGTTTTGTCTATCTGGACCTATGAAATATTCCACAATCACATAATCATGGGTGAGAGATCAAAATTTCCAAAATCCTGAACTTTAGAAATTCAAAATTTAACCCTTAAAGCGTCAAACGCAACAAAAGTCGTCTGCTTTTCTCGTCTGCTGAAATGGTTAAGAAGCCTCTATGACAAACAATGTGGATCCAGATCAGACTGCTCCGATAGGAGCAGTCTGATCTTGGTCCACCCTGTTGCTTCTATACTAAAATAAGTCAGTAATGTTAGGTTATTATTTGCAGCAGACGACTTCAGCAGACGTCATTTTTCAGATGCATTTTTTCTTAGCGCTTTAAGGGTTAAAACTTGCAGGATGCCTACAAAACTTAATAATTTCAAGTTTCAATAATTAAATGTGTTTAGCTTGTCATAAAATTAATTAGAGAACCTTATTATAAGCTCCCTAGTTCAGCATTTTGAGGCTGACTTTCTATGGAAAGTTTATTTTTAGGTGCTTTAAAGAGATGTATGATTAAAAGAGCCAAGAAGGCATTATACGTCTGCTTCTTTACTTTTCTTAAACAACGTCAGCAGGGTTATAATGGCATTACCAAATCAAATGTTGAAACTGATCTGTAATGGTACATTGTAATGCACTTGCTTTTGTAACGCGACCTCTGATTGGATAACGTCAAAAATTTGCGACAGTATGTCCTGCGATATACTGCAGGTAATAGTTTGACGTCATCAATTACGTCATATTTCGTTGGATGACGTGCGGCTTTATGCGCTTTTCAACGCTCCGATTCGAGACGAAACTGCAAAAGTACATTAGAATGGGGATAACCATATTCAAAATTTTGATTTGGGGAGGTATATCGTCGGATATACGTTCGGAATTCATGTTTTACGGCTCCGCTCGCGCGACGCCGTAAAACTAAATTTCCGACCGTATATCCGACGATATACCTCCCCAAATGAAAATTTTGAATACAGTTATCCCCTTATTGTAAGCCCTGAAATGTTACTTTGCCCAGATAATATGCATCAGATGCGCACCTCACTGCACTGTTCGCAAAGAAAAAACAACATTCAGGGTCTAAAATAACCCCTCCCCTCCCCCTTTTATGACATTCTAACATGTAGCCGCTATATAGGTACAATGTAACTTTCCATTT
Organism: Loripinus fragilis; assembly: GCA_964019695.1. NCBI lineage: Eukaryota > Metazoa > Mollusca > Bivalvia > Lucinida > Lucinidae > Loripinus > Loripinus fragilis. The sequence continues at coordinate 36,457,951 of OZ026516.1, forward strand.
TGTTGTATCAAACAAGGGGGAAGAACAAATCAGTATGGAAATGGTTAAAGTGCTCTTGTTGGACATAAAAAAGACTTAATTATGAACAGAAAATATTCAGATGTTTTGTTATCAAAATACCAAGGACTGTTAAAATTATACATTGTCAAAAGAACAAAAATTTTATAGAGCCTTGGCTTACTTTGCGGTTTTAACAAACTGGTGTAGCTCTGTGGTCGCTCCTTTTTCTAGGCAGTGTAACTCTCGGCCATATAAAACTCTTCCAAAAGCTGTCAAAAGATAGAAAAGATTAGTCTGATATTGCCTTCTGAAGACCCATACCAGGCCTCGAGGTTATAAAACTTGAGTTCATTCTCAAACCCAAAATAAAGCTCAATGATTGGCTGCTTGCGGACAGTTGTGTAAAACCTGTGGAAACGGCCACTCAAAAATAGACAAAACAAAGTTCTTAATGACAAATGGTAGCTTAATGAAGGTCGAAAGTATTGCAGAATGCTACCCTTGGAGCATTCTGCAATACTTTTGACCTACATTAAGCGATAATTAGTCTTGCAACCCAATTTTTGGTGTTTTTGAGAGCGGTCATTTTACACAGGTTTTACTGTAAGTCAAATCCTTTGGCCCCAAGAACAATACCTGACACAAACTGGCTTCCCCTATTTCCGATAACCTTTTAAGTCCATTTTGCTGAAAGTGCCAATTAATTTTCTCTAACAAGATACAATTTCCGCCTTTACATTGTAATTCTGATATTTTGAGTCCCAGATAATCATAGGAGGCACAATTTACATGACATGACACAGTACTAGCACAATCGGAACTGCCTCGACTAATTCCGTGGGATTTCGAGGAACAAGACCTCAGATGTACATCGCGGATCTTCTTTGATAACGTGACGCTGACGTTACATAACGTGACACCGACGTCACAGAAACCATGCCAACACCATAATTATTGAAAAATACATAAACTCCATTTATTCTGCTGATTAAATTTTTCGGGTAATCAAAAAATGAATTTTAATAGGGCTGAACACACTCGGTGAATACACATGCTACAGAACTAATTTTCCTTACGCCAGTTCCGGGTTACAAAATGGAGCTTTTTCGTACATCGTACGGTGTGTTTAACGTACACCAGAGGCTTTTTTCTATTCTCGAATTAAGCCTGACTTTCCCAATTGAGTACAAGCAAAGCTGCTCTATATTAAATTGCTTCTTATCGGGAAGAGGCTTAAATAAATTTTACAGGCCACATCTTCGCCCTAGAACCTGTAGTCTTAATATACATAAAAAGGGCATAGAGACCTTAATCACAAATACGGACAAACACAACCTTCGACCCCTCCCAAGCACATAACAGAACCCTTAAACATCGAATAAAAGACCACCCCCGCCCCCCCCCCCCCCCCCACACACACACACTCTCGATGATATTTATCATGTTTTTCATATGTTTTGGGGTGTAGAAACTTCTCTTGAGACCCCCAAGACATATGGTTTCAAAGACAGTCAGGGGCGGATCCAGGATTTCTGGAAAGGGGGTTCGTATGTATAAAGGTATGGGGGTTCGCTTTGCTGATTTTATCTCATTTTTTCTAAAATATCCCATGAAAATGAAATAATTTGGTTTCCCTGAGACCAAATTATTTCATTTCCATAGGATATTTAAAAACGGGGGAGGAGAGGGGGTCGCTTGAACCCCCTGAACCCCCTCTGGATCCTCCACTGACAGTTACATAGTTCATAGATAGTCCCTATTCTCTGAATCCATTAAGTCCCATAAGCTAGTATTTCGAACAATCGAAGTGATTTTTTGAGGTTTTACGGTACTCAGTCTTACCTTCTATGACATAATTTCCAACATCCTCTTCGGGTAAATATACTTCGTCTTTAGATAAAGCCTTCGATATTATTTCAATACTACTCTTTGCAACCTACAAAAAAGAAGTTTGGAAGAAACGCAAGATTATATATCCATACATAACTCAACACTACATTTAATATTCAGACTTTAAGAAAAAACAGAAACGAGATTTATTTTAGAGGTACAATGTACCTTATCTAAAAGTGTAAGTGATTGTGACCAATAAATGCCGCAATCACATACTGCGGACCGACCACGGCACATCGAGGAAGAGACACAGACCACTAAGAGCAACGTGACATCAAACGTCAAGCAAAGCAGTCAGCTCTCTCTCTCTCTCTCTCTCTCTCTCTCTCTCTCTCTCTCTCTCTCTCTCTCTCTCTCTCTCTCTCTCTCTCTCTCTTTCCCCGGCGAGATGATTGCAAAACTAGAAACGACACTATATACTGATCTGTGATACAGCCTATTCGCTAATTTGACGCTTAACTGCTTGTACCCTTTCATTTGATGACTTAAAATCTCCTCTGCTTAAGAAATGTTGTAATGACCTTAACTTATACGAAGCAGTAAAGTCACCAGGTTTAGTTATACAATTAAAACTTAAGTGTTTGCTGATAAATACATCATCGAAGCAAAAAAGCTTTATAGTCAACTGTCATTTGAAAGCCTATAAATGAAACTTTAATGTTGCGTAATTGAAGTCCGTCAGCATACAAAGTAATAGAATATATTCCTTATTTCCTACGAATATATAGCCTACGTTCACGTTATGGCTGCTTAGATGTTTGTTACCGAAAAGTACAGGTGTCCGTACTGACACCATTTCTAGGTTGGTTAACCCTCTTGTTATCAAACCATTATTTGCTGCTATTCTGTGGAAAACTTTATACTCGCATTGTAAAGTTAAACGATTGAACAACATAAACTCTTTAATAACATTTCCTTATTCGAACAAGTTAGTGATTACCAATGGTTAAAAGAGAACAAACAATTTATTGTTTGGAATTATCTGATTCGTCATTTACGTAATCATAAGTTCCTGAACTATGTTGTGTTAACACTTAATAGTGCTTCCTATTTAGTGCATGAATGTGAATGCAAATGCTTAGATCAAAAGTACCACTTGTAGTAATTGGCCTCGACGCGAGAAAACCTGTCTTCGAGGCTTTGCGATCCGTGCAGACTGATCAGCGCCTTTGTTGTTCGTATTTTGGAAAGTATCATACCTAACTTGCCACAGACGAACGATTTCAAATTTCTAGCTAGTCTCTGAAATTGAGGAGACTTGTTTGAGTCTCGCTTTGTCGGAAACCCCAAAGGCAGGTTTTTTTCGCGTCGAGGCCCAGTTGATCTACGTCTTGAAAAATGCCTCATTATTATTTGTGCAGATCAGCCTGTGCATCCTTAGTCTTCGCGTAGTGGAATTGTTATTCACTGCTTAGATAGTATAAAAGTAAGTAAGGGTGCAAAGATCAGGAATCGATACAATCAAGTACCACACCTGACCCAGGATACCAATAGTATAACTCTTTGTCTTCTGGGAAATTTTGCATGCTTTTTTGTCGTCAGTTGATTATTTTCAAAATCATTTTTTGTTTTCGAAAAAATCCTTTCAGAAATACCTTTAAAGTATCAAACAGTTTGAAACCGCAAAAGGTCCAAACTATTTGAAAATGTTACATGCGCGGATCCAGAGGGGGTCATGGGGTCCGGACCCCTCCTCTCTGAAAATCACAACAATATACTGGGATAATCAGTTTTCGCCAACGTAAGCAGATATGTCTCTGAGGATAGCAAAACAAAATACAACATGACCAGAAAATGATTTTATCATATAATTTCAACCTTTTGTAATAATGTGTGATATCTTAGACGATCAAAATATGTTACTTAATTTTCAAAAACTTTGATTTGTTTGTGCACCCGTTTTTCCGCCATTTTGAAAATAGTAATCTAATTTCGACAACTCTTGATGACCTGAAAAAAGAGGCCTCAAAAAGGGTTGGATAGACAAAAAATCAATAGATCTTATGAGACAAACCATTTTTTTCATTCAATGAATATAAATTATTGTGAATCTTTTATCATTTAATTTATTGTGATCAAAAATATTTCAGTCATGTTTTTTTTCTGTATTCAATTCAAATTCAGATTGATTTGAACCCCTAGGTTCATTGGGGTGCTACCACACAAACAGTAAATGAAAAAGTAGACATAAAAACTTTATATTATGTACTTTAGGGATACATCAAGCCATTGCAGGCGAAAGATTGATATAATTTAACAAAAAATCATTTTAGATATATGGTCCGTATAGCTGCTTATTAGCCATACCATTGTTTCTAAGTCTTAACATTAATAAGAACCCCCTTATGATAAAATCAATGATTTTCCCCAATTGGGACCCCAATACATCACTGAGTTTTCTTACCTCCATCGTGAGGATGTCAACAGAAATGAAGATGAAGGAAGCGATGTATTCAATGAATAAAACATATCAGGATCATAATTTAAAGATTGGGGTTAAAAAGAATTAGTTAAAATGGCGGGAAAACATTGCTGCAGGTATGTGACCGTTATTTTACCACTCAGATATGCATTTTCTTACTGCTAAAACAGCTAAACAGACAGCTTTTCTTTTGCCCTTGGAAATCCCCTTTTCAGAATGAGCCTGTGATGCCATACAAGTGAAAAAACGGTGGGAATGTTCAATTGGCGAAATTAAATTCTTGGCGAAATTAGCTTACTCCACTATACAGGGTTTCTTAGCAATACTAGTCAGGATCCCCTGAAAAATCACAAAGCTGTCAAGCCAGCATTCAATGTTAGGCCATCATCGTCCCGCCAGCGGAACGCCATTGAAACGGCGTCTCACTGGTGGGCCTATAATGGCCCGCTTTTAGTGATATTTGGATCCTCTCTTCCCCTCTCCCCTTATCAAAAAAAAAAGTTGTCAGAGTTGGGCCCCTCTGGGAATACTTTCTGGATCCGCGCATGTGTTATCAGCAGACGACGCTAGTGACAAAGAGATAAGAATCTTTTTTTAAAGAAAGAAGCTGAGTAAATACATTCGCGTGTTACCAGGCCGCAAACCTTGAGGACAGCTTTTTTTCGTGACTTGTCTGTCTAAGTTAAATCATTTATTTGTTTCCTCCATTTTCATGTCCCAAGCGAAATGTCACTGTGATAAAAACATCTGCGTCTTCGTGAACTAATCTTGTACTTTACAACATTAGGAACAGATTCTACAGCACATCTAACAAATCAGAAGAATATGATTACACAAGAACAGCGTTTATCCTCCAGGATTCCATTATGTTCTGTGTTGTAGGGAAACATTGAAGACAAAAATGAATGGTTTCAGCTACTGCATTTGCAACAATGAAACAGCAATTTTCACTAAAATTCCATTTATATGCGTGTTTTCAAGTCGTTATATTTACATTTTCAAAACAAAGTAAGTAAGGGTGCAAAGATCAGGAATCGATACAATCAAGTACCACACCTGACCCAGGATACCAATGGGAAAGTGACAAACTCACAGTTAGACACTACAAACGAGAGCCAAGAGGTCAGCCCTTTCCCAGCAGGTGAGCACAAACCTAATATAAACAGACGTGCACAAAGACATAGCAAACACAAGACAGAACAAAAACATAAAAGATCCACAAAAAAGTACCGCCTCGGAACGGTCAGTAAAATATTTTACTGGAGGGCTTAAACCAGTTTTACGGCGCCAACCTAGAGGAACGGTGCCTTGACCCACTGTTGATCTCTAGTAGGTTCGTGACGTCACTATAGTAGCTACTATCGATGTCCGAATCGATCTGTAGTTACTACAGTAGGAATTATACTAGAGGACTTTGAAAACGCATCCCCATATTTTTGCATTTTTCTTGAAGACCGTATATGCAATTGAAAAGTTAATAGCCGGTTTTAATGTGCAACCCAAAATTGGTATGAATCAGTCGTTAATTTGATTGCACTTAACGCGACGCTGCTGATGACGTCACATGGGTACATACAACATTCAGCAAGTCTTTATTGAATCCTTAGATTTTTGCAGCCGTTCAAAGGCTCATGGAAGACATAAACTTGATTGACAGCTGCCAAGCTCATTTGCCCGTGCGATACACTTCGAACATCGAATTCATTCACCAGAAGTGACACTCGCCCACTTCGAATCGAACTATAGTTCCTCCTAAAGTTCTGACGTCAAGATGCGTGCGCACGTTTACACCCGAACGGCTAAAGTTGCAACATTAGTTGGTTGGCAAGTAAGCAAAGTGAATCACGAGCCCTGTATTCACATTTTCAAGTCTTCGTCTCAGATAAAAGATGTGTACATGTATGTACTGCACAGCCTACTCTATTTGACAATTGCGAATAAGTGGGATCGCAAATAGAGCACAGCAAGCATTTATTTTGTGAAGAAAAAAAAACATTTTGAGGCTACTGGAAACCGTCCTGCTAGATAGGTCTAGAGGAGGGAACCAGGCAATCTACTAGAGGAACGGTGCCTTGACCAACTGTTGATCTCTAGTAGGTTCGTGACGTCACTATAGTAGCTACTATCGATGTCCGAATCGATCTGTAGTTACTACAGTAGGAATTATACTAGAGGACTTTGAAAACGCATCCCCATATTTTTGCATTTTTCTTGAAGACCGTATATGCAATTGAAAAGTTAATAGCCGGTTTTAATGTGCAACACAAAATTGGTATGAATCAGTCGTTAATTTGATCGCACTTAACGCGACGCTGCTGATGACGTCACATGGGTACATACAACATTCAACACCTTTCTGCACAGACAGTTCAAGCGTTTTGATTTTTTTGTTTAAACTGTGGCGTGTATGATACCATATCTAGATTTTTTCTAAATAAAAGTAATTGATTACTTCAATATTTCGATAATAAACGTCAAATTTGAACATCAATTAACAGCTTCTTTTTTGAAACATCTCCATAAGCTACCTTTATGTACGCTTTCATTACTGTTATTGACTACATACACTTACAATCATGTGGAGAAGACGTTTTGGTGTAAATCATGGCAGGAGATCTGCTGTCGTGTGGTCGAGAACGTCTTAAATTTACGAGAACGTTACTTGCACAATACAAAAGACACGTGATACAAGCGTAATGTATGCATAATCTGTATTTTGTGTATACCCTTACCCTCTTTCAACAAAACCGGACTTAAAAAATTGAAACTTTGAAAGGCCCAAGATGTTGAATTTTATTAATAGACTATAGTAATCAGGGTGGGTGGGGTATGTCGGTATCTCTTAAGGGGTGTAAATTTGCGCATATGGAACTGTCAATTCATTTCAAACTGTTCAATGATGAGTGTGCAATCATGAAAGAAGCCCAGGACGCAAATCTGTTGAGTCAGGAATCAAAACAAACGCGTGTTAACTTACAGCTGAATTGGTGTCCTTCAAAATCGACCACCCCTGTCTTAAAACGGATTAGATACCTTTTCAATACCTTTAAGTAAATTTACAACCATGAATTTTCTAGGACACACTACAAGCTGGTCAGACTATGATATGCAATAACAATTATCTTGCTGACATTCTCACTGGTTTGTAAAATAAAGGATTTAATCTGGGTGATGCGTTTTTAAAGTCCTTAAGTATACATATAGGGCCACTGGTGTTGTGATTGACAGCGAGCCACACCAGAGTTGCACGTGCAAAACAAGCCTCTTGTTTGCTCCATTGGCTGTCCGTGTTCACACTGGCTTTTCCGCTTTGGCCTTTTACACTCCAACAAAACCGTTAAAGCGGCAAAGCCTGTATTCTTTGACCTTCTATTTTTAGAAATAATGTTTCTAATTTTCAAGACACAGTAATATAGCTAAGATTCGGGCATACATTTTAGATCAGCTTCGTAAACCTTATTAAATTATCACTATCAAAACAACACCTTTTACGTTAAATTAACTGTCTAGAATTTCTTGAGGGATTTAAATAACTACCTGGAGGGATTTAAATAACTACCAACAAGAGAAAAACACCAGTTTTATACGATAATTCACTTTTCCGTGCAGTTTTCAGCTGTGGTGAACCGATTTATTGTGTTTAGCATATTACTTGATTCTGTTTTTACAAATGATTTAAAAAGAAAATAAATAATTTTCGGAAAATGTTCATAATTGCAGACTTAGTCACTTTAATACGATAACATATTACATACAAAACTGTTTTGTTTCTTAAATTTTAAATAATTTCTATATTTTAGATATTTATGATAAAATGTAAATATAAGCAATAAATTCGATTTTTGGTCTGTTCATGGTGTCATGAATACTTCGGGTTTCATGCAAAGTGTAATTTGAAGCCCGAAGAGACCAGAAGTATGCTTTACTTACTTTGCAAGAGACCTGAAGTATATTCATGATTCCATGAACATTCCAAAAATCGATTTATTTCATAAATACCAGTCGTACAAGCTGAAAATACCATAGCATACGTTATGGGTGTTAAAGCACCCATATAGGAAATAAGGGAAAACTTTACTAATTACCCATTTAATCCAATTCCATTGCATCCAAAAATTAACTCCATTAAACGGATACTTCGAGCTATCAAAATTGTTGAAGATATATTGTACCTTGTCTAAAACTGGAACATATTGCGCTGTGGACACGGTACTCTCGCTATCAAAGTTATTGAAGATGTACTGTACCTTGTCTAAAACTGGAACATATTGCGCTGTGGACACGATACTCTCGCAATCAAAGTTGTTGTATATGTACTGTACCTTGTCTAAAACTGGAACATATTGCGCTGTGGACACGATACTCTCGCAATCAAAGTTGTTGTATATGTACTGTACCTTGTCTAAAACTGGAACATATTGCGCTGTGGACACGATACTCTCGCAATCAAAGTTGTTGTATATGTACTGTACCTTGTCTAAAACTGGAACATATTGCGCTGTGGACACGATACTCTCGCAATCAAAGTTGTTTAAGATGTACTGTACCTTGTCTAAAACTGGAACATATTGCGCTGTGGACACGATACTCTCGCAATCAAAGTTGTTTAAGATGTACTGTACCTTGTCTAAAACTGGAACATATTGCGCTGTGGACACGGTACTCTCGCTATCAAAGTTTTTAAGATGTACTGTACCTTGTCTAAAACTGGAACATATTGCGCTGTGGACACGGTACTCTCGCTATCAAAGTTGTTTAAGATGTACTGTACCTTGTCTAAAACTGGAACATATTGCGCTGTGGACACGGTACTCATCAGAGCTTTGGACAAAATTCTTCTCTGTTGCCTCCATTCTTCTCCATTGCTAGACAAGAAAAAAATAGTCGTAGTAAAGTATATATATTCTGAAATTATACTGCTCTTACCAAAATGTAGCACGAAAAACCTCCAAATGTGTAAGATATATTGCATTCAACTTCGTTGAACGCGCTTTATATGCTGATATTTATTAGTTATATTACAGTAAAAGCTGTCTTAAGCGGCCACTCAAAAATAGAAAAAACAAAGGTCTTAAAGACAAATGATAGCTTAATTAAGGTCGAAAGTATTACAGAATGCCCTTGGAGCATTCTGCACTAGTTTTGACCTAAATTAAGCGATAATCGATCTTGAAAACCAATGTTGGTCTTCTTTTTGAGTGACCGCTCAAGACAGGAGCTGTCCACATGTACGGAAGGTAACCAACTCCCCAAAACATCGTAGCTTTTCTCCACGTCAACTAATACACACGATAATAACCTTTGTATATATAAGAAAAATCATCTCAACGAAAATGAATATTTGTTTTAATCAGGAAAGATGTAAGATGATACATTGGCCATGTAGACTCTGACGAGGTGAGGATAACAATAGTGTAAAATGATAATGTTAAAGCCCTGTCTTCGGCACATCCGCCTGGTTACTCACTTGCTTACCTAAGTTGTTATGGCCTGCTTACCTAAGGGAGATCGTTCCGTTGATGGTTGTCTCCTGGGTGTTTAAAGTCCATATACTTGGGGCATCTTCCTTCTGCTTTCTTCACGTACTAGATATATTTACCGTCAAACAGGAACATTACTCGCCAACTTACCTAAGTAACATTCCAAGAGGGATATCGTTCCGTTGACGGTAAAGTCTCAGGTGTTTAAATTAAATATGCTAGGAACTCGATAACAGGAAAACTACTCGCCAACTTACCTAAGTAACATTCCAAGAGGGAGATCGTTCCGTTGACGGTAAAGTCTCAGGTGTTTAAAGTCAATATGCTTGGAACTCGATAACAGGAAAACAACTCGCCAACTTACCTAAGTAACATTCCAAGAGGGAGATCGTTCCGTTGACGGTAAAGTCTCAGGTATCTAAAGTATAAATGTTTGTGGTATCTTCACGTACTCGATATCTTATGGCCAAACAGGAACACTTCTCTCCTGCTTACCTAAGTAACATTCCAAGATGGAGATCGTTCCATTGACGGTAAAGTCTCATGTGTTTAAAGTCCATATGCTTGGGTATCTTCCTTCAGCTTTCTTCACATACTCGATATCTTTATGGTCAAACAGGAACACTACTCGCCTACTTACCTAAGTAGCATTCCAAGAGATCGTTCCGTTGACGGTAAAGTCTCAGGTGTTTGATATTATCTTCACGTACTCGATATCTTAATGGTCAAACAGGAACATTACTCGCCTGATCCCAAGAGGGGGGTCGTTCATTGACGGTAAAGTCTCAGGTGTTAAAAGTCTAAATGCTTGGGGTACTTTCACGTACTCGATATCTTTATGGCCAAACAGGAACACTACTCGCCTACTTACCTAAGTAGCATTCCAAGAGGGAGATCGTTCCGTTGACGGTAAAGTCTCAGGTGTTTAAAGTCCATATGCTTGGGATATCTTCCTTCAGCTTTCTTCACATACTCGATATCTTTATGGTCAAACAGGAACACTGTCTTCTGACCTGATAGTATATGTATATACTGCTCAACAAAAGTTTAGCACGGATAAATAAAAATTGATTTTTATTTGAGCAAATGGCTTAAAGTTATAAGATATCTGCTGAAATGATGGTTTGATATGTGATAAAGTTAAAGAAAGCAATTGGTGTTCTTTAATTGGATTTCTACTGCGTCGTTCATTACTTTAAACAAAAGAGGGGTCAAAAGCGTGTTTCAACTGCATTATTGGCAATACAAAATTGATACAGTATTGGTTTGTAAAGTCCTGTGTTTTCCAGCTTTGTCGAATCGGCCATTCTGAAAAAATAAAGGTCGTCTCCATTGAGCATTTGAAGCAAAAGTTGAGTCTTGAAAACAACTAAGGTCGTTTTTATAATGACGTTTACAAGTCAAAAACAGTACTGTTTTCGTTATGTAGGCATGCTTAATTAAAATGGTTTTCGTGTTTAAGAGGATGCCAAAAGAGAGACAATTAAGGGTAAAGCACGTTTATAAAATTTTAACCCTGGATGTTTAATTCATAAAAAGTGACGTTAATCTGAAGTTGAGACTAAATGTAGGCGGTAACGCTGTCTAAAGGAGACGTTTTCAAAGGATCAACTAACAGAAATGTTTCGGATGCTTGTGCCACTCTAGCATCATAAAGATTACTTGACCGCTTGATCCAGCTCGCTGAAAAGTCACGAAGTAAAAAAATACCATTATAACGTCATAATGGAACGGTAAAACGTGGCATAAACGGGTATCAAACTTTAATGTTTTTAACGTTTTTCATCATTAAGAACCTTTTGCTTTACATTGGAATCAAAAGTTTTAATTTCTGATTTAGACGTGTATCCTTTACATGCCCATGACATCAAATTTAACGTCAATCCACGGACGCCTAACCAGATTACCTTTTGTCTGGCGGCTACGAAAAAACGTAAATTTTAACATCCCTATAAAATGTTTCATGTTCGTTCAAAGTGGGGCATCATATTAAAATCCGTGTTAAACTTTAGTTGAGCAGTATATAAACAACTTTTTCTACTCTCAGTGTAAAGGAATGCAGGTCAAACCTAACACTTGCTTGATGCAAATATTTTACTCGCTCGTTATAACATCTGGTTCAGCATCTTACAAGTCAATTGTATTACAACATCAAGAAGCAAAATGGTTAAAGGGAAAAAACTAAATGTCAATTTGAGAAATATAGGCGTTAGCATAATCCTCCGGAGGACGATTTCCAATATTGTATTGGCATAAAGTTAAGCATAGTGTACGTCCATTGACTAAAAATAAATGTATTTGCTGTGCTAGCTTAAAATGCTTTTCATACAAGTCTACTGTACTTATTTTGAGTCAGAAAGAGAAATTTTGGTATGGCGAAACGCATCAAATGAACGGGTTTTTGTGTGTACTTTCAGCGTGCCAATAGCTGTTCACAGTCTGATTTTTAACCCTTCTATGCTGCAGGAATATAAGAATCTATCATGAATGTGAGGGTGGGATAAAAAAAAATCCGTCCCAAGGATCACCGATTGGCATCACGAGAAATGCAAGCAGCTAGGAATTATGGTTTCATCTAAGGCGGCTACATTAGGAATGTAAATATTTTAAAATAAGCTTCCAGAAGTCCCTGAATACGCTAGGATGCAATTTCACATGATGACGTTACTTTACATTCTGGGTAAAATAGCATGGGTAAGATAAAGGTTTCTATCCCAGGGTACTTATTTATTGATTGTATTTATTTATACAATTTTATAGAGGGTGACACAATTAGCTAAGATAACTATTTTGCCTTGCGGCCCTCTGCAACATATAACTAAACAATAAAACATATATACAACACAGACCAGCAGATACCGCTGGATTAAAACAATTAGCATCACAGTGAATGATACTAAAACATACTTATAAGTGACTTACACAATATCATAATGTTAAGACCAAGTAAACATTATAGAACGAGCGCATAAAACTTTGCAATGTTTCAGAACATAAATAAGAATCTGGAGTCTAGTTATAAAAAGGGTCTCTGGATATCACTGAATACTATGCTATAACATATTGAAGTAAACCAGATATTCACTGAATACTAGTACTATGCTATAACATATTGAAGTAAACCAGATATTATCTCTTTGATTAAGAGTTAAAACAATGTTTAAGATTTTTCTTGAAAGTCACTAGAGAACCAGAAGCCCTGGCCGTTTGAGATAAGCATTCCATATTTTTGGGACTGAGCAAGAAAATGAGTTATCAAAGAGTGCCGTACGTGACAATGGTATGTGTAGCAGCTAATTTTCCGGTGATCTTAAGTTTAATGAATGGATTCAGATAAGGGTGTCAATAACTCTGTATGATAATCGGGTGATAAATTCTTTAAAGCTCTGTAGGTAAGCACTGCTTTATTATATTTTAATCGGTTCTCTACTGAGAGCCAGCTAAGTTCTTGAAACATAAGGGAAGATGGTGTGTCAAATTTAGCCGAGCAGCCCGTTTCTGCAATTTTGACTACCGTTGGATGTTTGCAATTGATGTTTTACCCCATGTGATGGAGCCATAGTCTATCAAAGGAAGAATATATCCCTGATAAAAGGTTGATACGTATTCAGCTAATTGTCTCAAAAGTGATATTTGAGAGGATATAGCTGAACATAAGTTATCTATGTGGGCTGTCCAAGTCAAGTACTGGTCGAGATGAACACCAAGTAGTTTCTGTGTGGACAGTGGACATGTTTTGAATGCAGACTTCATCAACCTGAAAATTCAGTTTACGTCTATCAGTACCTATAGTCATACATGTGGTTTTGTTATAATTGAGTGGAAGTTTGTTTTCTTTGCCACGATGTTTTGCATATTAAGGTCTCCTTATTACTTGATTTCAACAGTTGCAACGTTTTTTATCATGCGTGTGCACAGTCCCATCATCAGCATAAAAGTCTGATAAACAGAAATCAAAGTTGAGATGAAAATAAGAAAAAGTGTAGGGCCTAATGTAGATCCCTGAGGCACACCATACCGTATATTTGCAAATTCTGACAAACCTGTCTCACTCAGTATGACTTGATGACGGCCATCTAGGTATGAATCACACCACCTGAGAGCAGAGGGGCTGAAATGGTATATTGAAAGTTTATCCATAAGTATTTTGTGATCTACTATATCAATTGCCTTGATTTGTAAAATGTCACATATCCTTATCCGGTGTGCAAGAAAACATTGTGTTACGGTTGTGTGCCTGTTGAGGAGATGTTAAATACATTATACACATACATACCGAGTGCTGTAATTTCGTAAAGCGGCCCATGGCTTCTGAATTTTTCAGTCAAGACATCGTGAGCCTTGGGACCAAATACACTTTTAAATTCTGTGAGGTTTCCTGAAAAAACAATGAACATAAAATTGACCTAACATAACAAGAAACGCATATGGCAAGGTTTGCAAAAGTATAACGAAATCAAAATTGACAACTAAAATATTCATTTTTGAAGACAATGAATGTTTTGTCATGCATAGAAATAATATCTAGGCAAGTGTTATATAATCTGATATATTTGAATATGTGGTACTTTTACGTACATTCTAGACAAAGAGTCTATAGTGCACCTGAATCAAACCTTAGGCTTTGCGTTCCATGACTTTTAATTGAGATGTGTTTTTATTTGTTTAATTTGATTATTTACGTCCCAGTCAACACTATTTATAACTATGTATACTTTAAGTACCTGTCCGTCGGTCTATTATCAGTTAGCTAAAAACTCTACCTTGGAATTGTTTATAATTTTTTCCAAACAGATAAAAGGATGTTTAGACGCATGATTTAGTCAGCCTGACTGTGCAATGCATTACAAATTTTGACGAGTAAACACTGCTATTACTCCTTATCATGATTCCAAAAGTCAGCAAGACAAGTCATGGGGGATAGGACTTGTTCTGTTTAATACAAGTATAAAGTCATGCCGAATTAGGCAATCAGCTTGTAGATCACTGATGTTAATGGCTTTCCAGTTAAACAGGAGCAAGGTAAAATGATAACCATAAACATGTCAATATTTTGTCCAGAAATTTATGTCTGCTTAATACGTCTTATTATGTCTGCTGCATATAATCAATTGCACTTAAAGACTAGATCTTATCATGGAAGCAAACACTTTGTAATCTGACCAGACTGGAGCAGTCTGATCTGGGTCAATATTATTCGCCATATAGGCTACCTGTGAACATTAGCAGATGAGAGAGCAGATGACAAAAGTTGTGACTGGTGGGAATGAGTTTTCAAAAGTTTTTCTTATTTAGAGCAATGAAATAATGTAGAGCTTGACGAGATAGCACAAGATGATAAGTTGATATTCAATGCTGAAAATAAATCACACATGAGATAATATTTAAGTAATATCGGTGCATATATAGATACAATTACTTGCAGTTGCCGGATTAAAACCGGGTTAACTTGTTTTATAAAGGAACAGTCTCCATTTTTTCTAATATCTTTGCCTACTTCGGGGGGGGGGGGGGGGCAAGAAAGGCAAATAAATTAGAAAAATATGGAGACTGTTTCTTTAACGATCAACAACAAAATGTATTCGCCATATTTTCTCCAATATCAATCCAGATGTGCATAAAGATATCTACATTTTACAAAGGGGTCTGGGAGGCAAGTCCCACAGAAGGCAAAGAATTTGAAAAAATGGAGACTGTTCCTTTATAAATCAACAACAACAAAATGTAATCGCCATATTTTCTCCAATATCAATCAAGATGTACATAAAGACATCTACATTTTACATGGGAGGTCTGGGGGCCAAGCCCCACAGAAGGCAAAGAAATTAGAAAAAGGAGGATGTTCCTTTATAAATCAACAACAAGAAAATTTATTCTCCATATTTTCTCCAATTATATCAATCCAGATGTGCATAAAAACATTTATTTTTTACAAGTGTATCTGGGGCAACAGCCCCCCTGTTTTTAAAAATCAAACGAAATGGAGGCTTTTCCTTTAAGGTGAGATTTTTTAAATTTAATTTTTAGTTTTTGGCAGGGCTACCTAAATCCCCAAAACGATCAGCTTCATCCTCAACTCCCTTTAAATTAATACTGGTTACTCCCTAGCTCCCTGAAAATAAACAGTTCTTCTCCCCAGACCCACACAACCAATGGGCCCCCATAGTAACGCATGCTTCTTATAACTCGAATTAAAATATCTGGTCTTGTGGACTGAGTGAAAGTCCATAAGACCAGATAATTTAATTCGAGTTGTTAGTACCAAATTGAGCTACTAAGACTCGACTAAATTCATATCATGCATGTGAGGGTTTATTCATACAGTGAAATCTGTCTTAAACGGCCATTCAAAAATAAACAAAACAAAGGTCTTAAAGACAAATGGTATCTTAATGAAGGTCGAAAGTATTGCAGAATGCTCTCTTGGAGCATTCCGCAATACTTTGGACCTGCATTAAAAGATAATCGGTCTTGAAAACCAATTTTTCATCTTAGTTTTGAGTGGCTGCTTAAGACAGGTTTTACTGTAAATAATATAATAATACACCTACCTGTTAGGTAATTGCCCTTCTGTTTCGGTATATGAGTAGATTGTCTACGGCCAAACAACGATTGTTTTCGAAAGGAAAACAGCCCAGCTCTGCTTTCTCGCCTTGGAACCCCATTCCTAGCCGATGGTGCCGTGTCAGCGCCCTGAAAAGGAGCCTTCAAGATTTTCTTAAACATAGATTTTCTTCTTGAAAACGACTTTCCAATCTCGTTAAGAGAGGGTAATGTTCTAGAGTAACCCCCATAGCCGTTCTTTGCCGTAGTGTCGGAGAAGCCTACAGAACTGCGTCTTCTATTTGGGTAGTAGGACCCAGTACAGCTGGTAGATGCCCGCACACCGGTTCGCATATTACCCTCTCCACTGGCTGGGGTTTTAACTCCTGTCCAAGACGAGCGAATGACATTCTTTATAACCGATTTTCTAGGAAGAAAAAATCTTTTCGACTGTGCAAGAGTGACGTCGGGAACATACAAGCTTCGTCCACACACGGATGACTTGCGTCGCGACGAGTGTGCGATAACGTCAGGAACATGCAAGCTCCGCCCACTAATCGATGACTTGCGCCGCGGGGAGTGTGCGAATATGTCTGAGGAGAACAGTACAGAAGTTCGCCTCGGACAAACGTACCCTTGTGGCTGGACGATGATAGATTTCCTTCGTACTGCTGGAGATACAGTTGATGCTGGTAGCATAATTGAACCACGTTTCGGTGTTACCTGGTGGAACGGGATGACGCCTGGTTTCAGTGACATACGTCTTGGGGATACTGTGCTGTATGTTGTTACCGGTACAATGTGTTCTTCGTTCGAGACAAACGATACACTTCTGCTGTGCATCTCTCTTGGTTCTTCTTCCGTACAAGTGTCCAGTGTGATCGTAGGAATCATAGAGACGTGTGTCGTTGGCTTCATATCCCTACCCAATGGCTCATCGTTCGGCATCATCTCATCAGTGTCAACCCTTTTGCTCTCAGAAAGGCCAAAATTGCTTGCAATTTTGGCCTTTCTGAGTGCAATAGGCTTAAGCATACGGTCATCTTCAGTAGAAGACGCAGGCTCTTCTTCGAGAGTTTCGTTAGGACTTGGCATATGGGGTGCCAGTCCAGTGTCTTGTTCTTCTACCAGTAAGAAATTTACATCATCTGAAGTCAATGTTTTGCCTCTAGTTTCTTCTTCAGCATCCAGTATACGTGTTTCCGTAGCGCCCTCGTATCTTTTGCTGTCAACAGTCAGTGTTTGTTTTTCCGAGTGGTAAACGATCCTTTCTGAAGACGGCTCGTCAACACAAATATCTCTGTTGACTGATTCATCAATATTCTGACGTTCTTCAATAGCTGCTGGACATTTAACCTCGAACGTGGAACCAGTTTTTCGAAGCTGCGAGAATCTGGACACCAAAGATGTTGTTATATCTCCACAGGTTTGTATAGACCGCCTTCGCAGATCAGACGAGAAATGTGAGCAGCTGAGGTTAGATAGGCGACGGCTAGTGTCGTCATAAAATCTCCTGACGTTGTGTAAGCTTGCGGGAACACGTTGCTGAAATACGTTGAATCGAGGACGAAGCAACATATAAGCAACCACCAGGAGGACACACCCAATGCATATCAAAGTGCATAACACATCCATGGCGAAATATCTAGTATCGCAGAAGAAAGTAACTTGAATCTACATTACATTAAAACCTGTCTTAAGCGGTCACCAAAAAATAGACAAAACCATGGTCTTAAAAACTTAAAAACAATTGGTAGCTTCATGAAGGTCGAAAGTATTACAGAATGCTCTCTTGGAGCATTCTGCAATACTTTTGACCTGCATTAAGCGATAACCGGTCTTGAAAACCAATTGTTTGTCTTTTTTGGCCGCTTAAGGCGGGTTTTACTGTATCAGATTAATTCAGAGCAATTTAGTCTGTGTGTGTGAGTTAATATGTAAGAATGCATATCCTACATCTCAGTCGGACTTGATGTATCCCATTTTAGTTTAAATTAAATTTGTCTAAACCTCATTCATCTACCATACTTTGTGCGTGCTAGTATCGAATGCTCAGGCTTGTGGCCACATTGTTATAAAACGTTTTCATGCTCAACTCAAATGAGCATGAAATTTGTCATGTTCATAAATGTTAAAATCCCAACAGCATATTAACATTCATAAGCAGGATAAGTACAGCATCCGAGAGTTTTAAAGCAAGAAAAATATTAAATCTTCAGCATTTTAATTTTATGAGCAGTTAAAATCTCATGCTCAGTTGGAGTTGAGCATGAATAATTGTCTTATAGTCTCGTGGCTCGGTCGCCTATGCAATTATTGCCATTTATCATAAGCGCTTGCCCATTATCTTCATCTCTTTCAAAAAATAAATATTTCAGGGGATAACCTGGTCCCCGAGGTTATAAAAAAATTTCCATGCTTAACTCAGCTGAGCACGAAATTTATCATGCGCATAAATGTTAAAATGCCAACAATTGTTGGCATTTTAACATTTATCAGCATGATAAATACAACATCTGAGAGACTTCAAACAAGAAACTTCTTTATTTGTTGGTATTTTAGTTTTATGAGCAATTGAAATTTTGTGCTCAGTTGAGCTGAGTATGAAAAAATGTCTTATAGCCTCGTGGCCCGGTCGCCTATGCAATTATTGACTTTTATCATAGGCTCTGGCCCATGATCTTCATCTCTTTCAATGCTGATTTTTTTTAAAAAAAAATGAATATTCCAGGGGATAACACCCCTAGTGAAAAATAAATTATAAACTGAAGAAAGCAAACAGAGTGTCCCTGATCAGACTGCTCCTCTAGGAGCAGTCTGATCTGGGACTAGTTTGTTGGCATGTATTATCTACTAATCAACACTTTTCAATCATATCGGGATGTTTCCTGGGTCGAACCAGTACTAAGTTGAGGATAAAGTGTGTTGCTCAAGGACACGCACAGTGCCTCTGGCGAGGCTCGAACCAACGACTCCTCGATCTCAAGTCGAACAATCTACCACTGAGCTATTGTGCTTCTATTTTGGTAACTTCTGCAAGAGTCACTTTGTCACTTTAGATCCATGTATACACGAAATAGTTTCAAATGATTCTTTGAATATAGGATATACGGTTCCACTGTTCATGCAAATTTTCTTATGAAGTTGAACTGGCTACAAAACCTTATTTTCTATATATTAGTTAGCCCTAATTTATCATCACGTGTAAATCAAAGAATTCCAAACTGTACACATCCAGCGACTTTAGCAGAATGGCATTGCACTAGTGAAATTAAATGCATTTTCAGTATTGTTGTTTTAATTCGCGATAGGGGTACCCGCATACAATGCAGAGACTCAGAGTTTCCATTCAATACCTAGATAAATATGGGAGTCAACTAGTGCTAAGGTGCACGGCCTACTATGATCTACTGTATCCACTACATCACACAGTAAAACATAAACGCAAGTTGGTGGCAGCTAAGCTGTCAATGGTCTGCCTGTAACCTTTCTACTACTTTTGAAAGTTATAGTGTATGTTCTTGTCGATTGTATTGCATTGAAACAGAAAATAAATGTAGCAATAAATTGTTGTTGTTGTTGTTGTTGTTGCTGCTGCTGCTGCTGCTGCTGATGATGATGTTGTTGCTGCTGCTGCTGCTGCTGCTGCTGCTGCTGCTGCTGCTGCTGCTGTTGTTGTTGTTGTTGTTGTTGTTGTTGTTGTTGTTGTTGTTGTTGTTGTTGTTGTTGTTGTTGTTGTTGTTGCCGCTTTACCATCTTCGACCAGATTGGTACATGCTCATATAAGCGCACATTGAGTACTTTAAGAGTAGTTTTACACATTCAGAAGCGGATTCAGGATTTCTGTAAAGGGGGTTCAGATGTGTAAAGGGGGATTCTCTTAGCTGATTTTATATCATTTTTATTAAATATCCCGTGAAAAATGAAATAATTTGGTCTCACTGAGACCAAATTATTTTATTTTCATGGGATATTTTTCAAAAAATGGGGTGGGGGGTTCACGCGAACCCCCTGAACCCAATCTGGATCCGCCACTGCTATTTGTACTTTTGATTTCGAGTCATTCCAGTGATCTCATTTCATTATCAATATGAATTCACCGTGAATATGGAAAACAGTGTAGATCCTGATCAGCTGGAGCTGATCTGGATCTCCACTATTTTTAAAAGAGGGTATATGTATGTGCATAGTGCAGTTGTTAGGTCGAATACGGCAAGAGATGATTGCCTGGTGTTGTTTTATTTAAGGCTGTCCAAGGCGGATCCAGAGGGGGGACATTGGGTCCGGACCCCCCCCCCCCCCCCCCTCTGAAATATTACAAAAAAATAGGGTTTCTTAGCGTCACAAAGCTACCAAGCCAGATTTCAACGTTAGACCGTCATCGGCCCGCCAGTGCAAAATGGCGTTTCGCTGGCGGGCCGGAGATGGCCCACTTTTAGTGGTATTTGGATCATCTCTCCCCTCATCAACTAAACACTTCGTCAAAGTTGGACCCCCTCTGACAAAACTTTCTGGATCCGCGCATGAGCAGTAAATAAATGCGTGTTTACAACAAAAAAGATAGACGGATGGCTGAGAATAGGTTTGCTCCCCCCCCCCCTAGGGAATTTTGCAGACATATCCTATCTTGTAGAGAATTGAAAGCTGAGTCTTTTAAGAGATGTTTGCACTCTGTGCTCCGGGGCGTTAGTCTGTAAGAGCCTGTAACATACGTTACTTAATCAAACTAAGAAAAAGTAAATTGAAAGTTTGGGCTACAAATTAAAGACATTAAAATATTTATTTTTAAAAATCATTCATATAGTCTGCATACTGGATATCTTAACTACGTATGACAGCCATTTGAACAAAATTGCGATTCCTAAGGTGTCATATGCGTTACATAAATCAGATAACCCATTAAAATTTGCAAGTGTGGCTAACATCATTTACATTCACAATCTCTCTGTGTGTTTTACAAAATGTTTTTAACCATGTCTGACTAGCTTATGCAATTGGCTAACAGAAAAATTAAAGTTTGCTTCCCTAGCTTAAATATTTTTTCTGAAATAAGCAATTTAACAAGCCTACCCCTACCCAGTTTTGAGGTGAAATGTTTGGTATTAAAACTAAAGCAAAATAGTTAAAAAATATTTGCAGTTGATGAATGTGTTTCATTGTTTGGGATTTATTTGCTTATATGAAAAGACTCATAAATTTGCAAGTTTGCTGCAAAATTCTTAATATCAGAGGCTGTAACATATGTTACCTGATGTAATAAATGGGCAAACTCATTGTCTTTACGAAAGATATGTCTAAAAATGTTTTAATCTCCTCGAGGGAATTTTGCAGAAATATTCCTTCTTAAAGTACAACTCAAGCTGCATTGAATAAGGGATGTTTGCACTCTCTATGTTGGGGTGTTAGTCTGAAACAGCATGTTACATGCGTTACTATATCAAATAAAGGAAATGTAGTTTGAAAGTTTGAGCTAAAATTGTGAAAAAACTTGCAGCTGCTGGATATCTTACATTGATTAGGGAGTTTAAGCTGGCTCGTATGATAAAGACTTAGAATTCTGCTAGTTGTCACCAAGTTTTAAAGATCAGAGAGCGTTACATATGTTAGCGTGATAAGTAAAATCATCAAACAGTATTTTGACATCAACCTGAGTAAGGGCCTGCTCCATCCTAATCCCCTTTGAAATTCTGCAGACAAATTACATCTTATGTAACCATTCAAGGTGCATTTAATAAGAAACGTTTGCACTCTGTAAGTCGGGGCGTTAGCCTGTAACAGCTTGTTACATATGTTACTATATCAATTTGAGAATAAGAAATTTGAATGTTTGAGCTACCAAAAGAAGACATTAAAATTATCTAATAAAAAAAATGACATTCTTATAGTCTTTATACTGGATGTCTTTACTACATATGGAAGCTGTTTAACATTAATACGGCTAACTGTGGTGTTATGTGTGTTACATGAACCTAATTATAATTTAAAAGCTATAATTGTGGCTATCGTCATGTAGTTAAACAACTACTATGACTTGGTTTCAAACTGTTTTATTAGATTTTACAAACATATACTCAATTGATGAATAGGAAAAAACAAGTTTGCTTTTCTATCGTAAATATATTGTCTTATAGGAGCTAATACACAGCCCTACTCCCAGTTTAACAGAGAAGCGAATTGTGTTATTACCATTTAAGTAAAACACATGAAAGCGATTACAGCGTGTGGATATTTTTCATTTTCTTAGTCTGTCTTGCTCATATATCTACAAGATGTCATTAAGTTAGAGATCAGGACACTTAATGTGTACTTATAAGTCTTCGGTGCCAAAACACTAGAAATTATATTCATTTCTGATTATCAAGCCCATGGACTGGTGTTACAGATGTTATCAATGACCTTTTGGACACATTTCCTAATACTGTGCATATAATGCTAAATATAGAGCCACAAATAGAAAAGATAGTTTTACATTTTTACAAGAAAATACAATAAATGAAATGGTCCAAACTATTTCTCATGGATTTAACACTCATTTTAAACGTTTGTCGTTGTCTGCAGCTGTGGTAATCATTATTACCGGGTATCACACGCCTCCTTGCAACTAGTAGAATCATCACATAATATTTCAATCATTTACTGTTATTCAATTTTACCACCAGTCCACTCAAAATTTATGAGCCATTATCAACTTTCCAATTTTGCCATTTATGGCTTGGAACATTCGGAAACTGATATGAATTCCTAATAGTTGGCTCTTTGAGTATGTGTTTCAAGTGATACTCTGCAAGTAGGAGAAAGACTAAAGCTTTACAAGGAGGAAAACTATGCCATTAAGAGCAATGAGAACCTGGACTGATGTACCTTGATATTTCTGTGATAAAGAATCATATCTTAGCTGGTTAACTTTTATAAATGTAGCCTTTCCATACATGCAACCCACATATTTTCATCTAATAATGTCTCTGCACTTATTATCTTTCCCCAAGCATTCAAAAACTTATTTGAAGTCTCTGAAGTGCTGAAACCGAGGTAACTTTCCCTTCAGATAAACGAACTAGATGTATCACAGCAGGTAAAGCAATGAAATGCAGGATGAAAAGAGCGCAAATCAGACCCTTTCAATTCAATGATTCACTAAGTTTCTAAGATAAGAGCGCTTATTAAAGGATGTAACATATATAACTCGTCATAATAAATGAGCAAGGGCATTGTCGTGACATCCTTTTTGATTACACAGTCAGAGGCAAGTGTTTTCAATTTCAGTGTTTTCAAGGGATCATGAAATAAGGCACCTTATCAACTTGTTTACTCTGTATAAATCTTCCATAGAGCATAATATAGAACTACTGGTTATCCCATTCTACCTATAGTCCACTTTCCTTCTTTTGAA
The DNA here is from genome assembly GCA_964019695.1 of Loripinus fragilis. Taxonomy (NCBI): domain Eukaryota; kingdom Metazoa; phylum Mollusca; class Bivalvia; order Lucinida; family Lucinidae; genus Loripinus; species Loripinus fragilis. Next base: position 36,481,679 of record OZ026516.1, read on the forward strand.
TGCAACAGCTAATGATATGGCTGCAAAAACTGAGAAATCATAGGTTTTACATTATTTTAAGACATGCTTCAATGTACTGACATCAAAAAACAACCAACTGCAAACATAATTGATGGCAATGTCCAGCTTCATATTCTTTCTCTTATACCAGATTACTTTCAAGGCCTAACAGAAATTGTTTCAGACGGTCTGCCAAAACCATCAAGAGTCAACATTGTAACTAAAGAAAACTTATAAAGTTCTTTGGGCGCAGAAAATACTATTGATCTAAGACCTGAGGACTTAAGCACCAAAAGACTGGATAGGTTCCATGGCAAATGATGCAAAAAAGCAGCCTATCAAATTTCTGTTTGACCAATGTCAGAAATCTTAAAGTATTCTTAGAGGTACACGGTAGAGACATAGATTTTGCAAAATCAGAGCAAAGTTATCATTTGACTAGCACTGATGCAGAGGCAGCTGCAGTTAGATTGCTCTTGCCACTTCACAGGAAGAGATATATACCAGAGTCATACTCCATTATATGCATATATGTGAAATGGCATTAAACCCATATTTAATCAGGTGTTTGATCCCATGACACTGACATGCTGTTTCTGCTGTTGAAGAATGCTAAGGATTCAAGTTTGGCTGAGTCAAGTTGTTTGACGCTGGCACTGGCCACACAAATAAAGAAAATTAAGTCTTTTGATGGCTAAAGAGGAGGATCACACGAAATGCTTATAAGTGATGTTTGTCACAATTACCAATTTTAAAAAGTAATCTTTATTAATGTAACACATATAACACCATAGGAAGCCGTATATTTGTTAAAAGAATCTTTTCTTATGTATCAAAGGTATTCAGCATGCAAACTACATGAATAATTCAAATAAATAGATAGTTTTATGTCTTCTTTCTGTTTCTCAGACTTTCAATTCATTTATTCTTAAATTGATATGGTAACATAGGTATCATACCATTACAGGCTAACCCCCTAGTTAATAGAGTGCAAACATCTCTTATTTGATGCAGCTTGAATTGTTCTTTAAGGTAGGATATGTCTGCACAATTCCCAAAGGGGTGGAGAGGAACAGGGTTGTACTCAGTTTGCAGTCCTAATACAATGCCATGATTCTACTAGTTGTGATGAAATGGGTGATTATTTTGCAATAGAAGCAGACACAATGATAGACATTGTGAGGATGACTTGAATAAAGATTGTTTTTGAATAATTTTATTTGATAGGAATATTTATTAAATTGTGTCATTTAAATAAGAACTATTATTTTCTATCTATATGTCTATATATTTTAATATTATAGGCATTAGGAAATATGTGATTACAAAGGTAATACATAACATAGGTAACACAATTCCAAGGGCTTGTTATCAGCAATGACTGTAATTACTAAGACTAAGGCACCAGAGGCTAGAGATTAACAGGAAAACATGTGAAAAACGGTATTTATCTGAAATATCATCTCTTACTTCCAAGAAAATTTCCTAGCTCATTCATTATGCCATGTAACATACGTTACCTACTTGAATAAGTGCTCTGATCCTTATGTCAAACTTGCAAATGTATGATTCTTTATTGCATTAGCAAGACAGTGCCAAAAATGTAAGATATCCACGAGCGTCAAATATTTTCATATATTTTTCTTCAATAATAGATACCAAAATTGGATACTTAAAATTGGGGGTAGGGTTGTTTAATAGCTCATATTAAACAATGTATTTGAGATAGAAAAGCAAACTTTGTTTATTCTATTAGTCAAATGAGTACTTTAGTAAACTAAGATTAAAAACACTTGTAAAAATGCACAAATCGTCTGTAAAATGAATGATGTTAGTCACGATTTCAACTTTCAAAGGGAAATTTAATCTATGTAACGCATATAACACCATTGAAGGCTGTAATTTTGTTTAAAATGCTGCTTTTATGTAGCTTAGGCATCCAGCTTGCAAACTACATAAGAAATTTGAATAATTAGATGGTTTAATGTCTTCTTTCTGTAGCTCAAACTTTCATTTTGATTTTTTCCTTAGTTTGTTACAGTAACATATGTAACAGGCTGTCAGAGACTAACGCCCCGGAGCACAGAGTGCAAACATCTCTTAAAAGATGCGGCTTGAAATTTTCTTCAAGATAGGATATGTCTGCGAAATTCCCTAGGGGGGGGGAACAGGACCTTTTTTAGCTCGAAGTCTAAGATGGCAGCTGAAAATTTATTACCAAGCTTGACATATGAATAGACACTGAGGAAAATCCTGGAAGATGGCGGTACACTTATTTCCAGGAAAAAAAGATCAAGTGAGTTTGACCAGGAAATGAGACAACCACTGGTTACAGACCAACCCACGGCACTACAAGGGTTTGAAAAATTCCTATTCTACAAAATGTCTATTTAATCAATGCAGAATGTCATCCTCTGTGTGTGTGTGTGTGTGTGTGTGTGTGTGTGTGTGCGTGCGTGCGTGCGTGCGTGCGTGCGTGCGTGCGTGCGTGCGTGTGTGTGTGTTTGGTTGTCTGTGGTCTAGTGTTCCTTCCTCTGGGTGCCATGAGTTGCATTTACTGGTTATAGTTGGGCACTTCAGTGGATGTTGATGCATAAAAAACATGTGTGATTCCTATACGAGGGCTGTTCAAATATGAATGCAAGTAGCTTCATAACTTTCGTCACATATATGCTACGACAAAATGGTAAACGTTTCTATAAAGGAGAGTATGTCATCTTTTAACTGACATCAGACATAGAGCAAAATACAGTATACTTATCAAGTTATCGCCCTTTGAATGAGGGTCAATTTAGCATACTAGCAAACTCAATTCTTCGAACATACCAGTAATACAGACGAGCATATAATTCTTCGATAGCTTGGTAAAATTTCTTGAAATTTTCAAGGAAGTATCCCCATATACTGATATAATGATTCTGAGAAAGTTGCGAACATCTGACGTGATTTTGTTAAATTACATCGATTTGTTTCCACTTAAGTCTCCTTATGTTTGCAAATAAATGGTAAACAACCCCCCCTTTCAGTTTTCAGTCAAACTTTTCTCTAACAAAATGCACGAAGCAACAATTAAACTCGTTTTAACTCAATGACAATATGTTGATTGCTCATACTGAGTTGTTGCTATAAATCATTGATTGATAGTGGGTAATTTTAAACGCTGAAAAGCATTTTCATTATGTCAAAACTGCCTTAAGTGAGGGGTTTATAGAACTTATACTTAATTTTGTTGCCATAACAATATGGCTTTAGTCTAAATTTGAACTTTACCTTTCAGTCTTACAAAAATAGGCATTATTTACAATAAAATTACTCACCTGGTCTTGAGGACTAGAGAGATTGAACATATTTTAATTAATGTCAACACGTCATTAAAAAGCAGAAAAATGCTTGAAAATGATTTAAAGTGTAATAACTCTGTAAATAGAGGACGGAGCGTTTTGAAAACTTCCTTATGACATTTTAAGCATGTTTTATGCCAAATCAACGAAAAAGACACAGCGATGCTCATTATGCATCACCAGTAGATAACTCAAAATGACGTTTATCATAAAATTAATGACGTCACAAACGTGCCTGTTTACTCGAGATTGAAACAGGATTATATAATTTTTTCCTGCAGCCAACTTTGTCAATAAACCTTAATTTCGCATCTAAAATTTGGTGCCATTTTGTCTCAAACTTACAAAGATATGACACTATATCCGCACATGTACCAAAAATTGCATGGCAAATTTGCTTCAGAAAAACGCCAGTATACAGGAACGGCCTTTATATAAGCGTCTGTAACTCGAGAAATATAATGAGTTTTTCTTTATGTTTGGTGCCATTTTAAAGGCGACAAATATTTCTTTCCAGAAAGGTATGCCATTTTGTCGTGGCATATATGTGAAGAAAATTATGAAGCTACTTGCATTCATATTTGAACAGCCCTCGTATTCTAACACACCTTGCCTATAGAGTCAATGCTAATAAAGCATGCTACATCAAACAATAATACCTGGCAGTTTTCAATGCGCGAGGAAAGCGTGCGCTAGCTGACCTCATTTGTAACAGTAACTGCAAAATGACGTCAGTCATGGCGTTAGACGATGTAACGTCGTTTTACGCTTGAAAGACGTTACAAATACATGTAAACGTATTTGACACGATCCAATTATTGGCGGGAATTCTTCAGTGCAAGGCGGAAAGTTGGAAGAATGTGAAGTCTTCAAATGTGTTTTCGTCGTTTATTGTGTGTTAGAATCAAAATAGATCAGCTCTTGTAGTTATAATTCACTGCTTGTCGGTCAGTTGTACGAAGATAAATCACAAGCGCTACGTGATTTTATCTTCTTTACAACTGACCTCCAAACAGTGAATTATTACTCAACAATTCACTGCTAGAGCTGAACTATTTCTTAAGTAAAAAAAGGCAAAATTTTTACGTTGCGATTTTAATTAATTTTAATGTCCTGTGATAAATAAAATCTGACATACATGATCCTGTATTTTTTAATATATTAAACTCGTTGTGAAAATGCGATAAAAATGCTCGGCAAGCCTCGCATTTTATCTCTTCATCAACTCGTTTAAAAAATTCAATAAAACATGAGCACCCATGTTAGATTTTCTATTTAAAATATACGCTCAATGGTTATGCAACAGAAGTTAAGTCCTGATGCTGTGATGTACGAGACCCGTTTCATGTTTATTTGAACAAATGTGAATTTCATTTTTCGAGGTTGCATGTATATAAAATAAATAACTTTTGCTTTCTCTTAAATAACGGACGTGTCCCTGGTATGACCAAATAGACAAATAGACAATTCAAAGCATAACCATGACACGGCGTCCCAAAATACACGTCCATCCCCCACCCCCCCCCCCCCCCCCCACACACACACACACCCCTTTCACTGATTTTAAGAGCTAAAACGGGTGTATTTCTAATGAAGATGCGTATAAAAGTGTTCTAATTTCTTTTAAGTTTAGAGGAGTATTCAGTTTAGTATTCAAATGAAAAACAGCTTCTCCTGCTTTTGCTTGACAACTGGTCTTTATAAGCTTCACCATACGAGTGTCCAAAGGGGCATTCCATGTATAAAATGTGTCCTGGAAGAATTGTGAAAACAAATTCTCAAAACTCACAGCCGACAAAAGTTCTTAAATAGTTCGAGAATATATCGCCGATAAAACTTATCACCAAATATTGCATTCATGTATTTTGCTTACAATTTAGTGTTGCCTTGGGAACTGTACACCCCAAAATTTGTTGTTTAAGTTGCTTTAATGAAGTAAATAGCCAACGGATATGCTTTATTTCCTAGCAGAACACACTTAAATGATTTAAGAGTAGTAATGGGCGGCACTATGGCACAAATTTTTTTTAAGCCTGAAAAGAACTTAGAACTTTTCAGGCTAAAAATTTGTGCCATAGATGCCACCCCTGGTAAGCTTGAGTGACTAGCTGTGAATAACTTAGTTTATTTTTAGGACTATTCTGGTTGGGCCTATGATTGTGATAGTTTACTGGGTTGTTGAGAATAACTTAGTTTATTTTGCGCAAAAGCGCAGGCTGATCTGTGATTGTGATAGTTTTTCTGGTCTGTCATACGTAGAGTATTATTAGATAGTTTATTTTGCGAGAAAAGTGCAGTTGTGATAAATTACTGGTTCATTTTTATATAGTCTCGCTTTCTCTGGCACGTCTATTCTAGTATTACTATAGACGTGCCGCGGAGAGCGGGAGAGGGAGAACCAAAAAAAAAAAATCAATAATCGTAAACGATGATGTAATGCGTGGTTTATAAAAATCGATGACGTAATGTATTACGTATATAAGATTCTGATAGTGTCACAAAAACAAGTATGACTTTTTAAAAAAAAACAAGTTTTAACTATTTTAAAGAAAATATATCATGTGAAAAATTGAGTTCTATGTTGTTAATTTATGCAATTTTTCTTGCTCAATCAAGACCTTAATCACTCTGTAGTGTTAATGTGTGTTATAGTCAAGGCTACTAAGTACCATGTGTCTTAGAGTCTCTTTGTCAATCAAGACCTCAACTCCTAGAGGCATCACTCTGTAGCATTAACTAGTGTATATTATTTAGCAAGTTTAGTGGTATTCTTTCTAGGGAAGTGGTAGCCCTGAAAAGGGCTGTTTGTTGATTGTCTATGTGATTTTTAGCATTTCCTCTTAGTAATTCTAATTTTCTTAGTTGCTTTTCCAACTCCTATGTTTTGACTGGTGTCTTGATCATTTGTCGTAATGTCAAGTCTTATGGGAATCTGGATGGATGGCATCTCTAAAGGTTGCTGCTGTGCACGTTGCTGAGACAATTCTTCTAAGTTCTTCACTCTAGATCTTAACTCATTTAGTTCCTTGAGTAAGACTTCAATGACTTGAGTCTTTGACTGTTGTTTTTGCAGCATCTGTTGAACAGGTTGAGGTATATACGCTGAGGGTGTTTGCGGCGTATAATACTGTTGTGTCGTATCGCTAGCAAATGTCTCATTCACTGCTGATAGCAAAAGGTCAGGATTGTTGATCATATCATCTTTTGTCAGTGATGACTCCATGATTATGAATGGTGAAAGTGTAGTGTGTTCAAGCCTTTTATACTTGTCAAGCGGATTGACCTAGTTTAAAGTTCCCGCGTTTCAAGAAATCAAGTCAACTCTGATTGGGTGAAAATAAATGAACTGACCAATCAGTGTATTGTTGCTCTCTCTAGCGTAGGAGTTCAATGTAGGTCAATCCCTTTGAAAACTATAAAAGCTCGTTTCAAAACTCAAATTTGTATTCTGTTTTTGTGTTAAACAACAACAACGAAATGACTTGCAATTTGGATTCGCGTTTGGAGCAATTTGAGGAGCAGGGCAAGACTATGGTTGATGCTACTAGGAGGCTACTGGAGACAGTGAAAGCTGTGAAGGATACAGGTGAACTTCTTCTGCAAATGATTGAGAATCATCAAAAGATGTTGGAGATGAGTCGAAGGGTCGAAAATTTGATTAATGATGCGAAAATGGAAGTGAAGGTGGAGACTATCAGTGACGAGGAGGAAGATTGGGGGGATAATTCTTCCCCCACACCTCATCCTTCTGAGGATTGGGATGCGGAGGCAGACCATCCACCCTTCTACATCCCAGTGAGAAGAACTATAACTGTAGAGCAGTGGGCTGTGCGATAACCTGCCTGTGGTGGTCGCCCCAGTAGATGCCCCTGCTCCTAAATTTTTGCCTTTGTGGTAATATAACCACCAAACCGGCCCTTTTCAGGGCCACCCATTTCTTCAAGAAAGAATAACTTAATATGTTGCACTTAGTTTTGTATGTAAGGCTATGCCTAAGATATGTGTGATTGTAGTATCTCCTAACCATGTTCACAGTAATGGGGTGATTATGGCGTGATCTTTAAATGGACCAATCAGATTAAAGTTGCTCTCTCTAGCGGAGGAGTAGAATATAGGTCAATCCACTTATCCAACTATATAACCCAACGTACTTTGTGCCTCTCTAAAAAAATGAAGTTCTTTGAAAAATTCAGTTTGACTAAGTTGTGTGCTGCTATGCAGCGAAAAGATTGGAAAGAGGTGGAGAGACAGCAAAATAAGTTGGGATTAGAGCAATTTCTTGCTCGTAGAGGGATTGGTTCCAGAAAACCTGTAGCCATTGTTCAACCTATTTTAAAATCTTCTAAGTAAGAAATATTTTGTTACTTAGGAGACTTTAAAAAACAAACAGTCCTTTTCAGGGCTACTAAATTAGTTTCGTTAAAGAATAACCTCAAAATAAAAAACAAACACAATTTCAACACCGTAATTTTATTTACAACTTACACTATCTTAAAAACAGAACCGATCGTCACTATAAATCCTTTAAGTCCAGTCTTTAATGAATATGCACTATAGAGTCACAGTCTGGTTCATCATGAGAAATCGCTTTATCCCAGTTCTCCGCCACCATCTCTGTACAGGATCGAGGTGAGTGAGAGTCTGATTTACAAATGAAACAATATGGCTTCTTCCCTGTCTTTGTACGGATAGCTGTCTTCTTTGAACGAGTGTCCAAGCGTCTTCTCTTAGGACTGATATCAGATATATCTGGTTCAGGAGCCTTTCGTTTCCTTGAAGGCTTCGCTGTAGATACTGAAGACTCAGTCTGTTGCTTCTCTATAGATATAGAAGACTGTTGAGATGTAAAATCCTCTTCTCTCTTAGGACAATTTGGAGCCCAATGATCTACAAGTCCACAGATAAAACATTGCCCATATGCAGGCTTCTTCTTATCTGTAGACATCTGTTGTTCTCTTAATTTCTTAGCCTCCGGACAATCTCCAATCCAATGTCCCATATCATGACAATGGTGACATTCTCCATAAGGTGGCCTCAACTTGTCTTGTTGTCTCAAACTATCTTCTAATGGTTGCATCAAAGCTTGTTCCTCTTGAGATAAAAGTTTCTTCAATGATACACAATGATAGTAGATGCTCTTCTTATCATAGACTTTAGCCATCCTTGGATCTCTACTGTTTGCCATCTTTACTCTTTGAAAGTCAGAAGTGAAATGATTCTCTCTCACTGGTGTCCACCTATTTATAGTCCAGATATAGTTTTGTCTCTTCTATGATTGTAGAGAAATTCGATCACACTAGGATTGTCAGCGACACATCTTTTCCAATTCTCAAATGTGATCAGTGTCTCTTTTTCCATCAAATAACTGATACTGATCCACCAAAGCTTCTTGAAATCTTCAAAAGTTTCAGGACTATTGAGTTTCTGTTGAATCTCTTCCAAAGTGATCTCATCATGAGAAAATAAGATGTAAATGCAGAACAATAATCTTCTATAAGGTCTGAACTTCAATATCTTGGAAAGTGGAATTTCCAAATATTTCTTCTCTCTTGCTTCTTCCATGATGTTGAACTCAGATATGATGATCAAAATGACTTGATCATTCTTTTTATATCGTGATCAAGCTATCTATGTTTGAAATGAGATCTTCATAATCCATATCTTCTTCTTCTGAGGCTTGTTGAATTTCTTTCAATACTGCTTCGATGTGAGAAATCACACTTTCGCTGTTTGCCACATAAGTTACCCAATCCATATAGGTGACAGGAGTGTCATCAATGATTCTCAACATCTCTCGAGCATTACATTTAGTCCAAAATCTGAATGTATCAAATGTCTCAAATCGGTTTAACCAGTTCTTGATTCCTGCTCTCGTTTTCAAAAACTCGGCACTGGATGGTTCTAATGATAAGATGTGGTCTAAAGTTATTTTGTAGACATCAAAATGTAAAATTTGATCTAAGCACACGGGTAGACTTTTGGTGATCGTATACATATTCAGTTATTCAGCAGATAATCAGATTCACGACTTGGAAACTGCAAAATAAGTTGTGGTTCTATCTGTCTTGGAGTATAATGTTCAATGGCAACGTTATATGAATCTGGTCTGTTTATATACCTAATCAGTTCACTGGTTATAAAGTGGTTAATCCCTGCAGCTGTTAAAGATGCCACAGATAAAGATACATCTTGGGTATTCCATGCAGACAATAACCATTGGACCTGGTGTTTAGGAGCTTCTTCTTTTAAGTACAAACATCCATAAAACTTATTACTGTCATAGATAATTCCATTCAAAAAATACTAATATCTGTGTCACGAGTACGAATAGAGTAAAGTTCATCCATTGTCAAAGTTTTCATTCTTACAACCCAAACACGAGCTTTATCAATACTGTGAAATTTGGAGTAATGTATCTTGAGCATCTCCGTATGAAATCTTAAGCGCATCTCGCCAGGAAGATTTAGTAATTCGTCCATGCTTAGAAGTAGTTGGCCTAGTTCTTGGTGATAGATGTCCTGAGATTTAGTCTCTAAAGCATTTGACAAGCGTCTCAACCTAAGTTTAAACCATCCTTCTTGAATTTGCTTCCTGAATCCTAACCCTTTAGCTGAATTGTACATCAAATAAGTCCATATCATATGTTGTATTTCTGGCGGTAGTTGATATGCCATAACTGATTTGCTCTCTTTATGTGTTACCTGCAGATGAATTATTTCTAATGTGATAAGATAGCAATTGTTCTAAGCTTTTATAGGGTGCAAAAATTTTGAAAATCGGTCCTGGCAAACTCAAGTTATTGGGAAAATATGATTTTACTTTTTAGAAATCTGGTTCTTGCTTTTTCATGCCAATAAATTATCTCCCTTGAATAAGAAAATTTTAACGGTAAAAAAATATGCAAAATTTTGTCAAATTTGTAATATCTCGGGTATTTTTTATCCGATTGACTTCAAATTTTTGGTTCATCCTTCATGTAAGAGATCACGAAAATTCAGAGTAGGGTGGGTGGATGGGAGTATAAATTTTATATCAAAAGAATGCTTTATTTCCCCAAAATTTCTTCAAAAGGCTTTAGTCTGGCTAAGTAATTTTGATGGTGAATTGCGGTGAATTTCTGCAACACACTCTTAGTAATTTTGACGGTAGATTGCGGTGAATTTCATCAAGGGATTAGGTCTGAGAAAATTGGATGGTGAATTGCGGTGAATTTCTACAACACTCTCTAAGTAATTGTAACGGTGAATTTCTACACACACTCTTAGTAATTGTGACGGTGAATTACGGTGAATTTCTTAAACACACTCTTAGTAATTGTGACGGTGAATTGCGGTGAATTTCTACAACACATACTCTTAGTAATTGTGACGGTGAATTGCGGTGAATTTCTTAAACATACTCTTAGTAATTGTGACGATAGATTGCGGTGAATTTAATCAAGGGATTAGGTCTGAGAAAATTGGACGGTGAATTGCGGTGAATTTCTTAAACGCACTCTTAGTAATTGTGACGGTGAATTGTGGTGAATTTCTAAAACACACTCTTAGTAATTGTGACGGTGAATTGCTGTGAATTTCTACAACACACTCTTAGTAATTCGACTGTAGATTGCGGTGAATTTAATCAAGGGCTTAGGTTGGATAGGCTGATTGCAGCAGATTTTATCAAGTCATTAGGTCCAGATAAAGACAGTAGATTGTGATAGATTTCATCAAAGCATTATATAGGCCACTTGGTCCCCTTCTGTAGCCTATTGGTGTAGCCATCTTTGTGCTGGCACAATGGAGGTGGGTTTTTTTCAGTTTTAATCCAATATTGACAAAGCTGGTACTGTAGTGACAAACTGCTCAGGCTAAGACAGGTAACTTGAAAATGCACTTGTGATAATCCTACACTAGTGCAGAGCCAGAGGGGGCCCAAAATACCCCTGATAGATCAGGGCTGCAAACCCCTATGACAAAGCTATCTAGGTGGTGGCCCTTTGGTGCAGCCATCTTTGCAGTGGCACAATGGAGGATTTTTTTTGCTTTAATCCGTCAATGACAAAACTGGTGTTGTAGTGGCAAACTGCTCAGGCTTAAGACAGGTAACTTGAAACAGGTATTGATGTTAATCCTACACTAGTGCAGAGCCAGAGTTGGCCAAAAGGGCCCCTGATAGATCAGGGCTGCAGGCCCCTGTGACAAAGCTATCTAGGTGGTGGCCCTTTGGTGTAGCCATTTTGCAGTGGCACAATGGAGGGATTTTTTATCTTTAATCTGTCATTGACAGAGTTGGTGTTGTAGTGGCAAACTTCTCAGGCTAAGACAGCTAACTTGAAAAAGTACTGATGATAACCCTATACTAGTGCGGAGCCAGAGGGGGCCCAAAGGGCCCCTGATAGATCAGGGCTGCAGGCCCCTGTGACAAAGCTATCTAGGTGGTGGCCCTTTTGTGTAGCCATTTTGCAGTGGCACAATGGAGGGATTTTTTATCTTTAATCTGTCATTGACAGAGTTTGTGTTGTAGTGGCAAACTTCTCAGGCTAAGACAGCTAACTTGAAAAAGTACTGATGATAACCCTATACTAGTGCGGAGCCAGAGGGGGCCCAAAGGGCCCCTGATAGATCAGGGCAGCAGGCCCCTGTGACAAAGCTATCTAGGCGGTGGCCCTTTGAAGTAGCCATCTTTGCGGTGGCACAATGGAGGATTTTTTTTAGCTTTAATCCGTCATTGACAAAGCTGGTGTTTTAGTGGCAAACTGCTCAGGCTAAGACAGGTAACTTGAAAAAGTATTGATGTTAATCCTACACTAGTGCAGAGCCAGAGTTGGCCGAAAGGGCTCCTGATAGATCAGGGCTGCAGGCCCCTGTGACAAAGCTATCTAGGTGGTGGCCCTTTGGTGTAGCCATTTTGCAGTGGCACAATGGAGGGATTTTTTATCTGACAGAGCTGGTGTTGTAGTGGCAAACTGCTCAGGCTAAGACAGCTAACTTGAAAAAGTACTGATGATAACCCATACTAGTGCGGAGCCAGAGGGGGCCCAAAGGGCCCCTGATAGATCAGGGCTGCAGGCCCCTGTGACAAAGCTATCTAGGCGGTGGCCCTTTGGAGTAGCCATCTTTGCGGTGGCACAATGGAGGATTTTTTTTTAGCTTTAATCCGTCATTGACAAAGCTGGTGTTTTAGTGGCAAACTGCTCAGGCTAAGACAGCTAACTTGAAAAAGTACTGATGATAACCCTATACTAGTGTGGAGCCAGAGGGGGCCCAAAGGGCCCCTGATAGATCAGGGCCGCAGGCCCCTGTGACAAAGCTATCTAGGCGGTGGCCCTTTGAAGTAGCCATCTTTGCGGTGGCACAATGGAGGATTTTTTTTAGCTTTAATCCGTCATTGACAAAGCTGGTGTTTTAGTGGCAAACTGCTCAGGCTAAGACAGGTAACTTGAAAAAGTATTGATGTTAATCCTACACTAGTGCAGAGCCAGAGTTGGCCGAAAGGGCTCCTGATAGATCAGGGCTGCAGGCCCCTGTGACAAAGCTATCTAGGTGGTGGCCCTTTGGTGTAGCCATTTTGCAGTGGCACAATGGAGGGATTTTTTATCTGACAGAGCTGGTGTTGTAGTGGCAAACTGCTCAGGCTAAGACAGCTAACTTGAAAAAGTACTGATGATAACCCATACTAGTGCAGAGCCAGAGGGGGCCCAAAGGGCCCCTGATAGATCAGGGCTGCAGGCCCCTGTGACAAAGCTATCTAGGCGGTGGCCCTTTGGAGTAGCCATCTTTGCGGTGGCACAATGGAGGATTTTTTTTTAGCTTTAATCTGTCATTGACAAAGCTGGTGTTTTAGTGGCAAACTGCTCAGGCTAAGACAGCTAACTTGAAAAAGTACTGATGATAACCCTATACTAGTGTGGAGCCAGAGGGGGCCCAAAGGGCCCCTGATAGATCAGGGCCGCAGGCCCCTGTGACAAAGCTATCTAGGCGGTGGCCCTTTGGTGTAGCCATCTTTGTGGTGGCACAATGGAGGATTTTTTTAGCTTTAATCCGTCATTGACAAAGCTGGTGTTTTAGTGGCAAACTGCTCAGGCTAAGACAGGTAACTTGTAAAAGTACTGATATTAATCCTACACTAGTGCGGGGCCAGAGGGGGCCCGAAGCGCCCCTGATAGAACAGGGCCACCGGCCCCTGTGACAAAGCTATCAAGGCGGTGGCTATATGGTGTAGCCATCTTTGCCTTGGCACAATGGAGGATTTTTTTCAGCTTTACTCCGTCATTGACATAGCTGATGTTGTAGTGGCAAACTGCTCAGGCTAAGACAGGTAACTTGAAAAAGTATTGATGTTAATCCTACTCTAGTGCGGAGCCAGAGGGGGCCCAAAGGGGCCCTAATAGATCAGGGCCGCAGGCCCCTGTGACAAAGCTATCTAGGTGGTGGCCCTTTGGTGTAGCCAACTTAGCGGTGGCACAATAGAGGAATTTTTTAGCGTTAATCCGTCAATGACAAAGCTGGTGATGTAGTGGCAAACTGCTCAGGCTAAGACAGGTAACTTGAAAAAGAACTTATGTAGAAATTCACCGTCACAATTTCTTAGAGAGTGTTGTAGAAATTCATCCCAATTGCCCATCTGATTTACCTATAGTGTGTTGTAGAAATTCACCGCAATTCACTGTCACAATTACTAAGAGAGTGTTGCAGAATTTGACTGAAATGCACCGTCACACTTAGAGTGTGTTGTAGATATTCACCGTTCAATTTTCTCAGACCTTGATCAAATTCACCGCAAATTCACCGTCACAATTTCTAAGAGTGTTTTTTTAGAAATTCACCGTTATTCACCGTCACAATTACTTAGAGTGTTTTTTTAGAAATTCACCGCAATTCACCGTCACAATTACTTAGAGTGTTTTGCAGAAATTCACCCCAATTCACCGTCACAACTACTTAGAGAGTGTTGCAGAAATTAACCGCAATTCACCGTCACAATTACTTAGAGAGTGTTGTAGAAATTCACCGAAATTAACCGTCACATTTACTCATAGTGTGTTGTAGAAATTCACCGCAATTCACCGTCACAATTACTAAAAGGGTGTTGCAGAAATTCACCTCAATTCATCCTCACAATTACTAAGAGAGTGTTGCAGACATTCACCATCACATTTAGAGTGTGTTGTAGAAATTCACCGCAATTCACCGTTCAATTTTCTCAGACCTGGTGCCTTGATTAAATTCACCGCAATTTACTGTCACAATTTCTAAGTGGGTGGTCTACAAATTCACTGTAATTCAATGTCACAGTTACTAAGAGAGTGTTGTAGAAATTCACCGCAATTCACCGTCACAATTACTAAGAGTGTGGTCTACAAATTCACCGCAATTCACCATCACAGTTACTAAGAGAGTGTTGTAGAAATTCACCGCAATTCACCATCACAATTTCTAAGAGTGTGTTCTAGAAATTCACCCCAATTCACCGTCACAATTACTTAGAGTGTGTTTTAGAAATTCTGCCAATTCACCGCCACAATTACTTAGAGAGTGTTGTAGAAATTTACCGCAAATAACCGTCACATTTACTTATAGTGTGTTGTAGAAATTCACCGCAATTCACCGTCACAATTACTAAGCAAGTGTAGCTGCAATTCACCGCCATATTACTGTCACATTTACTTACAGTGTGTTGCTTAAATTCACTGCAATTCACCGTCACAATAACTAAGAGTGTGTTTTAGAAATTCACCGCAATTCACCGTCACAATTTTCTCAGACCTAATCCCTTGAATAAATTCACCACAATTCACCATCACAATTACTAAGAATGTGTTGTAGAAATTCACCGCAATCCACCTTTACAATTTTCTAAGACCTTACCCCTTGAGATTCACCGCAATTCACCGTCACAATTACTTTGAGTGTGTTGTAGATATGCTGTCTACTGTGAATGTACTGACATGAGCTTTTATATTTTTTATTTTCGTGAAGTCTTACATGAAGGATGAGCCAAATTTTTACCATAAGATAGCTCTTATATTCAAGTTATCGATTTTACATACTATAAAGGCATGATAACTATTATGGGATGGTGTATGCAAATTTGAGACACCATTTCAAACTCATTTTGTTATAGGATTACTTTATATATGAATCGCAAATATTTGCTTATTAAGTCAGTAGAGATTTATACTGACCACTGGTACTCTATAGTCCGCCGAGGCCCGTAGAGAAGCTTTGTGCTTCAGAAACTGTTGAATATGCATTTAAAAAGGTAAAGCAGCTTCGGCTGTTTAAGGGCGCCAACCTTCGGGTTGGAGTGGCTCCGCCTCAAATTCTCTGGTCCATAGAGACATGCAGGAATTTGACTTGTATTTGAGACAGTTTTAGTCGCCAGGGATTCCGAGGTTAGGATAGTACTGGGGGAGTAATGGTGCTGTTTATACAGTGCCTGATACTTCTTGCAAATTTTCAAAAATTGTAGTCTCGCCTGCACTTTAGGCCTAGCTAAAAATATGTAGTCTCGCCTTCACTTTAGGCCTAGCAAAAAAAACATGTAGTCTCGCCTGACACTTTAGGTCTAACAAGATAAATGTGATCTAGCCTGCCAGCTTAGACCTAGCTAAAAATATGTAGTCTCGCCTGCACTTTAGACCTAGTAAAATAATATGTAGTCTCGCCTGCAAATCTGAGTCCTGTAAAAAATCATGTAGTCTCGCCTGACACATTGTGAAAAAAATCAGGTACTGAGTCTCAACTGTGAAATTTCAACTGTTGATTTCAGAAAAAATCTGGGTTTTTTCCAGTATAAATTGAGCTCACATTCCCATTGCAGCCTGATTTCACTACTAAACTTCGAACAGTCAACATGGTTAAACGACAGAGAGATAATACCCCACCCACTTCTGATGATGAAGAGCCTAAACCGAAATTGGTGGATTATTCAGACACAGAGAGCTCAGATGATGAAGATGATATTAGACAACCACCAAGGAAAAGAAGAGCTATGACTATGTATTCAGACGATGAAGATAATGAAGATTTGACTTCTTATTTCACTATCAAGGCAGTCAACGAGAAGAAGTCTAGATTATAATCGAGTTCAAGGGAAAGAATTTCAACTCAACATCAAGACTTTCCCTGACAATGTTTCGCCATATCAGTTCATATCAAGATTGTTTGATCGGCTGGTTGAAGACATCAAAGAAAGATGCCAGATGGAGTCCAATGACAAGATGCGGATGACTATTCTTCATCCTGGATTGAAACTGGGTGTCTTTGTGACATGGAGAGATGTCTCAGCTATGACTGGAGAAGCTGTGTTAGAAGAGATTATGAAAGTGCTCCAGTCCAATGAGAATTTTCGCATCAATGATGGACAGATGACTATTCAAGTCACAGTGGTGAGACTTCCAGTAGGCAGCGGACGTAAACCATTACATGCTGGACTTTATTTTGAGTTAGAAAATATGAGTATCAACAAAAGAAGTATTATCCAGATCAACAATACCAAAGATGTAATGTGTATGGCGAGAGCTGTGGTGGTTGCGAAATGCAATGTGGACAAACAAGAATCAGAAACTTGGAAGAAGAATTGGCACACTATGAGACAATCAGATCGACCTGTGCAGACCAGAGAAGCGATGAAGTTATTGGATCAAGCGAAGATTCCTCATACTAAGCCTTGTGGTATTGAGGAATACAAGAAGATTCAATCAGTACTTGCTCCCAAGTACTTGATCAAAGTCCATTCTCAGTATCCTAAAGATGGACTAATATTTCCACTTCAGTTCAAGAAGAAGCCTGAGACAAAGGTGATCCATATTTACTACAATGGAGTAGATCACTATGATGCGATTACCAAGGTGACAGGATTTCTTGGTGCCAGCTATTACTGCAAGTATTGTGATGTTGGATATAACCACAGAGGTGCCCATAGATGTGCTGATGGATGTGAAGATTGCTATAGTGACATTCCTTGTATTCCTGGACAAAAGATACGTTGTATGGACTGTAAAAGGACTTTCGTAGTAGAGACTGTTTTGCTAAGCATATGGCAATGAAATCTAAGCAGCAAAAATCTATTTGTCAACTTGTGTATAATTGTGGTAAATGTAATTTTAGGATTGTGGGCACAAAGAAAAATCATGTATGCCCAGGACAGAGAAAATGTAGAAATTGTAAAGAAATTGTTGGACCCAATCATCAATGCTATATTCAAAGTTATGAATGTAAATCTGAAATGACTGAAAATGAAGGAGAAGAAGAGGTTTCTCAACCTAAGAAATCTCGTTTCATCTTCTTTGATTTCGAGTCAAATCAAGAAACAGGTACACATCAGGTGAATTTCTGTGTTGCTCATAAAGCTTGTGATGATTGCATGGATTTGCCCATAGATATATTTTGTCAAACTTGTTCAACACAAACAGGTCTGAGAGAATTTATCTTTGAAGGCATAGACACTTTACCACAATTTTGCAATTGGATTTTAGGAGATGAGAAGAAAGGAGTGACATGTATTGCACATAATTTTGGAGGATATGATGGTCAGTTCATCTTACACTATATCTTAGAATATGGTACAGTGAAACCTGAAGTGATCATGAATGGAAATACTATACTTAGAATGAAAGTAGGACGTGTTACTTTCCTTGATTCTTATCAGTTTTTGCATATGAAACTGGCTAATTTCCCAGATACTTTTGGCTTGACAGAGATGAAGAAAGGTTACTTTCCTCATCTTGCAAATATACAGGCAAACCAAAAGTAGGTGGGACCTTACTTTCCTGTGGACATGTACAATCCTGGTTAGATGTCTGTCAAGGATCGTGAGGTGTTTTTAGCTTGGCATAAAGGGAAAATTGAGAGTGGTGCTATATTTGACTTCAGACAGGAGATGGAAGAATACTGTCCTAGTGATGTTGATATTCTAAGACAAGGATGTGCTTGTTTCAGACGAGAATTGATCAACATTAGTGGACTCGATCCTTTGTCTGAAGCTTGCACTATCGCTCAAGCTTGTTCAAAAGTATGGAGAAAAATTCATATGCCTGAAAACAGTATTGCCATCATCCCACCTGAAGGCTATCCTAATCAAAAGAACTACTCTATCAAAGCTGTAAGATGGATTCAAAGTGAAGCTAAGACACGTGGTATTGAGATCAAACATGCATTGAATGGTGGTGAGCAGAGAATCAATGGACATTATGTGGATGGCTACCATGAAGAATCTCGAACTTTATTTGAATTCTATGGATGTTACTGGCATGGATGCCCTACTCATTTTCCAGACAGAAACAGAGTTCAACATCATCAGTGTTTGACCATGCATCAGTTGTATATTTTGACTATTGGCAAGAGTGAAGAGTTAAGAAAAGCTGGATATCAGGTGATGGAGTTTTGGGAATGTGACTATGACAAGAGATACAAGGAAGATCCAGACTTTAGATCTTTGGTGGACTCAGAATTTACAAACTTAGACCCTTTGAGACCAAGAGATGCTTTATTTGGTGGAAGAACTAACTCGACCAAACTCTATCAGGAAATCGATGAATCCTCCAGTGAAGAAATCAAGTACATCGATGTGTGTTCACTCTATCCATATGTTTGCAAGTACGGACTGTTTCCACTTGGACAACCCACCATCTATTCTCAAGAGAATATTGACAAAGACAATATCAGAAAGTACTGTGGATTGATCAAGTGTAAAGTGTTACCACCCACCAATTTGTACCATCCAGTACTTCCTCAGAAATGCAGTCAGAAATTGATGTTTCCATTGTGTAGAAGTTGTGCTGAAAAGGCAGATCCTCATATGAGATGTACTCATTTACAGGAAGAAGATAGAAGTTTTACAGGGACTTGGGTTACCATCGAATTGTTTGAGGCTTTGGACAGGGGTTACAAATTATTGGACGTATATGAAGTCTGGCATTTCTCAGAGACAACTCAATATGATAAAGCATCTGGAGAAGGAGGGATTTTTGCTGGCTATATCGATACTTTTCTGAGAATCAAACAAGAATCAAGTGGATATCCTGATTGGTGCATGACTGAGCAAGATAAGATCAAGTTCAAGCAAGATTATTTTGAAGCTGAAGGAATCAGATTGGAGAATGTTGAGAAGAATAAAGGAATGTGAGCTATTGCCAAGATCATGTTAAACAGTCTCTGAGAGAGAATATGACCAAGACAGAATATATCTCAGAACCTTCCAAGTTCTTTGATCTGGTGACGAATCCAAACAAGATTGTCAAGAATGTGGACATTTGCAGAGAAAATCTTCTACTGGTCAACTGGGACGATACAGAATCTAGTGTGGAGCCGCATGCTTGCAGTAATGTGATTGTCGCAGCCTTCGTCACTGCTCAAGCCAGATTGAAGCTCTATGGAATCTTGGAAAAGCAGAATGAACGTGTACTCTACTTTGATACAGACTCTATCATTTATCATCACAAACCCCATTTATGGAACCCTACTATTGTCAACAATAGACTTGGAGAATGGACAGATGAAGTGCCCATTGCTAGAATTGTGAAATTTGTAGGCATGGGACCAAAGAACTATGGCTATGAATTTGTAGACAAAGATGGAAAGAGGAAATCAACTTGCAAAGTGAAAGGACTCAATTTAGATTACAATACATCTCAAGTCATTCACTTTGGTCGTATGCTCAACTGGGTGAAGGGAGATTCTAAAGACTTCAGAGAAACTGTCAACTACCATCGGATCAGAAAACATAAAGACAAGACTGTGGCTACTGAATTGCAATCCAAGGCTTATCGGTTCACTTATACTAAGCGTGTCATTGTTGGAGATGGATATACTGTTCCTTATGGGTATTTGGCATAGAGTAGTTCTGATGATCATGTATTATTTCTAATAAACATGTACTGAGCTGTCCGCCATATAATTTATAAACTCCATTATTGAATTTCCATCATAACACAATTTTCCATCACAACACAATTTTCACGTCCTGCCTCTCTCTCCTCTCCGGCACGTCTATTCTAGTATTACTATAGACGTGCCGCGGAAAGCGGGAGAGCGGTACTGAGCTGTGTCTGATAAACATGTATTGTACAGTTTTTTTGATATATTAAACTGTTTTTTTTTAAATTATGTATTAAACTGTTGGTTCATGTTCATTAAAATTTGAGTATAAATAAAGTTGTGTTTGTTATTTTTTCACAGTTAGACATGGCACTTTCTACACACCAGTTGGACTCAAATCAAGATATTGGAAGGTTTTTTTTAAACACCCTTCTAATATTTTTATTTCTGGTCCAAGTGGATCGGGTAAAAAAGATGATTGAGTTTAAAGAAGATTTATTTGATATTTTACCCCAACGTATTGTTTGGTGTTACAAGGAATGGCAAAAATCTTATAATATCTTACAAGAACGTGAGGGGTCAAACATCAAATTTATTCAAGGTATTCCTGATGATGAAGAAGAGATTGTCACCGATCCCAGTGCAACGCACTTGGTGATTTTTGATGACATGTTTGGAGATAAAGATGAAGAAAAAAATTAAGTTATGGTTTACAAGAAAAGGACATCATAGAAATGCAAGTGTGGTGTACATAACACAAAATTTATTTCAACAAAGTAAATCTTCTCGCACCATCAGTTTGAATGCTCATTATTTAGTTTTATTTCAAAGTCCAAGAGATAAGATGCAAATTAAAGTATTGGCCAATCAACTTCAAGCTCCCCATATGATTCATGCGTTTAACGATGCCACATCTATACCTCACGGATACTTATTGGTCGATTTGAAACCAAATACACCTGATTATCTCAGATTCAGAACACAAATTTTTCAAAACTGGTTTACAAAATCAGATCAACAAGGACCTGTTGTCTATTTTCCAGGAGTATAAAAAGGTGTGTTTGAGTTCAAATCCATCATTTGTGTCAAAATGGCTCAACGAACATCAGCTAATCTGATACGTGCTCTGTATAATTTAAGCAGAGAACATGATAGTCATAAAAGAAAATCACTCTTAAATGCTGGTTTAATTGAAATGATCAAATGGTTTTCTTTGGCAGCTCGAAAAATTGTTCAGGGTAAGATGAAATTACCTAAACAAACTCAAAAATTTATGGATAGACATCAGGATGATGTTCGAAAATTAGCAAGTGCAATAGTCGATCCTGAAGCCAAACGCAGTATCATTTTAAAACCTGGAGGTGGTGGATTCTTTGGTGGTGTGATCATTTGAAGTCTGATTCGATGGGATGGAAATAAGTTGATGAGAAAATTTAACAAGAAAACTAAACCTAAACATCCTAAGAAAAAAATCAGTGAAAAAACCTAGAAAACAGAAAAAAAGAAAGGTTGATGATCGTTTTGTAACAAAACGTAAAAGTAAAAGTCCTGCTTCATGGCAAAATTTAGGTCTTGATTCTCCAAACACAAATGCAAGACGATCGTCCACAAATTTAGCAAGATTTACTCCTTTGAGAGCACAAGATTTGTTAAAAAGACATGGATTTGGTGCTACCATGCACATGTTAAATCCAAACAAATATCCATCGCCACCTCATTCTGAACGTCTACGACTTAATTTTTAAGAAAAAACTATAAAAGGACTGTACATCAAATGTTTATACACACTCATAAACATGGCTGTAACAACAACACGTCGTAGAAAATTGCAAAATAAAATGAGAAAAAAATCTCTGATTAAAACTTATGGTACATTTTTAGAAGGATTGACTCATTTATCCAATAAATGTCGTAAGAAAATGATTCAAGAATCTCCTAAAGAAGTCATTGATTGTGTAGGGGAATGTTGCATCAATCTTATAAAAGGCAATGTACGTCTGACAAATGCTCAAAAGAATCAGTTACGAGCTAGAAAGCAACATATACGTTTACTGAGTTCTATGCAAGTTCCACTTGACACAAAAAAGAAAATTATTAATCAAAAAGGTGGAGCCTTGTTAGGATTATTGTTAAAACCTTTAATTGCTCCTATCATAGGTTCTGTCTTGGGTGAAATTATCAAAAAAAATAAAATATGGATGGTCGTAAAATGGCTATTGTGCCATTTAAACTTTGGGAAGACATGAAACGATGGAAAGAGGAACAAATTCAAAAGCCTAGACTGCCTCCCAATCCTAATGTATCTGCCACAGCCAGTCTTCAAAGAGACTTATCTTCTGTCATGGCCAATGAAGATTTGTCTGAAGCTGAAAAATCTCAATTGTATGGCCAGACCTTGCACAAATTTAAAACGGTTCATCAAAAAGCTTTAAAAGAAACATCTCTTTTTTTCACCATCTGACCCTAGTTCTTCCAAAATGAATCAATTGGTCATAGATAGTGTGCCTTCCACTATGAAACGTAAAGCTCAGCATTTAGTTTCACTTCTAAAGAATAACCCAAATGTGTCCTGGGAAGATGATGGTACAGTCAAACTTTATGGCAAATCTATTCCAGGGTCTAATATTATTGATTTGGTCAATGATGTCACCAGACATCGAAAAGGCAGTGAACCTACAGGTTGGCAAGCTTTTGCAGAAGATTTAAGAGACATGAATATTCCCCAAGATGTGATTGGAAATAGAGAAAGGTGGGACTGGATGCATCGTGCTCCAGAAACTCCTGAAACGGATTATATCACTCCCAAACAAAAACGTACTATCAGAAAAACAGCAAGTCGTATTCCCGTTTCTGTCAGGTCTGCAAAGAGTTTGGGTATTAGGAAACGTATCAAAGACCATTTTTCATCCCCTGCACTTTTATCTGCCACCAAAAAACGTATAAAAGAAGAGTTTTCTTCTCCATGGCTGAGTTACAATGAAGCTTGAACAGTTGTATTACAATCCTAAAAGTCCTGCTGCGTATGCAGGTGAACAAGCTTTGTACAAACTTGCTAAACAATCATCCGAAAAAGTTAAACTTTAAGATGTTAGAGACTGGTTAAGAAAACAACAAACTTATACTTTACATAAACCTATCCGTAAAAAGTTTTTGCGACGCAAAACGGTAGTGGCTGGAATTGATACTCAGTGGCAAGCAGATTTGGCAGACTTATCAAAATTATCAAAGTCCAATGACAAACATAGATATTTACTTTGCATCATAGATGTCTTTTCAAAATATGCATGGGTGGTACCTATTAAAGATAAAACTGGAAAAACCTTAGTAATGCTTTCAAATCTGTGTTAAAAAGTGGATGATGTCCAAAAAGTTTGCAAACAGATAAAGGAACTGAATTCAAAAATAAAGAATTTCAAAATTTCTTGAAAACTAAGAAGATTTATTTCTTCACTACTGAAAATCTTGAAACCAAAGCCAGTATTGTCGAACGCTTTCAAAGAACTTTGAAAACTCGCATGTGGAAATATTTTACTCATCATCGCACTTTGCGATATGTAGACATTCTTCCCAAATTAGTACATGGTTACAATCACGCTTATCATCGAAGTATTAAATGTGCACCTGTGTCTGTGACTCTTAAAAATGAACCACAGGTGTCAGAAAACTTATATGGCAAATCCAATTCTAAAAAAGTCAAACCAAAATTCAAAGTGGGTGATTTTGTGCGTATCAATAAAACAAAACGCACATTTGATAAAGGTTATTTACCAAACTGGACACAAGAATTATTTCAAATTTTAGCAGTGGTCAAAACTCAGATTCCTATCACCTATAAAATAAAAGATCTTGAGGGTGAATTAGTCAAAGGTACTTTTTATTCACACGAGTAACAACGTGTAGAGAGAGAGCAAATTTACGAAATTGATTCTGTTTTAGATCACAGAAAACGTAAAGTAGGAAAAAAGTGGGTGAAAGAAATTAAAGTTCACTGGAAAGGATACCCTTCAAAATTTGACAGTTGGATTTTAGAATCTGATCTTGTATAAAAACATGAAAATGGATCTCAGAGGATCATTTGTACGTGGTGACACTGCTTCAGTACAACCTGCAGAAGGTCATGATCGAATTGTTAAAAATCGTTTCACTTTTTTTGCTCAGATCATTGTTGTATACATGATCATTATCACATCATTAGTTCAAATCAGTCTGAGAAGTCCAGATAAAGAATTGTGATTAATTTTACTCAGTAGTTCTATTGGTTACATACTACCATCCCCAGGTTTAAAATTTAGAAAACAAACTAATCAAATTTCTGCTGACGAAACAGATTCACCCAAACTCAAACCATGAACAACTTTTATTTGACACTCTTGAGTGATAGTTCACTCAGTACATTTTCAAAAAAATACGCAATGTGACTTTAAAGTGAAATTAGATCATTCCATACAAATTGAAAAAGATAATTGGGAAGTAGGTTTGGTAGAAGTCATAACTCCAACTGAAGTAAATAATATCACTAAGGAAAACAATTATGTGATCTTAAGATTTTCTAATAGAAAAATGTGTGAAGAGATTGATAATTGTCCAAGTTTTGGAGGTTATGTAGACATGAGAGTCTTTATTCAAAATGGTTATTATGCTTCTCTACGCCATTTAGTTGAAGAAATTCAAAAAACTATCAATTTTCAATATGGACTGACACTAAAAAATAGCAATGCTACCATTACAATTTCTTATGGTGAAAACAGTGCTCGAGTCAAACTTGATGTTCAAGATCCTACGAAAGTCAAAATTATTTTTCCAAAGGCAACTGCAGAAATATTAGGTGTAGATAGAAATTATTTTGATAAACCAGTAGCAAATGAAAAATACATTTTCAGATATGGTGTGGATTTGAATACAAAAATTCATCAACTTTACATTTACTCTGATTTAGCAAGCTATACATTTATTGGTGATGTTACTGCACCTATTTTGAGAGTGTTGCCATTTGAAAGTAAAAGAGAAAACAATCATTTACATCAAGAATTTGTCAATGTACACTACGTTCCAGTTGCAAAATCTTTCATAGATCAGGTGCACATTAGTATAAAGGTGATACAGGTGAAAATGTGCCATTTATCTCTGGGAAAACGTTAGTGAAACTACATTTTCGACAGAAAGAATAATGTTGAAACAATCAAGAAGCATTATGTCTCTTCAATCTGGGAAAGGAGACTTTCCCGTGTACAGAGGCGTTTCAAGACAATATGGCAATGGTTTAGGATCCATTTTTAAAGCTGCATTGAGAACAGTGATTCCAATTTTAAAACCTGTAGCAAAAGCAAGTTTAAAAAGCGTGAAAAAGTAGCTAAAGATCAAGGGGTTCAAGCTCTGAAAGATATTGTGGGTGGTGAAAATGTAAAAAAAGTTTTAAAACAAAAAGGAAAAACAGCTTTGAAATCTTTTGGTCAATCTACTATAAATCAGTTGGCTATAAATTCAACTCAAAAACGCAAAAAGCCTCAGTCTCAATCTAGACACCGAACTGTTAAGAGGGGTTTTAAAAGCAGAGCAAAAAAGTTTAATCCTATTAAACGCCTGGTATTTGAAAAAGATATATTTGACGAAAAATGATTCAACAAGGTTCTTGCGATTGCACTAAAACGGAATTGGATATGGAATCCATTCCACCCACCATGACTACCATGCAAGGCACTCAGTGGAATGATTATCATCCCATCGCTTCTCTCAATAGTCATCATGCACCCATTGAATTTCTAATTCCACCTCACACCGAGTTTTACACTGATTTGTCTTAAGCCTATCTGTATATCAAATTCAGAATCTTACAGCAAACGGGTGAAGATCTTGAAACTGATGCAAAAGTATTTCCAATTAATAACTTTTTTCACAGTATGTTCAGTGACATAGATTTGTATATCAACAATAAATTGATCACGAATAATTCAGACACATATCCACACAGAGCATACCTTGAAAATTTATTTTCTTATGGTTCTGATGTCAAAGATAATCAACTGAAAGCAGCAGAATTTTGGTCTGAGGATGAACCTGGAGCTTTTGAAGATATTACAAATAAATGTATCACTGATCGTGGCAAACGTATAGCAAAAAGCAAATCCGTGGAGCTTCAGGGTAAATTACATTTGGATCTTGCTATGCAAGAGAAGTATTTACCTAATGGCTTAGAATTCAAACTTAGACTTAATCGATCATCTCCTCAGTTTTGTTTGATGAGTGATAATTCTCTTGCAAAAATCAAAATTGATACCGCTATCTTGAGAGTACGAAATGTACAGCTTCTACCTGCCATTAGCAATGAACTGAATCAAACTATTGCTCATCATAATGCTAAATTTCCAATCAGAAGAGTTGAAGTCAAAACTTTTACAATCAGTAGTGGCACAAGATCTAAAATTGAAGACCATCTTCTCACAGGTCAACTTCCAAAACGAGTTTTTATTGGTTTAGTATTGAATGAGGCATTTAATGGGACTTTGGAAACTAATCCTTTCTTTTTCCAACATTTCAATCTAAGTAAAATGGATGTCACTTGTGATGGACATAGTGTCTATGGAAAACCATTTGAACCTAGATTTGGAAATGATCAGTATCTCAGGTCTTTCCTATCTGTTTACCAAGCATTAGCAAGTCAGAATCAGGTCCAAAATTGCAACATTGATTATGAAGATTACAAAGGAGGTTACTGCTTTTGGGGATATAATTTGACACCAGATCAAGCAGCCGATCAGTCTCATTTGCACCCTATAAAAACTGGGAACCTCAGATTGGATCTTCAGTTTGCAACATCACTTGACAAGACGATCAACGTGCTTGTATATGCAGAGTTTGACAACCTGATAGAAATCAACGGACTAAGAGAAGTTACCACAGATTACTAAAGATGAATGCAGGATACTTCATTGAACAGGACTTGATGTACCAAACAGATGCATACAGTGCAACAGTCCAGCCATCAGATGAGAAGAGTACCTTACAGAAAGAAGTAGAAGACAATGAGGATATTGATTGTCTTATGAAGACTCTTCTAAAACAAGCTATATTGACTTGTCTAAAGATGGCAGTTGGAGACTGTGCAAAGCATGAATGTCATGGATGCAAAATGAACCACCCAAGTCAGAAATACCACGATATCTGTCTATGGACTTCTCCAAGAGAATGGATTGAAGATTATGGATGTCATGATCTAGCCTTAGAGGGCCTAAGCATCTACGATGTGATGAAAGACTTTGACGATAGAATCTGGAACTATCTGTATGGCGACAGTTTGCGACACCCTATGGACTTTACAACAGGGATCAATCACCTGACGCCAGAAGAAAATCAAGAAGCCTATAAAAACTGGCAGTACTTCAAGAAAAATCAAAGTGACTTAACAGAACAGTGGAAGACGTACTGTGCCAAGAAACTCATAGAATCCTATGAAGAAAAGGAAACTGAAGAAAACGAGAGCCCAGAAACAGAATAAAAATGAACACTGTTGAACTAATCAAAGTCATAAACAATATACCTGTGAAAGGAGAAGTATGTGCCAAGGATTTACTACCAGAGAAGAAACCACTGGATATGAAGGCTTACATTGTAAATACAGATATATCCACAGATCCAGGAGAACATTGGGTGGCTATCTACTTCAGGAAAGATCAAGTTATCTACTTCGATTCATATGGAAGACCACCGGATGAGCAATATGTTCTACCATTTATTGAAAGAAACTCTACAAGATGGATCCATAACACAGAATGTTTACAGAGTCCATGGAGCAAAGTATGTGGAATTTGGTGTATCTACATCATTCACCAGCTCAACAAAGGACTAGATCTAAACACAGCCATTCATCAAGAACTATATGGAACTGGAGATGATTTATACCAGAATGACAGAGATATCGAGATGTGGTTCATCTATAACTATGCCAGAGTCATCCTATCCAAGAATGGAATGAGACGCATGGCTCCTCCTGACTTTTTATTCAAACACAGAATACAGACTTGTAAATGTCATAATTATTCACATCACCTTTCAAAGAAGTATCCTAAGTATAATATGTTGTAAATATGTTAAGGAGTTCTATTGTAAACAATGAATAGAGGGACGGCCCTAATCCTCTGTCATTGTAATCAGTTATAGTTAGCGGGGCAATAAAGTTATAGAAATGTTCACCAATCTTTGTTGTTCTTTTCATTAAAAAAATCAGTAGTAGTAAGCTTGAGACGGCTAGCTATACACTAGTTAACGCTACAGAGTGATGCCTCTAGGAGTTGAGGTCTTGATTGACCAAGAGACTCTAAGACGCATAGAACTTAGTAGCCTTGACTATTACACACACCATATATCACCACATACTATACCCCCTAAAATGACTAAGTTATCTTCAAAGCTGAATTTAACTAAGTTATTTTATATATCACCACAGCAGAACAGTGGCGGATTTAGTGGGGGTGCTTTGGGTGCTTCAGCACCCCCAGCTGAGTCCATGGTAAAAATATCTTAACCTACCTTTTTTCTTCTCAATGTACGGTAGGCACCTTTTTGCATGTTCTGTAAGCCCGGTTTTAAAGACAGCACCCTAGAGATTTAAACGGCTGTTAATTGTCACACCTTATCATAAAATTAAGTTTTCCCAATCAGTGGAGAGCAAATCAGCTGACCGACTGCGTAACCAGGCAACCTGACTTACCTCTAAATTTAGATAGCCTTATCTTCAAGTCAGTGCGAAAAAGAGATTTTCAAAACAGTGACCTATTCCAAACAACTGATACATTTTGTATAAATTTGAAAACAAGTCTGGATAACTGGCGGAATGCTCTCCTCAAATTATGCGTTCATTATTGAAAGTAATATTCCTGCAAACCGCTGAAAGAGCAGTTATGTATATGGAGTTTGAAAATTTTTCATATGTAATGTATATTTTCACGCGTCATGGCCACTGACACGACGCGCGCGACCTGATAGAATACCCGTGGTCTGTTTTGAAATTGTCGGTCTCTTTGATCATGAATCACCACTGGTGGTAACATCACTGAAAACATTAGCAAACAGTCTGGACTCAGATCAGGCCCGAAATTTTATAAGGTTTCAAACTGCTTGAAATTATGACGTATACATGAACTCGGACCCGGTCGGAGACATGAAAGATATTTTAAAAGAAGTTAATATAAAAGTCTGCAGATAACATCAGTTAGCATGCAGAGTTGATACACAAGCATGTTGACATAAATACTGGGGTTTCGACCAGGTAAGGGACAATCCATTTTGCTCAGCTACAGGGACTAGCTGTGGTATAGAAATTTTGCCTGAGGTAGGGTTATCTGTTACAATTTCAATAGACAAATACGTTGGTTTTTGACATCATCACTGTCTGATCTGTGCCCCCCAATCGCACTTTTCTTTTTTAAAAATCGCCGCACACATTTGCCGTGGTGCTCTTTCCATGACCTGTTCGCAGTCTTGCTGGAGTCTTCATTTTTTGCTGACAAACACGGATGCGCTCTCCGATTCGGGTCATCAAAGTTTCAGCCTTTTCTGGGCAACATTGCGTGCGATAAGACGCTTTAAAAATGAACTACATGTAGCACATAAGATTTTGACACTATCGTAACAGCGATGCCAGTCTTGAATATCGTGCGTGCGTGCATGTGTGTGTCAACTCTGTGGGATGTGGGTCTGACTAGCGATCAGGCTGTCACGAGCTCGCTCTTCCCGTCCAGCACCATTCTAATGTTGAAATTGGTCATGAACTATTTTCTACAGTCATTCCCATTCCTTATTGAAAGAAAGACAGTTTTCAGTCACTGGCAAAACCCCACTCCAGGCCCTTTTGTATCGGGGCAGTTAGGAATTATTTCACTACCTTCACCTCCAATCAACTGGGAAATAAATATAAATGCGGACCCAGTTGAGTAACAATATTGTTAACTCACATGACCACGAAAACTAGTGTGAGGTTTTAGTGTGCCAATGGTCCAACGTTCGTCACGGCATCTTCCGTTCACGTTTTCAAAGAAGTATATCAGCGGACTAATTTTAGTCACATTACATATAAAGCATCATCAGGTATGGAAGGGGCATGTGGTTTTTTGGGCTGACTGGCATATGTATAGACTTATAATGGGAAAAACTTAAAAATCTTTTTCTCTGAAACGGCTTATAGGTGTAGGTATTGTGGTCACTTACATAAATCCTGCCATCCATGCTCCTGGTGTCTATACTAGCCATGGAGTCATTAGCTAAAACATCTTCCATAAAAACCACGAGACCCATAGCTTGTAGTCCCATAAATTCTGCCAACAATGCGCCTTCGGTCAAAATTCACCAAATACTGACGATCATTAGGCTATAATAGCGTCCATAATCATAATGGGAAAAAACTTTTTTTTAAAAAAATCTTCTGTGCACAGCTTATACTTTTAATATGTAGTAGTGTTTTCTATACGTTAACCCAACCACGGACCTGGGGTTCAAATTGATCACGCGCCATGGACATTTGCTTTTTTAAACAAAATAAATTGGAAAAAAATCTCTGAAACCAGAAACGGAGTGGTATATAGGCTAATAGAGTACTTTGCTTCTATGGGACACAGTTCTTTATGTTATAAGAGGGGGGTGTGTAGGCCTCTCGAAGAAGAGAGCTCATTTTGCCTAGGATTATCCACACGCCCAGTTAGTGAAATAGTCCCGGTTTGTCTAAACCCAAGGTTTTTAGTTCTCATTACTTTGTTGTGATGAGGTTTCTAGAGAAGTAGCTTTCGTTTTTAATAGCTTTAAGTGTTGCTTATTTCGGTGGTAGAATACCTCTATTGTACATGTGTATCAGCATGTCGTGTACAACACACATTTGTACTAAACAGCTCTTCACGAGCGTGTTTACTATGTTGTTTCTATAATAGAAACTTACTCGTGTATGTCTCTATCCCCAGCAGACAATAGCCAGGTCTGCAAGAACGCGTTTTCGAGAAGAAAACTTCTCTTCTTCAGTTGCTAATAAAGACACACCGAATGAGTGCTCAAAAAACAAGTGAATATGATCAGTAAATGTCACAATCACGCACTCAATTTCGCTTTTGTTTTTGCGCCGTTTATAGGTGTAAGTATGTGTGTTATGGAAATAACACGTATATTTTTGTAGCAAAGATCAGTTGTGTTTCACCAATGAGCAGTCTGATCAGAGTTTGCCATACTATGAGTGATGAAAACCACTAGCGTATCTGATGGTAGACCCGTGAAAGGTATGGGTTCTGACTGTTGGTAAACTACACATAGTTGTGTTTATTAACTGATTTTAGAAGCTGTCAGGTTGGTACTGACTGTAATTTGCTTCTGCAATACGCTGGGGTTGGTACCCAGTGCGTATGCTCAGTATATGCTGGGGTTGGTACCCAGTGAGCTATGCTCAGTATATGCTGGGGTTGGTACCCAGAGAGCTTTATGTCAGTGCTCTGTTTCAAATAAGAACTTTCAAAAGAAAGTCTAAAACATCGCAATATTCTTTCAGTAAGAATAAGCGTGTGATCAAGCCAAAGTCAAAACTCTAGCTGGCCACTAACGATCTTTGCCTCCTGTGTTATATTTGTTAATTAACCATGTTGGCGCCTTCTCTGATCTCTATTAATTACACAGGTTCGGACAGACCAAACAACCACGTGGGGTACTCAGCAGTTAGTCACGCATCAAATGATTATACCGTACAACCCATAATTCTCCTAATAAGTTCGTCTTGTTTTCTCCTGATAAGTAGCATGTATTACATGCGATATTTGATCCTAATAAATAAGTGAATATGATCAGAAAACTCAATCACAACAAAATTTGTCTACCCGTTCATTTACTGATGAATTCCAGAAGTTTCGTGGTCAAATAGCGCAGACCCAGATTAGATTGCTTCTATATGTATAGGACTGTGCAGAGGAAACACAAAGCATGGCGACTTTTGTCAATTTTGTCGTCTGCTGACGTATTTTAGAACCTGCATGGTCAAGCGGTTTTGATCCAGACTAGACTGCTTCTGTAAGTGAACGAATATGACCAGGAAACATCAGTATAATGGGTCAGCGACTTTGACGTCCGCTGACGTATTTTATGAGTTTCAGGATCAAGTATTGCGTATCCAAAGTAGGTAGCTTTTGTCAATCAACAAGAATATGCAGAAAACGCACATTTTAACGAATGTTATCGACCATGTCGTCTGCTGACGTATATTAGAAGCTGCTTGGTCAAAAGGTGTTGGTCCAGATTAGACTGCTTCTGTAAGTGAGTGAATATGACCAGGAAACGTCAGTATTAATAAGCAGTCGACCTGACGTCCGCTGACGAATTTTAGGAGCTTCGTGGTCGAAAATTGCGTATCTGAGTTAGGTTGATTTTGTAAACTAAAGACAATTTGACAGGAAACGCAAATTTTGACGAATTTTGACAACTTTGTCGTTTGCTGAAGTATTCTAGAAGCTAATGTGTGCTTAAATAGTGTGAATCCAGACTAGACTGCTTCTGAAATAAACGAATATGACCAGTCTACGTCAATCACAATGGGTTGTCGACTCTGACGTCCGCTGACGTGTTTAGGAGCGTCATGGTCGAATAGTGCGTATCCAAGCTAAGTTGATTTGAAATCAAGATAAAGTTATGACAGGAAACGCAAATTTTGACAAATGGCGTCGACCCTGTAGTCCACTGGTATATTTTTAACATAAGTTTCTTGGTTAACAAGTTATTGGGCTAAATAGAACCGTTATTTTGTCATAGTGCTCAATATGTACTAAATATGTCATGTTTGATGCTGAGTTCTTTGTGGAGATTAATGGCTCTCCTGTTTAACTTTACAATCTCTTTCAATGTGTTATCCAATATGATTGTTTTGGTCAGCAAAATGAGTACTCCCAACTCTTGGCCACACCGTTTCCGGGGCCACTGTTAACGAGTTCCTACTATGGGCATAATCTGGGTGCCTAAAACATATAGTTATAAGAGGGGGGTGTGTAGGCCTCTCGAAGAAGAGAGCTCATTTTGCCTAGGATTATCCACACGCCCAGTTAGTGAAATAGTCCCGGTTTGTCTAAACCCAAGGTTTTTAGTTCTCATTACTTTGTTGTGATGAGGTTTCTAGAGAAGTAGCTTTCGTTTTTAATAGCTTTAAGTGTTGCTTATTTCGGTGGTAGAATACCTCTATTGTACATGTGTATCAGCATGTCGTGTACAACACACATTTGTACTAAACAGCTCTTCACGAGCGTGTTTACTATGTTGTTTCTATAATAGAAACTTACTCGTGTATGTCTCTATCCCCAGCAGACAATAGCCAGGTCTGCAAGAACGCGTTTTCGAGAAGAAAACTTCTCTTCTTCAGTTGCTAATAAAGACACACCGAATGAGTGCTCAAAAAACAAGTGAATATGATCAGTAAATGTCACAATCACGCACTCAATTTCGCTTTTGTTTTTGCGCCGTTTATAGGTGTAAGTATGTGTGTTATGGAAATAACACGTATATTTTTGTAGCAAAGATCAGTTGTGTTTCACCAATGAGCAGTCTGATCAGAGTTTGCCATACTATGAGTGATGAAAACCACTAGCGTATCTGATGGTAGACCTGGAAAGGTATGGGTTCTGACTGTTGGTAAACTACACATAGTTGTGTTTATTAACTGATTTTAGAAGCTGTCAGGTTGGTACTGACTGTAATTTGCTTCTGCAATACGCTGGGGTTGGTACCCAGTGCGTATGCTCAGTATATGCTGGGGTTGGTACCCAGTGAGCTATGCTCAGTATATGCTGGGGTTGGTACCCAGAGAGCTTTATGTCAGTGCTCTGTTTCAAATAAGAACTTTCAAAAGAAAGTCTAAAACATCGCAATATTCTTTCAGTAAGAATAAGCGTGTGATCAAGCCAAAGTCAAAACTCTAGCTGGCCACTAACGATCTTTGCCTCCTGTGTTATATTTGTTAATTAACCATGTTGGCGCCTTCTCTGATCTCTATTAATTACACAGGTTCGGACAGACCAAACAACCACGTGGGGTACTCAGCAGTTAGTCACGCATCAAATGATTACACCGTACAACCCATAATTCTCCTAATAAGTTCGTCTTGTTTTCTCCTGATAAGTAGCATGTATTACATGCGATGTTTGATCCTAATAAATAAGTGAATATGATCAGAAAACTCAATCACAACAAAATTTGTCTACCCGTTCATTTACTGATGAATTCCAGAAGTTTCGTGGTCAAATAGCGCAGACCCAGATTAGATTGCTTCTATATGTATAGGACTGTGCAGAGGAAACACAAAGCATGGCGACTTTTGTCAATTTTGTCGTCTGCTGACGTATTTTAGAACCTGCATGGTCAAGCGGTTTTGATCCAGACTAGACTGCTTCTGTAAGTGAACGAATATGACCAGGAAACATCAGTATAATGGGTCAGCGACTTTGACGTCCGCTGACGTATTTTATGAGTTTCAGGATCAAGTATTGCGTATCCAAAGTAGGTAGCTTTTGTCAATCAACAAGAATATGCAGAAAACGCACATTTTAACGAATGTTATCGACCATGTCGTCTGCTGACGTATATTAGAAGCTGCTTGGTCAAAAGGTGTTGGTTCAGATTAGACTGCTTCTGTAAGTGAGTGAATATGACCAGGAAACGTCAGTATTAATAAGCAGTCGACCTGACGTCCGCTGACGAATTTTAGGAGCTTCGTGGTCGAAAATTGCGTATCTGAGTTAGGTTGATTTTGTAAACTAAAGACAATTTGACAGGAAACGCAAATTTTGACGAATTTTGACAACTTTGTCGTTTGCTGAAGTATTCTAGAAGCTAATGTGTGCTTAAATAGTGTGAATCCAGACTAGACTGCTTCTGAAATAAACGAATATGACCAGTCTACGTCAATCACAATGGGTTGTCGACTCTGACGTCCGCTGACGTGTTTAGGAGCGTCATGGTCGAAAAGTGCGTATCCAAGCTAAGTTGATTTGAAATCAAGATAAAGTTATGACAGGAAACGCAAATTTTGACAAATGGCGTCGACCCTGTAGTCCACTGGTATATTTTTAACATAAGTTTCTTGGTTAACAAGTTATTGGGCTAAATAGAACCGTTATTTTGTCATAGTGCTCAATATGTACTAAATATGTCATGTTTGATGCTGAGTTCTTTGTGGAGATTAATGGCTCTCCTGTTTAACTTTACAATCTCTTTCAATGTGTTATCCAATATGATTGTTTTGGTCAGCAAAATGAGTACTCCCAACTCTTGGCCACACCGTTTCCGGGGCCACTGTTAACGAGTTCCTACTATGGGCATAATCTGGGTGCCTAAAACATATAGTTATAAGAGGGGGGTGTGTAGGCCTCTCGAAGAAGAGAGCTCATTTTGCCTAGGATTATCCACACGCCCAGTTAGTGAAATAGTCCCGGTTTGTCTAAACCCAAGGTTTTTAGTTCTCATTACTTTGTTGTGATGAGGTTTCTAGAGAAGTAGCTTTCGTTTTTAATAGCTTTAAGTGTTGCTTATTTCGGTGGTAGAATACCTCTATTGTACATGTGTATCAGCATGTCGTGTACAACACACATTTGTACTAAACAGCTCTTCACGAGCGTGTTTACTATGTTGTTTCTATAATAGAAACTTACTCGTGTATGTCTCTATCCCCAGCAGACAATAGCCAGGTCTGCAAGAACGCGTTTTCGAGAAGAAAACTTCTCTTCTTCAGTTGCTAATAAAGACACACCGAATGAGTGCTCAAAAAACAAGTGAATATGATCAGTAAATGTCACAATCACGCACTCAATTTCGCTTTTGTTTTTGCGCCGTTTATAGGTGTAAGTATGTGTGTTATGGAAATAACACGTATATTTTTGTAGCAAAGATCAGTTGTGTTTCACCAATGAGCAGTCTGATCAGAGTTTGCCATACTATGAGTGATGAAAACCACTAGCGTATCTGATGGTAGACCCGTGAAAGGTATGGGTTCTGACTGTTGGTAAACTACACATAGTTGTGTTTATTAACTGATTTTAGAAGCTGTCAGGTTGGTACTGACTGTAATTTGCTTCTGCAATACGCTGGGGTTGGTACCCAGTGCGTATGCTCAGTATATGCTGGGGTTGGTACCCAGTGAGCTATGCTCAGTATATGCTGGGGTTGGTACCCAGAGAGCTTTATGTCAGTGCTCTGTTTCAAATAAGAACTTTCAAAAGAAAGTCTAAAACATCGCAATATTCTTTCAGTAAGAATAAGCGTGTGATCAAGCCAAAGTCAAAACTCTAGCTGGCCACTAACGATCTTTGCCTCCTGTGTTATATTTGTTAATTAACCATGTTGGCGCCTTCTCTGATCTCTATTAATTACACAGGTTCGGACAGACCAAACAACCACGTGGGGTACTCAGCAGTTAGTCACGCATCAAATGATTATATCGTACAACCCATAATTCTCCTAATAAGTTCGTCTTGTTTTCTCCTGATAAGTAGCATGTATTACATGCGATGTTTGATCCTAATAAATAAGTGAATATGATCAGAAAACTCAATCACAACAAAATTTGTCTACCCGTTCATTTACTGATGAATTCCAGAAGTTTCGTGGTCAAATAGCGCAGACCCAGATTAGATTGCTTCTATATGTATAGGACTGTGCAGAGGAAACACAAAGCATGGCGACTTTTGTCAATTTTGTCGTCTGCTGACGTATTTTAGAACCTGCATGGTCAAGCGGTTTTGATCCAGACTAGACTGCTTCTGTAAGTGAACGAATATGACCAGGAAACATCAGTATAATGGGTCAGCGACTTTGACGTCCGCTGACGTATTTTATGAGTTTCAGGATCAAGTATTGCGTATCCAAAGTAGGTAGCTTTTGTCAATCAACAAGAATATGCAGAAAACGCACATTTTAACGAATGTTATCGACCATGTCGTCTGCTGACGTATATTAGAAGCTGCTTGGTCAAAAGGTGTTGGTCCAGATTAGACTGCTTCTGTAAGTGAGTGAATATGACCAGGAAACGTCAGTATTAATAAGCAGTCGACCTGACGTCCGCTGACGAATTTTAGGAGCTTCGTGGTCGAAAATTGCGTATCTGAGTTAGGTTGATTTTGTAAACTAAAGACAATTTGACAGGAAACGCAATTTTTGACGAATTTTGACAACTTTGTCGTTTGCTGAAGTATTCTAGAAGCTAATGTGTGCTTAAATAGTGTGAATCCAGACTAGACTGCTTCTGAAATAAACGAATATGACCAGTCTACGTCAATCACAATGGGTTGTCGACTCTGACGTCCGCTGACGTGTTTAGGAGCGTCATGGTCGAATAGTGCGTATCCAAGCTAAGTTGATTTGAAATCAAGATAAAGTTATGACAGGAAACGCAAATTTTGACAAATGGCGTCGACCCTGTAGTCCACTGGTATATTTTTAACATAAGTTTCTTGGTTAACAAGTTATTGGGCTAAATAGAACCGTTATTTTGTCATAGTGCTCAATATGTACTAAATATGTCATGTTTGATGCTGAGTTCTTTGTGGAGATTAATGGCTCTCCTGTTTAACTTTACAATCTCTTTCAATGTGTTATCCAATATGATTGTTTTGGTCAGCAAAATGAGTACTCCCAACTCTTGGCCACACCGTTTCCGGGGCCACTGTTAACGAGTTCCTACTATGGGCATAATCTGGGTGCCTAAAACATATAGTTATAAGAGGGGGGTGTGTAGGCCTCTCGAAGAAGAGAGCTCATTTTGCCTAGGATTATCCACACGCCCAGTTAGTGAAATAGTCCCGGTTTGTCTAAACCCAAGGTTTTTAGTTCTCATTACTTTGTTGTGATGAGGTTTCTAGAGAAGTAGCTTTCGTTTTTAATAGCTTTAAGTGTTGCTTATTTCGGTGGTAGAATACCTCTATTGTACATGTGTATCAGCATGTCGTGTACAACACACATTTGTACTAAACAGCTCTTCACGAGCGTGTTTACTATGTTGTTTCTATAATAGAAACTTACTCGTGTATGTCTCTATCCCCAGCAGACAATAGCCAGGTCTGCAAGAACGCGTTTTCGAGAAGAAAACTTCTCTTCTTCAGTTGCTAATAAAGACACACCGAATGAGTGCTCAAAAAACAAGTGAATATGATCAGTAAATGTCACAATCACGCACTCAATTTCGCTTTTGTTTTTGCGCCGTTTATAGGTGTAAGTATGTGTGTTATGGAAATAACACGTATATTTTTGTAGCAAAGATCAGTTGTGTTTCACCAATGAGCAGTCTGATCAGAGTTTGCCATACTATGAGTGATGAAAACCACTAGCGTATCTGATGGTAGACCCGTGAAAGGTATGGATTCTGACTGTTGGTAAACTACACATAGTTGTGTTTATTAACTGATTTTAGAAGCTGTCAGGTTGGTACTGACTGTAATTTGCTTCTGCAATACGCTGGGGTTGGTACCCAGTGCGTATGCTCAGTATATGCTGGGGTTGGTACCCAGTGAGCTATGCTCAGTATATGCTGGGGTTGGTACCCAGAGAGCTTTATGTCAGTGCTCTGTTTCAAATAAGAACTTTCAAAAGAAAGTCTAAAACATCGCAATATTCTTTCAGTAAGAATAAGCGTGTGATCAAGCCAAAGTCAAAACTCTAGCTGGCCACTAACGATCTTTGCCTCCTGTGTTATATTTGTTAATTAACCATGTTGGCGCCTTCTCTGATCTCTATTAATTACACAGGTTCGGACAGACCAAACAACCACGTGGGGTACTCAGCAGTTAGTCACGCATCCAATGATTATACCGTACAACCCATAATTCTCCTAATAAGTTCGTCTTGTTTTCTCCTGATAAGTAGCATGTATTACATGCGATGTTTGATCCTAATAAATAAGTGAATATGATCAGAAAACTCAATCACAACAAAATTTGTCTACCCGTTCATTTACTGATGAATTCCAGAAGTTTCGTGGTCAAATAGCGCAGACCCAGATTAGATTGCTTCTATATGTATAGGACTGTGCAGAGGAAACACAAAGCATGGCGACTTTTGTCAATTTTGTCGTCTGCTGACGTATTTTAGAACCTGCATGGTCAAGCGGTTTTGATCCAGACTAGACTGCTTCTGTAAGTGAACGAATATGACCAGGAAACATCAGTATAATGGGTCAGCGACTTTGACGTCCGCTGACGTATTTTATGAGTTTCAGGATCAAGTATTGCGTATCCAAAGTAGGTAGCTTTTGTCAATCAACAAGAATATGCAGAAAACGCACATTTTAACGAATGTTATCGACCATGTCGTCTGCTGACGTATATTAGAAGCTGCTTGGTCAAAAGGTGTTGGTCCAGATTAGACTGCTTCTGTAAGTGAGTGAATATGACCAGGAAACGTCAGTATTAATAAGCAGTCGACCTGACGTCCGCTGACGAATTTTAGGAGCTTCGTGGTCGAAAATTGCGTATCTGAGTTAGGTTGATTTTGTAAACTAAAGACAATTTGACAGGAAACGCAAATTTTGACGAATTTTGACAACTTTGTCGTTTGCTGAAGTATTCTAGAAGCTAATGTGTGCTTAAATAGTGTGAATCCAGACTAGACTGCTTCTGAAATAAACGAATATGACCAGTCTACGTCAATCACAATGGGTTGTCGACTCTGACGTCCGCTGACGTGTTTAGGAGCGTCATGGTCGAATAGTGCGTATCCAAGCTAAGTTGATTTGAAATCAAGATAAAGTTATGACAGGAAACGCAAATTTTGACAAATGGCGTCGACCCTGTAGTCCACTGGTATATTTTTAACATAAGTTTCTTGGTTAACAAGTTATTGGGCTAAATAGAACCGTTATTTTGTCATAGTGCTCAATATGTACTAAATATGTCATGTTTGATGCTGAGTTCTTTGTGGAGATTAATGGCTCTCCTGTTTAACTTTACAATCTCTTTCAATGTGTTATCCAATATGATTGTTTTGGTCAGCAAAATGAGTACTCCCAACTCTTGGCCACACCGTTTCCGGGGCCACTGTTAACAAGTTCCTACTATGGGCATAATCTGGGTGCCTAAAACATATAGTTATAAGAGGTGGGTGTGTAGGCCTCTCGAAGAAGAGAGCTCATTTTGCCTAGGATTATCCACACGCCCAGTTAGTGAAATAGTCCCGGTTTGTCTAAACCCAAGGTTTTTAGTTCTCATTACTTTGTTGTGATGAGGTTTCTAGAGAAGTAGCTTTCGTTTTTAATAGCTTTAAGTGTTGCTTATTTCGGTGGTAGAATACCTCTATTGTACATGTGTATCAGCATGTCGTGTACAACACACATTTGTACTAAACAGCTCTTCACGAGCGTGTTTACTATGTTGTTTCTATAATAGAAACTTACTCGTGTATGTCTCTATCCCCAGCAGACAATAGCCAGGTCTGCAAGAACGCGTTTTCGAGAAGAAAACTTCTCTTCTTCAGTTGCTAATAAAGACACACCGAATGAGTGCTCAAAAAACAAGTGAATATGATCAGTAAATGTCACAATCACGCACTCAATTTCGCTTTTGTTTTTGCGCCGTTTATAGGTGTAAGTATGTGTGTTATGGAAATAACACGTATATTTTTGTAGCAAAGATCAGTTGTGTTTCACCAATGAGCAGTCTGATCAGAGTTTGCCATACTATGAGTGATGAAAACCACTAGCGTATCTGATGGTAGACCCGTGAAAGGTATGGGTTCTGACTGTTGGTAAACTACACATAGTTGTGTTTATTAACTGATTTTAGAAGCTGTCAGGTTGGTACTGACTGTAATTTGCTTCTGCAATACGCTGGGGTTGGTACCCAGTGCGTATGCTCAGTATATGCTGGGGTTGGTACCCAGTGAGCTATGCTCAGTATATGCTGGGGTTGGTACCCAGAGAGCTTTATGTCAGTGCTCTGTTTCAAATAAGAACTTTCAAAAGAAAGTCTAAAACATCGCAATATTCTTTCAGTAAGAATAAGCGTGTGATCAAGCCAAAGTCAAAACTCTAGCTGGCCACTAACGATCTTTGCCTCCTGTGTTATATTTGTTAATTAACCATGTTGGCGCCTTCTCTGATCTCTATTAATTACACAGGTTCGGACAGACCAAACAACCACGTGGGGTACTCAGCAGTTAGTCACGCATCAAATGATTATACCGTACAACCCATAATTCTCCTAATAAGTTCGTCTTGTTTTCTCCTGATAAGTAGCATGTATTACATGCGATGTTTGATCCTAATAAATAAGTGAATATGATCAGAAAACTCAATCACAACAAAATTTGTCTACCCGTTCATTTACTGATGAATTCCAGAAGTTTCGTGGTCAAATAGCGCAGACCCAGATTAGATTGCTTCTATATGTATAGGACTGTGCAGAGGAAACACAAAGCATGGCGACTTTTGTCAATTTTGTCGTCTGCTGACGTATTTTAGAACCTGCATGGTCAAGCGGTTTTGATCCAGACTAGACTGCTTCTGTAAGTGAACGAATATGACCAGGAAACATCAGTATAATGGGTCAGCGACTTTGACGTCCGCTGACGTATTTTATGAGTTTCAGGATCAAGTATTGCGTATCCAAAGTAGGTAGCTTTTGTCAATCAACAAGAATATGCAGAAAACGCACATTTTAACGAATGTTATCGACCATGTCGTCTGCTGACGTATATTAGAAGCTGCTTGGTCAAAAGGTGTTGGTCCAGATTAGACTGCTTCTGTAAGTGAGTGAATATGACCAGGAAACGTCAGTATTAATAAGCAGTCGACCTGACGTCCGCTGACGAATTTTAGGAGCTTCGTGGTCGAAAATTGCGTATCTGAGTTAGGTTGATTTTGTAAACTAAAGACAATTTGACAGGAAACGCAAATTTTGACGAATTTTGACAACTTTGTCGTTTGCTGAAGTATTCTAGAAGCTAATGTGTGCTTAAATAGTGTGAATCCAGACTAGACTGCTTCTGAAATAAACGAATATGACCAGTCTACGTCAATCACAATGGGTTGTCGACTCTGACGTCCGCTGACGTGTTTAGGAGCGTCATGGTCGAATAGTGCGTATCCAAGCTAAGTTGATTTGAAATCAAGATAAAGTTATGACAGGAAACGCAAATTTTGACAAATGGCGTCGACCCTGTAGTCCACTGGTATATTTTTAACATAAGTTTCTTGGTTAACAAGTTATTGGGCTAAATAGAACCGTTATTTTGTCATAGTGCTCAATATGTACTAAATATGTCATGTTTGATGCTGAGTTCTTTGTGGAGATTAATGGCTCTCCTGTTTAACTTTACAATCTCTTTCAATGTGTTATCCAATATGATTGTTTTGGTCAGCAAAATGAGTACTCCCAACTCTTGGCCACACCGTTTCCGGGGCCACTGTTAACGAGTTCCTACTATGGGCATAATCTGGGTGCCTAAAACATATAGTTATAAGAGGGGGGTGTGTAGGCCTCTCGAAGAAGAGAGCTCATTTTGCCTAGGATTATCCACACGCCCAGTTAGTGAAATAGTCCCGGTTTGTCTAAACCCAAGGTTTTTAGTTCTCATTACTTTGTTGTGATGAGGTTTCTAGAGAAGTAGCTTTCGTTTTTAATAGCTTTAAGTGTTGCTTATTTCGGTGGTAGAATACCTCTATTGTACATGTGTATCAGCATGTCGTGTACAACACACATTTGTACTAAACAGCTCTTCACGAGCGTGTTTACTATGTTGTTTCTATAATAGAAACTTACTCGTGTATGTCTCTATCCCCAGCAGACAATAGCCAGGTCTGCAAGAACGCGTTTTCGAGAAGAAAACTTCTCTTCTTCAGTTGCTAATAAAGACACACCGAATGAGTGCTCAAAAAACAAGTGAATATGATCAGTAAATGTCACAATCACGCACTCAATTTCGCTTTTGTTTTTGCGCCGTTTATAGGTGTAAGTATGTGTGTTATGGAAATAACACGTATATTTTTGTAGCAAAGATCAGTTGTGTTTCACCAATGAGCAGTCTGATCAGAGTTTGCCATACTATGAGTGATGAAAACCACTAGCGTATCTGATGGTAGACCCGTGAAAGGTATGGATTCTGACTGTTGGTAAACTACACATAGTTGTGTTTATTAACTGATTTTAGAAGCTGTCAGGTTGGTACTGACTGTAATTTGCTTCTGCAATACGCTGGGGTTGGTACCCAGTGCGTATGCTCAGTATATGCTGGGGTTGGTACCCAGTGAGCTATGCTCAGTATATGCTGGGGTTGGTACCCAGAGAGCTTTATGTCAGTGCTCTGTTTCAAATAAGAACTTTCAAAAGAAAGTCTAAAACATCGCAATATTCTTTCAGTAAGAATAAGCGTGTGATCAAGCCAAAGTCAAAACTCTAGCTGGCTACTAACGATCTTTGCCTCCTGTGTTATATTTGTTAATTAACCATGTTGGCGCCTTCTCTGA
Source organism: Loripinus fragilis (assembly GCA_964019695.1). NCBI lineage: Eukaryota > Metazoa > Mollusca > Bivalvia > Lucinida > Lucinidae > Loripinus > Loripinus fragilis. The sequence goes on from OZ026516.1 coordinate 36,525,274, forward strand.
TCTCTATTAATTACACAGGTTCGGACAGACCAAACAACCACGTGGGGTACTCAGCAGTTAGTCACGCATCAAATGATTATACCGTACAACCCATAATTCTCCTAATAAGTTCGTCTTGTTTTCTCCTGATAAGTAGCATGTATTACATGCGATGTTTGATCCTAATAAATAAGTGAATATGATCAGAAAACTCAATCACAACAAAATTTGTCTACCCGTTCATTTACTGATGAATTCCAGAAGTTTCGTGGTCAAATAGCGCAGACCCAGATTAGATTGCTTCTATATGTATAGGACTGTGCAGAGGAAACACAAAGCATGGCGACTTTTGTCAATTTTGTCGTCTGCTGACGTATTTTAGAACCTGCATGGTCAAGCGGTTTTGATCCAGACTAGACTGCTTCTGTAAGTGAACGAATATGACCAGGAAACATCAGTATAATGGGTCAGCGACTTTGACGTCCGCTGACGTATTTTATGAGTTTCAGGATCAAGTATTGCGTATCCAAAGTAGGTAGCTTTTGTCAATCAACAAGAATATGCAGAAAACGCACATTTTAACGAATGTTATCGACCATGTCGTCTGCTGACGTATATTAGAAGCTGCTTGGTCAAAAGGTGTTGGTCCAGATTAGACTGCTTCTGTAAGTGAGTGAATATGACCAGGAAACGTCAGTATTAATAAGCAGTCGACCTGACGTCCGCTGACGAATTTTAGGAGCTTCGTGGTCGAAAATTGCGTATCTGAGTTAGGTTGATTTTGTAAACTAAAGACAATTTGACAGGAAACGCAAATTTTGACGAATTTTGACAACTTTGTCGTTTGCTGAAGTATTCTAGAAGCTAATGTGTGCTTAAATAGTGTGAATCCAGACTAGACTGCTTCTGAAATAAACGAATATGACCAGTCTACGTCAATCACAATGGGTTGTCGACTCTGACGTCCGCTGACGTGTTTAGGAGCGTCATGGTCGAATAGTGCGTATCCAAGCTAAGTTGATTTGAAATCAAGATAAAGTTATGACAGGAAACGCAAATTTTGACAAATGGCGTCGACCCTGTAGTCCACTGATATATTTTTAACATAAGTTTCTTGGTTAACAAGTTATTGGGCTAAATAGAACCGTTATTTTGTCATAGTGCTCAATATGTACTAAATATGTCATGTTTGATGCTGAGTTCTTTGTGGAGATAAATGGCTCTCCTGTTTAACTTTACAATCTCTTTCAATGTGTTATCCAATATGATTGTTTTGGTCAGCAAAATGAGTACTCCCAACTCTTGGCCACACCGTTTCCGGGGCCACTGTTAACGAGTTCCTACTATGGGCATAATCTGGGTGCCTAAAACATATAGTTATAAGAGGGGGGTGTGTAGGCCTCTCGAAGAAGAGAGCTCATTTTGCCTAGGATTATCCACACGCCCAGTTAGTGAAATAGTCCCGGTTTGTCTAAACCCAAGGTTTTTAGTTCTCATTACTTTGTTGTGATGAGGTTTCTAGAGAAGTAGCTTTCGTTTTTAATAGCTTTAAGTGTTGCTTATTTCGGTGGTAGAATACCTCTATTGTACATGTGTATCAGCATGTCGTGTACAACACACATTTGTACTAAACAGCTCTTCACGAGCGTGTTTACTATGTTGTTTCTATAATAGAAACTTACTCGTGTATGTCTCTATCCCCAGCAGACAATAGCCAGGTCTGCAAGAACGCGTTTTCGAGAAGAAAACTTCTCTTCTTCAGTTGCTAATAAAGACACACCGAATGAGTGCTCAAAAAACAAGTGAATATGATCAGTAAATGTCACAATCACGCACTCAATTTCGCTTTTGTTTTTGCGCCGTTTATAGGTGTAAGTATGTGTGTTATGGAAATAACACGTATATTTTTGTAGCAAAGATCAGTTGTGTTTCACCAATGAGCAGTCTGATCAGAGTTTGCCATACTATGAGTGATGAAAACCACTAGCGTATCTGATGGTAGACCCGTGAAAGGTATGGGTTCTGACTGTTGGTAAACTACACATAGTTGTGTTTATTAACTGATTTTAGAAGCTGTCAGGTTGGTACTGACTGTAATTTGCTTCTGCAATACGCTGGGGTTGGTACCCAGTGCGTATGCTCAGTATATGCTGGGGTTGGTACCCAGTGAGCTATGCTCAGTATATGCTGGGGTTGGTACCCAGAGAGCTTTATGTCAGTGCTCTGTTTCAAATAAGAACTTTCAAAAGAAAGTCTAAAACATCGCAATATTCTTTCAGTAAGAATAAGCGTGTGATCAAGCCAAAGTCAAAACTCTAGCTGGCCACTAACGATCTTTGCCTCCTGTGTTATATTTGTTAATTAACCATGTTGGCGCCTTCTCTGATCTCTATTAATTACACAGGTTCGGACAGACCAAACAACCACGTGGGGTACTCAGCAGTTAGTCACGCATCAAATGATTATACCGTACAACCCATAATTCTCCTAATAAGTTCGTCTTGTTTTCTCCTGATAAGTAGCATGTATTACATGCGATGTTTGATCCTAATAAATAAGTGAATATGATCAGAAAACTCAATCACAACAAAATTTGTCTACCCGTTCATTTACTGATGAATTCCAGAAGTTTCGTGGTCAAATAGCGCAGACCCAGATTAGATTGCTTCTATATGTATAGGACTGTGCAGAGGAAACACAAAGCATGGCGACTTTTGTCAATTTTGTCGTCTGCTGACGTATTTTAGAACCTGCATGGTCAAGCGGTTTTGATCCAGACTAGACTGCTTCTGTAAGTGAACGAATATGACCAGGAAACATCAGTATAATGGGTCAGCGACTTTGACGTCCGCTGACGTATTTTATGAGTTTCAGGATCAAGTATTGCGTATCCAAAGTAGGTAGCTTTTGTCAATCAACAAGAATATGCAGAAAACGCACATTTTAACGAATGTTATCGACCATGTCGTCTGCTGACGTATATTAGAAGCTGCTTGGTCAAAAGGTGTTGGTCCAGATTAGACTGCTTCTGTAAGTGAGTGAATATGACCAGGAAACGTCAGTATTAATAAGCAGTCGACCTGACGTCCGCTGACGAATTTTAGGAGCTTCGTGGTCGAAAATTGCGTATCTGAGTTAGGTTGATTTTGTAAACTAAAGACAATTTGACAGGAAACGCAAATTTTGACGAATTTTGACAACTTTGTCGTTTGCTGAAGTATTCTAGAAGCTAATGTGTGCTTAAATAGTGTGAATCCAGACTAGACTGCTTCTGAAATAAACGAATATGACCAGTCTACGTCAATCACAATGGGTTGTCGACTCTGACGTCCGCTGACGTGTTTAGGAGCGTCATGGTCGAATAGTGCGTATCCAAGCTAAGTTGATTTGAAATCAAGATAAAGTTATGACAGGAAACGCAAATTTTGACAAATGGCGTCGACCCTGTAGTCCACTGGTATATTTTTAACATAAGTTTCTTGGTTAACAAGTTATTGGGCTAAATAGAACCGTTATTTTGTCATAGTGCTCAATATGTACTAAATATGTCATGTTTGATGCTGAGTTCTTTGTGGAGATTAATGGCTCTCCTGTTTAACTTTACAATCTCTTTCAATGTGTTATCCAATATGATTGTTTTGGTCAGCAAAATGAGTACTCCCAACTCTTGGCCACACCGTTTCCGGGGCCACTGTTAACGAGTTCCTACTATGGGCATAATCTGGGTGCCTAAAACATATAGTTATAAGAGGGGGGTGTGTAGGCCTCTCGAAGAAGAGAGCTCATTTTGCCTAGGATTATCCACACGCCCAGTTAGTGAAATAGTCCCGGTTTGTCTAAACCCAAGGTTTTTAGTTCTCATTACTTTGTTGTGATGAGGTTTCTAGAGAAGTAGCTTTCGTTTTTAATAGCTTTAAGTGTTGCTTATTTCGGTGGTAGAATACCTCTATTGTACATGTGTATCAGCATGTCGTGGACAACACACATTTGTACTAAACAGCTCTTCACGAGCGTGTTTACTATGTTGTTTCTATAATAGAAACTTACTCGTGTATGTCTCTATCCCCAGCAGACAATAGCCAGGTCTGCAAGAACGCGTTTTCGAGAAGAAAACTTCTCTTCTTCAGTTGCTAATAAAGACACACCGAATGAGTGCTCAAAAAACAAGTGAATATGATCAGTAAATGTCACAATCACGCACTCAATTTCGCTTTTGTTTTTGCGCCGTTTATAGGTGTAAGTATGTGTGTTATGGAAATAACACGTATATTTTTGTAGCAAAGATCAGTTGTGTTTCACCAATGAGCAGTCTGATCAGAGTTTGCCATACTATGAGTGATGAAAACCACTAGCGTATCTGATGGTAGACCCGTGAAAGGTATGGGTTCTGACTGTTGGTAAACTACACATAGTTGTGTTTATTAACTGATTTTAGAAGCTGTCAGGTTGGTACTGACTGTAATTTGCTTCTGCAATACGCTGGGGTTGGTACCCAGTGCGTATGCTCAGTATATGCTGGGGTTGGTACCCAGTGAGCTATGCTCAGTATATGCTGGGGTTGGTACCCAGAGAGCTTTATGTCAGTGCTCTGTTTCAAATAAGAACTTTCAAAAGAAAGTCTAAAACATCGCAATATTCTTTCAGTAAGAATAAGCGTGTGATCAAGCCAAAGTCAAAACTCTAGCTGGCCACTAACGATCTTTGCCTCCTGTGTTATATTTGTTAATTAACCATGCTGGCGCCTTCTCTGATCTCTATTAATTACACAGGTTCGGACAGACCAAACAACCACGTGGGGTACTCAGCAGTTAGTCACGCATCAAATGATTATACCGTACAACCCATAATTCTCCTAATAAGTTCGTCTTGTTTTCTCCTGATAAGTAGCATGTATTACATGCGATGTTTGATCCTAATAAATAAGTGAATATGATCAGAAAACTCAATCACAACAAAATTTGTCTACCCGTTCATTTACTGATGAATTCCAGAAGTTTCGTGGTCAAATAGCGCAGACCCAGATTAGATTGCTTCTATATGTATAGGACTGTGCAGAGGAAACACAAAGCATGGCGACTTTTGTCAATTTTGTCGTCTGCTGACGTATTTTAGAACCTGCATGGTCAAGCGGTTTTGATCCAGACTAGACTGCTTCTGTAAGTGAACGAATATGACCAGGAAACATCAGTATAATGGGTCAGCGACTTTGACGTCCGCTGACATATTTTATGAGTTTCAGGATCAAGTATTGCGTATCCAAAGTAGGTAGCTTTTGTCAATCAACAAGAATATGCAGAAAACGCACATTTTAACGAATGTTATCGACCATGTCGTCTGCTGACGTATATTAGAAGCTGCTTGGTCAAAAGGTGTTGGTCCAGATTAGACTGCTTCTGTAAGTGAGTGAATATGACCAGGAAACGTCAGTATTAATAAGCAGTCGACCTGACGTCCGCTGACGAATTTTAGGAGCTTCGTGGTCGAAAATTGCGTATCTGAGTTAGGTTGATTTTGTAAACTAAAGACAATTTGACAGGAAACGCAAATTTTGACGAATTTTGACAACTTTGTCGTTTGCTGAAGTATTCTAGAAGCTAATGTGTGCTTAAATAGTGTGAATCCAGACTAGACTGCTTCTGAAATAAACGAATATGACCAGTCTACGTCAATCACAATGGGTTGTCGACTCTGACGTCCGCTGACGTGTTTAGGAGCGTCATGGTCGAATAGTGCGTATCCAAGCTAAGTTGATTTGAAATCAAGATAAAGTTATGACAGGAAACGCAAATTTTGACAAATGGCGTCGACCCTGTAGTCCACTGGTATATTTTTAACATAAGTTTCTTGGTTAACAAGTTATTGGGCTAAATAGAACCGTTATTTTGTCATAGTGCTCAATATGTACTAAATATGTCATGTTTGATGCTGAGTTCTTTGTGGAGATTAATGGCTCTCCTGTTTAACTTTACAATCTCTTTCAATGTGTTATCCAATATGATTGTTTTGGTCAGCAAAATGAGTACTCCCAACTCTTGGCCACACCGTTTCCGGGGCCACTGTTAACGAGTTCCTACTATGGGCATAATCTGGGTGCCTAAAACATATAGTTATAAGAGGGGGGTGTGTAGGCCTCTCGAAGAAGAGAGCTCATTTTGCCTAGGATTATCCACACGCCCAGTTAGTGAAATAGTCCCGGTTTGTCTAAACCCAAGGTTTTTAGTTCTCATTACTTTGTTGTGATGAGGTTTCTAGAGAAGTAGCTTTCGTTTTTAATAGCTTTAAGTGTTGCTTATTTCGGTGGTAGAATACCTCTATTGTACATGTGTATCAGCATGTCGTGTACAACACACATTTGTACTAAACAGCTCTTCACGAGCGTGTTTACTATGTTGTTTCTATAATAGAAACTTACTCGTGTATGTCTCTATCCCCAGCAGACAATAGCCAGGTCTGCAAGAACGCGTTTTCGAGAAGAAAACTTCTCTTCTTCAGTTGCTAATAAAGACACACCGAATGAGTGCTCAAAAAACAAGTGAATATGATCAGTAAATGTCACAATCACGCACTCAATTTCGCTTTTGTTTTTGCGCCGTTTATAGGTGTAAGTATGTGTGTTATGGAAATAACACGTATATTTTTGTAGCAAAGATAAGTTGTGTTTCACCAATGAGCAGTCTGATCAGAGTTTGCCATACTATGAGTGATGAAAACCACTAGCGTATCTGATGGTAGACCCGTGAAAGGTATGGGTTCTGACTGTTGGTAAACTACACATAGTTGTGTTTATTAACTGATTTTAGAAGCTGTCAGGTTGGTACTGACTGTAATTTGCTTCTGCAATACGCTGGGGTTGGTACCCAGTGCGTATGCTCAGTATATGCTGGGGTTGGTACCCAGTGAGCTATGCTCAGTATATGCTGGGGTTGGTACCCAGAGAGCTTTATGTCAGTGCTCTGTTTCAAATAAGAACTTTCAAAAGAAAGTCTAAAACATCGCAATATTCTTTCAGTAAGAATAAGCGTGTGATCAAGCCAAAGTCAAAACTCTAGCTGGCCACTAACGATCTTTGCCTCCTGTGTTATATTTGTTAATTAACCATGTTGGCGCCTTCTCTGATCTCTATTAATTACACAGGTTCGGACAGACCAAACAACCACGTGGGGTACTCAGCAGTTAGTCACGCATCAAATGATTATACCGTACAACCCATAATTCTCCTAATAAGTTCGTCTTGTTTTCTCCTGATAAGTAGCATGTATTACATGCGATGTTTGATCCTAATAAATAAGTGAATATGATCAGAAAACTCAATCACAACAAAATTTGTCTACCCGTTCATTTACTGATGAATTCCAGAAGTTTCGTGGTCAAATAGCGCAGACCCAGATTAGATTGCTTCTATATGTATAGGACTGTGCAGAGGAAACACAAAGCATGGCGACTTTTGTCAATTTTGTCGTCTGCTGACGTATTTTAGAACCTGCATGGTCAAGCGGTTTTGATCCAGACTAGACTGCTTCTGTAAGTGAACGAATATGACCAGGAAACATCAGTATAATGGGTCAGCGACTTTGACGTCCGCTGACGTATTTTATGAGTTTCAGGATCAAGTATTGCGTATCCAAAGTAGGTAGCTTTTGTCAATCAACAAGAATATGCAGAAAACGCACATTTTAACGAATGTTATCGACCATGTCGTCTGCTGACGTATATTAGAAGCTGCTTGGTCAAAAGGTGTTGGTCCAGATTAGACTGCTTCTGTAAGTGAGTGAATATGACCAGGAAACGTCAGTATTAATAAGCAGTCGACCTGACGTCCGCTGACGAATTTTAGGAGCTTCGTGGTCGAAAATTGCGTATCTGAGTTAGGTTGATTTTGTAAACTAAAGACAATTTGACAGGAAACGCAAATTTTGACGAATTTTGACAACTTTGTCGTTTGCTGAAGTATTCTAGAAGCTAATGTGTGCTTAAATAGTGTGAATCCAGACTAGACTGCTTCTGAAATAAACGAATATGACCAGTCTACGTCAATCACAATGGGTTGTCGACTCTGACGTCCGCTGACGTGTTTAGGAGCGTCATGGTCGAATAGTGCGTATCCAAGCTAAGTTGATTTGAAATCAAGATAAAGTTATGACAGGAAACGCAAATTTTGACAAATGGCGTCGACCCTGTAGTCCACTGGTATATTTTTAACATAAGTTTCTTGGTTAACAAGTTATTGGGCTAAATAGAACCGTTATTTTGTCATAGTGCTCAATATGTACTAAATATGTCATGTTTGATGCTGAGTTCTTTGTGGAGATTAATGGCTCTCCTGTTTAACTTTACAATCTCTTTCAATGTGTTATCCAATATGATTGTTTTGGTCAGCAAAATGAGTACTCCCAACTCTTGGCCACACCGTTTCCGGGGCCACTGTTAACGAGTTCCTACTATGGGCATAATCTGGGTGCCTAAAACATATAGTTATAAGAGGGGGGTGTGTAGGCCTCTCGAAGAAGAGAGCTCATTTTGCCTAGGATTATCCACACGCCCAGTTAGTGAAATAGTCCCGGTTTGTCTAAACCCAAGGTTTTTAGTTCTCATTACTTTGTTGTGATGAGGTTTCTAGAGAAGTAGCTTTCGTTTTTAATAGCTTTAAGTGTTGCTTATTTCGGTGGTAGAATACCTCTATTGTACATGTGTATCAGCATGTCGTGTACAACACACATTTGTACTAAACAGCTCTTCACGAGCGTGTTTACTATGTTGTTTCTATAATAGAAACTTACTCGTGCATGTCTCTATCCCCAGCAGACAATAGCCAGGTCTGCAAGAACGCGTTTTCGAGAAGAAAACTTCTCTTCTTCAGTTGCTAATAAAGACACACCGAATGAGTGCTCAAAAAACAAGTGAATATGATCAGTAAATGTCACAATCACGCACTCAATTTCGCTTTTGTTTTTGCGCCGTTTATAGGTGTAAGTATGTGTGTTATGGAAATAACACGTATATTTTTGTAGCAAAGATCAGTTGTGTTTCACCAATGAGCAGTCTGATCAGAGTTTGCCATACTATGAGTGATGAAAACCACTAGCGTATCTGATGGTAGACCCGTGAAAGGTATGGGTTCTGACTGTTGGTAAACTACACATAGTTGTGTTTATTAACTGATTTTAGAAGCTGTCAGGTTGGTACTGACTGTAATTTGCTTCTGCAATACGCTGGGGTTGGTACCCAGTGCGTATGCTCAGTATATGCTGGGGTTGGTACCCAGTGAGCTATGCTCAGTATATGCTGGGGTTGGTACCCAGAGAGCTTTATGTCAGTGCTCTGTTTCAAATAAGAACTTTCAAAAGAAAGTCTAAAACATCGCAATATTCTTTCAGTAAGAATAAGCGTGTGATCAAGCCAAAGTCAAAACTCTAGCTGGCCACTAACGATCTTTGCCTCCTGTGTTATATTTGTTAATTAACCATGTTGGCGCCTTCTCTGATCTCTATTAATTACACAGGTTCGGACAGACCAAACAACCACGTGGGGTACTCAGCAGTTAGTCACGCATCAAATGATTATACCGTACAACCCATAATTCTCCTAATAAGTTCGTCTTGTTTTCTCCTGATAAGTAGCATGTATTACATGCGATGTTTGATCCTAATAAATAAGTGAATATGATCAGAAAACTCAATCACAACAAAATTTGTCTACCCGTTCATTTACTGATGAATTCCAGAAGTTTCGTGGTCAAATAGCGCAGACCCAGATTAGATTGCTTCTATATGTATAGGACTGTGCAGAGGAAACACAAAGCATGGCGACTTTTGTCAATTTTGTCGTCTGCTGACGTATTTTAGAACCTGCATGGTCAAGCGGTTTTGATCCAGACTAGACTGCTTCTGTAAGTGAACGAATATGACCAGGAAACATCAGTATAATGGGTCAGCGACTTTGACGTCCGCTGACGTATTTTATGAGTTTCAGGATCAAGTATTGCGTATCCAAAGTAGGTAGCTTTTGTCAATCAACAAGAATATGCAGAAAACGCACATTTTAACGAATGTTATCGACCATGTCGTCTGCTGACGTATATTAGAAGCTGCTTGGTCAAAAGGTGTTGGTCCAGATTAGACTGCTTCTGTAAGTGAGTGAATATGACCAGGAAACGTCAGTATTAATAAGCAGTCGACCTGACGTCCGCTGACGAATTTTAGGAGCTTCGTGGTCGAAAATTGCGTATCTGAGTTAGGTTGATTTTGTAAACTAAAGACAATTTGACAGGAAACGCAAATTTTGACGAATTTTGACAACTTTGTCGTTTGCTGAAGTATTCTAGAAGCTAATGTGTGCTTAAATAGTGTGAATCCAGACTAGACTGCTTCTGAAATAAACGAATATGACCAGTCTACGTCAATCACAATGGGTTGTCGACTCTGACGTCCGCTGACGTGTTTAGGAGCGTCATGGTCGAATAGTGCGTATCCAAGCTAAGTTGATTTGAAATCAAGATAAAGTTATGACAGGAAACGCAAATTTTGACAAATGGCGTCGACCCTGTAGTCCACTGGTATATTTTTAACATAAGTTTCTTGGTTAACAAGTTATTGGGCTAAATAGAACCGTTATTTTGTCATAGTGCTCAATATGTACTAAATATGTCATGTTTGATGCTGAGTTCTTTGTGGAGATTAATGGCTCTCCTGTTTAACTTTACAATCTCTTTCAATGTGTTATCCAATATGATTGTTTTGGTCAGCAAAATGAGTACTCCCAACTCTTGGCCACACCGTTTCCGGGGCCACTGTTAACGAGTTCCTACTATGGGCATAATCTGGGTGCCTAAAACATATAGTTATAAGAGGGGGGTGTGTAGGCCTCTCGAAGAAGAGAGCTCATTTTGCCTAGGATTATCCACACGCCCAGTTAGTGAAATAGTCCCGGTTTGTCTAAACCCAAGGTTTTTAGTTCTCATTACTTTGTTGTGATGAGGTTTCTAGAGAAGTAGCTTTCGTTTTTAATAGCTTTAAGTGTTGCTTATTTCGGTGGTAGAATACCTCTATTGTACATGTGTATCAGCATGTCGTGTACAACACACATTTGTACTAAACAGCTCTTCACGAGCGTGTTTACTATGTTGTTTCTATAATAGAAACTTACTCGTGTATGTCTCTATCCCCAGCAGACAATAGCCAGGTCTGCAAGAACGCGTTTTCGAGAAGAAAACTTCTCTTCTTCAGTTGCTAATAAAGACACACCGAATGAGTGCTCAAAAAACAAGTGAATATGATCAGTAAATGTCACAATCACGCACTCAATTTCGCTTTTGTTTTTGCGCCGTTTATAGGTGTAAGTATGTGTGTTATGGAAATAACACGTATATTTTTGTAGCAAAGATCAGTTGTGTTTCACCAATGAGCAGTCTGATCAGAGTTTGCCATACTATGAGTGATGAAAACCACTAGCGTATCTGATGGTAGACCCGTGAAAGGTATGGGTTCTGACTGTTGGTAAACTACACATAGTTGTGTTTATTAACTGATTTTAGAAGCTGTCAGGTTGGTACTGACTGTAATTTGCTTCTGCAATACGCTGGGGTTGGTACCCAGTGCGTATGCTCAGTATATGCTGGGGTTGGTACCCAGTGAGCTATGCTCAGTATATGCTGGGGTTGGTACCCAGAGAGCTTTATGTCAGTGCTCTGTTTCAAATAAGAACTTTCAAAAGAAAGTCTAAAACATCGCAATATTCTTTCAGTAAGAATAAGCGTGTGATCAAGCCAAAGTCAAAACTCTAGCTGGCCACTAACGATCTTTGCCTCCTGTGTTATATTTGTTAATTAACCATGTTGGCGCCTTCTCTGATCTCTATTAATTACACAGGTTCGGACAGACCAAACAACCACGTGGGGTACTCAGCAGTTAGTCACGCATCAAATGATTATACCGTACAACCCATAATTCTCCTAATAAGTTCGTCTTGTTTTCTCCTGATAAGTAGCATGTATTACATGCGATGTTTGATCCTAATAAATAAGTGAATATGATCAGAAAACTCAATCACAACAAAATTTGTCTACCCGTTCATTTACTGATGAATTCCAGAAGTTTCGTGGTCAAATAGCGCAGACCCAGATTAGATTGCTTCTATATGTATAGGACTGTGCAGAGGAAACACAAAGCATGGCGACTTTTGTCAATTTTGTCGTCTGCTGACGTATTTTAGAACCTGCATGGTCAAGCGGTTTTGATCCAGACTAGACTGCTTCTGTAAGTGAACGAATATGACCAGGAAACATCAGTATAATGGGTCAGCGACTTTGACGTCCGCTGACGTATTTTATGAGTTTCAGGATCAAGTATTGCGTATCCAAAGTAGGTAGCTTTTGTCAATCAACAAGAATATGCAGAAAACGCACATTTTAACGAATGTTATCGACCATGTCGTCTGCTGACGTATATTAGAAGCTGCTTGGTCAAAAGGTGTTGGTCCAGATTAGACTGCTTCTGTAAGTGAGTGAATATGACCAGGAAACGTCAGTATTAATAAGCAGTCGACCTGACGTCCGCTGACGAATTTTAGGAGCTTCGTGGTCGAAAATTGCGTATCTGAGTTAGGTTGACTTTGTAAACTAAAGACAATTTGACAGGAAACGCAAATTTTGACGAATTTTGACAACTTTGTCGTTTGCTGAAGTATTCTAGAAGCTAATGTGTGCTTAAATAGTGTGAATCCAGACTAGACTGCTTCTGAAATAAACGAATATGACCAGTCTACGTCAATCACAATGGGTTGTCGACTCTGACGTCCGCTGACGTGTTTAGGAGCGTCATGGTCGAATAGTGCGTATCCAAGCTAAGTTGATTTGAAATCAAGATAAAGTTATGACAGGAAACGCAAATTTTGACAAATGGCGTCGACCCTGTAGTCCACTGGTATATTTTTAACATAAGTTTCTTGGTTAACAAGTTATTGGGCTAAATAGAACCGTTATTTTGTCATAGTGCTCAATATGTACTAAATATGTCATGTTTGATGCTGAGTTCTTTGTGGAGATTAATGGCTCTCCTGTTTAACTTTACAATCTCTTTCAATGTGTTATCCAATATGATTGTTTTGGTCAGCAAAATGAGTACTCCCAACTCTTGGCCACACCGTTTCCGGGGCCACTGTTAACGAGTTCCTACTATGGGCATAATCTGGGTGCCTAAAACATATAGTTATAAGAGGGGGGTGTGTAGGCCTCTCGAAGAAGAGAGCTCATTTTGCCTAGGATTATCCACACGCCCAGTTAGTGAAATAGTCCCGGTTTGTCTAAACCCAAGGTTTTTAGTTCTCATTACTTTGTTGTGATGAGGTTTCTAGAGAAGTAGCTTTCGTTTTTAATAGCTTTAAGTGTTGCTTATTTCGGTGGTAGAATACCTCTATTGTACATGTGTATCAGCATGTCGTGTACAACACACATTTGTACTAAACAGCTCTTCACGAGCGTGTTTACTATGTTGTTTCTATAATAGAAACTTACTCGTGTATGTCTCTATCCCCAGCAGACAATAGCCAGGTCTGCAAGAACGCGTTTTCGAGAAGAAAACTTCTCTTCTTCAGTTGCTAATAAAGACACACCGAATGAGTGCTCAAAAAACAAGTGAATATGATCAGTAAATGTCACAATCACGCACTCAATTTCGCTTTTGTTTTTGCGCCGTTTATAGGTGTAAGTATGTGTGTTATGGAAATAACACGTATATTTTTGTAGCAAAGATCAGTTGTGTTTCACCAATGAGCAGTCTGATCAGAGTTTGCCATACTATGAGTGATGAAAACCACTAGCGTATCTGATGGTAGACCCGTGAAAGGTATGGGTTCTGACTGTTGGTAAACTACACATAGTTGTGTTTATTAACTGATTTTAGAAGCTGTCAGGTTGGTACTGACTGTAATTTGCTTCTGCAATACGCTGGGGTTGGTACCCAGTGCGTATGCTCAGTATATGCTGGGGTTGGTACCCAGTGAGCTATGCTCAGTATATGCTGGGGTTGGTACCCAGAGAGCTTTATGTCAGTGCTCTGTTTCAAATAAGAACTTTCAAAAGAAAGTCTAAAACATCGCAATATTCTTTCAGTAAGAATAAGCGTGTGATCAAGCCAAAGTCAAAACTCTAGCTGGCCACTAACGATCTTTGCCTCCTGTGTTATATTTGTTAATTAACCATGTTGGCGCCTTCTCTGATCTCTATTAATTACACAGGTTCGGACAGACCAAACAACCACGTGGGGTACTCAGCAGTTAGTCACGCATCAAATGATTATACCGTACAACCCATAATTCTCCTAATAAGTTCGTCTTGTTTTCTCCTGATAAGTAGCATGTATTACATGCGATGTTTGATCCTAATAAATAAGTGAATATGATCAGAAAACTCAATCACAACAAAATTTGTCTACCCGTTCATTTACTGATGAATTCCAGAAGTTTCGTGGTCAAATAGCGCAGACCCAGATTAGATTGCTTCTATATGTATAGGACTGTGCAGAGGAAACACAAAGCATGGCGACTTTTGTCAATTTTGTCGTCTGCTGACGTATTTTAGAACCTGCATGGTCAAGCGGTTTTGATCCAGACTAGACTGCTTCTGTAAGTGAACGAATATGACCAGGAAACATCAGTATAATGGGTCAGCGACTTTGACGTCCGCTGACGTATTTTATGAGTTTCAGGATCAAGTATTGCGTATCCAAAGTAGGTAGCTTTTGTCAATCAACAAGAATATGCAGAAAACGCACATTTTAACGAATGTTATCGACCATGTCGTCTGCTGACGTATATTAGAAGCTGCTTGGTCAAAAGGTGTTGGTCCAGATTAGACTGCTTCTGTAAGTGAGTGAATATGACCAGGAAACGTCAGTATTAATAAGCAGTCGACCTGACGTCCGCTGACGAATTTTAGGAGCTTCGTGGTCGAAAATTGCGTATCTGAGTTAGGTTGATTTTGTAAACTAAAGACAATTTGACAGGAAACGCAAATTTTGACGAATTTTGACAACTTTGTCGTTTGCTGAAGTATTCTAGAAGCTAATGTGTGCTTAAATAGTGTGAATCCAGACTAGACTGCTTCTGAAATAAACGAATATGACCAGTCTACGTCAATCACAATGGGTTGTCGACTCTGACGTCCGCTGACGTGTTTAGGAGCGTCATGGTCGAATAGTGCGTATCCAAGCTAAGTTGATTTGAAATCAAGATAAAGTTATGACAGGAAACGCAAATTTTGACAAATGGCGTCGACCCTGTAGTCCACTGGTATATTTTTAACATAAGTTTCTTGGTTAACAAGTTATTGGGCTAAATAGAACCGTTATTTTGTCATAGTGCTCAATATGTACTAAATATGTCATGTTTGATGCTGAGTTCTTTGTGGAGATTAATGGCTATCCTGTTTAACTTTACAATCTCTTTCAATGTGTTATCCAATATGACTGTTTTGGTCAGCAAAATGAGTACTCCCAACTCTTGGCCACACCGTTTCCGGGGCCACTGTTAACGAGTTCCTACTATGGGCATAATCTGGGTGCCTAAAACATATAGTTATAAGAGGGGGGGGGGGTGTAGGCCTCTCGAAGAAGAGAGCTCATTTTGCCTAGGATTATCCACACGCCCAGTTAGTGAAATAGTCCCGGTTTGTCTAAACCCAAGGTTTTTAGTTCTCATTACTTTGTTGTGATGAGGTTTCTAGAGAAGTAGCTTTCGTTTTTAATAGCTTTAAGTGTTGCTTATTTCGGTGGTAGAATACCTCTATTGTACATGTGTATCAGCATGTCGTGTACAACACACATTTGTACTAAACAGCTCTTCACGAGCGTGTTTACTATGTTGTTTCTATAATAGAAACTTACTCGTGTATGTCTCTATCCCCAGCAGACAATAGCCAGGTCTGCAAGAACGCGTTTTCGAGAAGAAAACTTCTCTTCTTCAGTTGCTAATAAAGACACACCGAATGAGTGCTCAAAAAACAAGTGAATATGATCAGTAAATGTCACAATCACGCACTCAATTTCGCTTTTGTTTTTGCGCCGTTTATAGGTGTAAGTATGTGTGTTATGGAAATAACACGTATATTTTTGTAGCAAAGATCAGTTGTGTTTCACCAATGAGCAGTCTGATCAGAGTTTGCCATACTATGAGTGATGAAAACCACTAGCGTATCTGATGGTAGACCCGTGAAAGGTATGGGTTCTGACTGTTGGTAAACTACACATAGTTGTGTTTATTAACTGATTTTAGAAGCTGTCAGGTTGGTACTGACTGTAATTTGCTTCTGCAATACGCTGGGGTTGGTACCCAGTGCGTATGCTCAGTATATGCTGGGGTTGGTACCCAGTGAGCTATGCTCAGTATATGCTGGGGTTGGTACCCAGAGAGCTTTATGTCAGTGCTCTGTTTCAAATAAGAACTTTCAAAAGAAAGTCTAAAACATCGCAATATTCTTTCAGTAAGAATAAGCGTGTGATCAAGCCAAAGTCAAAACTCTAGCTGGCCACTAACGATCTTTGCCTCCTGTGTTATATTTGTTAATTAACCATGTTGGCGCCTTCTCTGATCTCTATTAATTACACAGGTTCGGACAGACCAAACAACCACGTGGGGTACTCAGCAGTTAGTCACGCATCAAATGATTATACCGTACAACCCATAATTCTCCTAATAAGTTCGTCTTGTTTTCTCCTGATAAGTAGCATGTATTACATGCGATGTTTGATCCTAATAAATAAGTGAATATGATCAGAAAACTCAATCACAACAAAATTTGTCTACCCGTTCATTTACTGATGAATTCCAGAAGTTTCGTGGTCAAATAGCGCAGACCCAGATTAGATTGCTTCTATATGTATAGGACTGTGCAGAGGAAACACAAAGCATGGCGACTTTTGTCAATTTTGTCGTCTGCTGACGTATTTTAGAACCTGCATGGTCAAGCGGTTTTGATCCAGACTAGACTGCTTCTGTAAGTGAACGAATATGACCAGGAAACATCAGTATAATGGGTCAGCGACTTTGACGTCCGCTGACGTATTTTATGAGTTTCAGGATCAAGTATTGCGTATCCAAAGTAGGTAGCTTTTGTCAATCAACAAGAATATGCAGAAAACGCACATTTTAACGAA
Organism: Loripinus fragilis; assembly: GCA_964019695.1. NCBI lineage: Eukaryota > Metazoa > Mollusca > Bivalvia > Lucinida > Lucinidae > Loripinus > Loripinus fragilis. The sequence goes on from OZ026516.1 coordinate 36,542,397, forward strand.
TGTTATCGACCATGTCGTCTGCTGACGTATATTAGAAGCTGCTTGGTCAAAAGGTGTTGGTCCAGATTAGACTGCTTCTGTAAGTGAGTGAATATGACCAGGAAACGTCAGTATTAATAAGCAGTCGACCTGACGTCCGCTGACGAATTTTAGGAGCTTCGTGGTCGAAAATTGCGTATCTGAGTTAGGTTGATTTTGTAAACTAAAGACAATTTGACAGGAAACGCAAATTTTGACGAATTTTGACAACTTTGTCGTTTGCTGAAGTATTCTAGAAGCTAATGTGTGCTTAAATAGTGTGAATCCAGACTAGACTGCTTCTGAAATAAACGAATATGACCAGTCTACGTCAATCACAATGGGTTGTCGACTCTGACGTCCGCTGACGTGTTTAGGAGCGTCATGGTCGAATAGTGCGTATCCAAGCTAAGTTGATTTGAAATCAAGATAAAGTTATGACAGGAAACGCAAATTTTGACAAATGGCGTCGACCCTGTAGTCCACTGGTATATTTTTAACATAAGTTTCTTGGTTAACAAGTTATTGGGCTAAATAGAACCGTTATTTTGTCATAGTGCTCAATATGTACTAAATATGTCATGTTTGATGCTGAGTTCTTTGTGGAGATTAATGGCTCTCCTGTTTAACTTTACAATCTCTTTCAATGTGTTATCCAATATGATTGTTTTGGTCAGCAAAATGAGTACTCCCAACTCTTGGCCACACCGTTTCCGGGGCCACTGTTAACGAGTTCCTACTATGGGCATAATCTGGGTGCCTAAAACATATAGTTATAAGAGGGGGGTGTGTAGGCCTCTCGAAGAAGAGAGCTCATTTTGCCTAGGATTATCCACACGCCCAGTTAGTGAAATAGTCCCGGTTTGTCAAAACCCAAGGTTTTTAGTTCTCATTACTTTGTTGTGATGAGGTTTCTAGAGAAGTAGCTTTCGTTTTTAATAGCTTTAAGTGTTGCTTATTTCGGTGGTAGAATACCTCTATTGTACATGTGTATCAGCATGTCGTGTACAACACACATTTGTACTAAACAGCTCTTCACGAGCGTGTTTACTATGTTGTTTCTATAATAGAAACTTACTCGTGCATGTCTCTATCCCCAGCAGACAATAGCCAGGTCTGCAAGAACGCGTTTTCGAGAAGAAAACTTCTCTTCTTCAGTTGCTAATAAAGACACACCGAATGAGTGCTCAAAAAACAAGTGAATATGATCAGTAAATGTCACAATCACGCACTCAATTTCGCTTTTGTTTTTGCGCCGTTTATAGGTGTAAGTATGTGTGTTATGGAAATAACACGTATATTTTTGTAGCAAAGATCAGTTGTGTTTCACCAATGAGCAGTCTGATCAGAGTTTGCCATACTATGAGTGATGAAAACCACTAGCGTATCTGATGGTAGACCCGTGAAAGGTATGGGTTCTGACTGTTGGTAAACTACACATAGTTGTGTTTATTAACTGATTTTAGAAGCTGTCAGGTTGGTACTGACTGTAATTTGCTTCTGCAATACGCTGGGGTTGGTACCCAGTGCGTATGCTCAGTATATGCTGGGGTTGGTACCCAGTGAGCTATGCTCAGTATATGCTGGGGTTGGTACCCAGAGAGCTTTATGTCAGTGCTCTGTTTCAAATAAGAACTTTCAAAAGAAAGTCTAAAACATCGCAATATTCTTTCAGTAAGAATAAGCGTGTGATCAAGCCAAAGTCAAAACTCTAGCTGGCCACTAACGATCTTTGCCTCCTGTGTTATATTTGTTAATTAACCATGTTGGCGCCTTCTCTGATCTCTATTAATTACACAGGTTCGGACAGACCAAACAACCACGTGGGGTACTCAGCAGTTAGTCACGCATCAAATGATTATACCGTACAACCCATAATTCTCCTAATAAGTTCGTCTTGTTTTCTCCTGATAAGTAGCATGTATTACATGCGATGTTTGATCCTAATAAATAAGTGAATATGATCAGAAAACTCAATCACAACAAAATTTGTCTACCCGTTCATTTACTGATGAATTCCAGAAGTTTCGTGGTCAAATAGCGCAGACCCAGATTAGATTGCTTCTATATGTATAGGACTGTGCAGAGGAAACACAAAGCATGGCGACTTTTGTCAATTTTGTCGTCTGCTGACGTATTTTAGAACCTGCATGGTCAAGCGGTTTTGATCCAGACTAGACTGCTTCTGTAAGTGAACGAATATGACCAGGAAACATCAGTATAATGGGTCAGCGACTTTGACGTCCGCTGACGTATTTTATGAGTTTCAGGATCAAGTATTGCGTATCCAAAGTAGGTAGCTTTTGTCAATCAACAAGAATATGCAGAAAACGCACATTTTAACGAATGTTATCGACCATGTCGTCTGCTGACGTATATTAGAAGCTGCTTGGTCAAAAGGTGTTGGTCCAGATTAGACTGCTTCTGTAAGTGAGTGAATATGACCAGGAAACGTCAGTATTAATAAGCAGTCGACCTGACGTCCGCTGACGAATTTTAGGAGCTTCGTGGTCGAAAATTGCGTATCTGAGTTAGGTTGATTTTGTAAACTAAAGACAATTTGACAGGAAACGCAAATTTTGACGAATTTTGACAACTTTGTCGTTTGCTGAAGTATTCTAGAAGCTAATGTGTGCTTAAATAGTGTGAATCCAGACTAGACTGCTTCTGAAATAAACGAATATGACCAGTCTACGTCAATCACAATGGGTTGTCGACTCTGACGTCCGCTGACGTGTTTAGGAGCGTCATGGTCGAATAGTGCGTATCCAAGCTAAGTTGATTTGAAATCAAGATAAAGTTATGACAGGAAACGCAAATTTTGACAAATGGCGTCGACCCTGTAGTCCACTGGTATATTTTTAACATAAGTTTCTTGGTTAACAAGTTATTGGGCTAAATAGAACCGTTATTTTGTCATAGTGCTCAATATGTACTAAATATGTCATGTTTGATGCTGAGTTCTTTGTGGAGATTAATGGCTCTCCTGTTTAACTTTACAATCTCTTTCAATGTGTTATCCAATATGATTGTTTTGGTCAGCAAAATGAGTACTCCCAACTCTTGGCCACACCGTTTCCGGGGCCACTGTTAACGAGTTCCTACTATGGGCATAATCTGGGTGCCTAAAACATATAGTTATAAGAGGGGGGGTGTGTAGGCCTCTCGAAGAAGAGAGCTCATTTTGCCTAGGATTATCCACACGCCCAGTTAGTGAAATAGTCCCGGTTTGTCTAAACCCAAGGTTTTTAGTTCTCATTACTTTGTTGTGATGAGGTTTCTAGAGAAGTAGCTTTCGTTTTTAATAGCTTTAAGTGTTGCTTATTTCGGTGGTAGAATACCTCTATTGTACATGTGTATCAGCATGTCGTGTACAACACACATTTGTACTAAACAGCTCTTCACGAGCGTGTTTACTATGTTGTTTCTATAATAGAAACTTACTCGTGTATGTCTCTATCCCCAGCAGACAATAGCCAGGTCTGCAAGAACGCGTTTTCGAGAAGAAAACTTCTCTTCTTCAGTTGCTAATAAAGACACACCGAATGAGTGCTCAAAAAACAAGTGAATATGATCAGTAAATGTCACAATCACGCACTCAATTTCGCTTTTGTTTTTGCGCCGTTTATAGGTGTAAGTATGTGTGTTATGGAAATAACACGTATATTTTTGTAGCAAAGATCAGTTGTGTTTCACCAATGAGCAGTCTGATCAGAGTTTGCCATACTATGAGTGATGAAAACCACTAGCGTATCTGATGGTAGACCCGTGAAAGGTATGGGTTCTGACTGTTGGTAAACTACACATAGTTGTGTTTATTAACTGATTTTAGAAGCTGTCAGGTTGGTACTGACTGTAATTTGCTTCTGCAATACGCTGGGGTTGGTACCCAGTGCGTATGCTCAGTATATGCTGGGGTTGGTACCCAGTGAGCTATGCTCAGTATATGCTGGGGTTGGTACCCAGAGAGCTTTATGTCAGTGCTCTGTTTCAAATAAGAACTTTCAAAAGAAAGTCTAAAACATCGCAATATTCTTTCAGTAAGAATAAGCGTGTGATCAAGCCAAAGTCAAAACTCTAGCTGGCCACTAACGATCTTTGCCTCCTGTGTTATATTTGTTAATTAACCATGTTGGCGCCTTCTCTGATCTCTATTAATTACACAGGTTCGGACAGACCAAACAACCACGTGGGGTACTCAGCAGTTAGTCACGCATCAAATGATTATACCGTACAACCCATAATTCTCCTAATAAGTTCGTCTTGTTTTCTCCTGATAAGTAGCATGTATTACATGCGATGTTTGATCCTAATAAATAAGTGAATATGATCAGAAAACTCAATCACAACAAAATTTGTCTACCCGTTCATTTACTGATGAATTCCAGAAGTTTCGTGGTCAAATAGCGCAGACCCAGATTAGATTGCTTCTATATGTATAGGACTGTGCAGAGGAAACACAAAGCATGGCGACTTTTGTCAATTTTGTCGTCTGCTGACGTATTTTAGAACCTGCATGGTCAAGCGGTTTTGATCCAGACTAGACTGCTTCTGTAAGTGAACGAATATGACCAGGAAACATCAGTATAATGGGTCAGCGACTTTGACGTCCGCTGACGTATTTTATGAGTTTCAGGATCAAGTATTGCGTATCCAAAGTAGGTAGCTTTTGTCAATCAACAAGAATATGCAGAAAACGCACATTTTAACGAATGTTATCGACCATGTCGTCTGCTGACGTATATTAGAAGCTGCTTGGTCAAAAGGTGTTGGTCCAGATTAGACTGCTTCTGTAAGTGAGTGAATATGACCAGGAAACGTCAGTATTAATAAGCAGTCGACCTGACGTCCGCTGACGAATTTTAGGAGCTTCGTGGTCGAAAATTGCGTATCTGAGTTAGGTTGATTTTGTAAACTAAAGACAATTTGACAGGAAACGCAAATTTTGACGAATTTTGACAACTTTGTCGTTTGCTGAAGTATTCTAGAAGCTAATGTGTGCTTAAATAGTGTGAATCCAGACTAGACTGCTTCTGAAATAAACGAATATGACCAGTCTACGTCAATCACAATGGGTTGTCGACTCTGACGTCCGCTGACGTGTTTAGGAGCGTCATGGTCGAATAGTGCGTATCCAAGCTAAGTTGATTTGAAATCAAGATAAAGTTATGACAGGAAACGCAAATTTTGACAAATGGCGTCGACCCTGTAGTCCACTGGTATATTTTTAACATAAGTTTCTTGGTTAACAAGTTATTGGGCTAAATAGAACCGTTATTTTGTCATAGTGCTCAATATGTACTAAATATGTCATGTTTGATGCTGAGTTCTTTGTGGAGATTAATGGCTCTCCTGTTTAACTTTACAATCTCTTTCAATGTGTTATCCAATATGATTGTTTTGGTCAGCAAAATGAGTACTCCCAACTCTTGGCCACACCGTTTCCGGGGCCACTGTTAACGAGTTCCTACTATGGGCATAATCTGGGTGCCTAAAACATATAGTTATAAGAGGGGGGTGTGTAGGCCTCTCGAAGAAGAGAGCTCATTTTGCCTAGGATTATCCACACGCCCAGTTAGTGAAATAGTCCCGGTTTGTCTAAACCCAAGGTTTTTAGTTCTCATTACTTTGTTGTGATGAGGTTTCTAGAGAAGTAGCTTTCGTTTTTAATAGCTTTAAGTGTTGCTTATTTCGGTGGTAGAATACCTCTATTGTACATGTGTATCAGCATGTCGTGTACAACACACATTTGTACTAAACAGCTCTTCACGAGCGTGTTTACTATGTTGTTTCTATAATAGAAACTTACTCGTGTATGTCTCTATCCCCAGCAGACAATAGCCAGGTCTGCAAGAACGCGTTTTCGAGAAGAAAACTTCTCTTCTTCAGTTGCTAATAAAGACACACCGAATGAGTGCTCAAAAAACAAGTGAATATGATCAGTAAATGTCACAATCACGCACTCAATTTCGCTTTTGTTTTTGCGCCGTTTATAGGTGTAAGTATGTGTGTTATGGAAATAACACGTATATTTTTGTAGCAAAGATCAGTTGTGTTTCACCAATGAGCAGTCTGATCAGAGTTTGCCATACTATGAGTGATGAAAACCACTAGCGTATCTGATGGTAGACCCGTGAAAGGTATGGGTTCTGACTGTTGGTAAACTACACATAGTTGTGTTTATTAACTGATTTTAGAAGCTGTCAGGTTGGTACTGACTGTAATTTGCTTCTGCAATACGCTGGGGTTGGTACCCAGTGCGTATGCTCAGTATATGCTGGGGTTGGTACCCAGTGAGCTATGCTCAGTATATGCTGGGGTTGGTACCCAGAGAGCTTTATGTCAGTGCTCTGTTTCAAATAAGAACTTTCAAAAGAAAGTCTAAAACATCGCAATATTCTTTCAGTAAGAATAAGCGTGTGATCAAGCCAAAGTCAAAACTCTAGCTGGCCACTAACGATCTTTGCCTCCTGTGTTATATTTGTTAATTAACCATGTTGGCGCCTTCTCTGATCTCTATTAATTACACAGGTTCGGACAGACCAAACAACCACGTGGGGTACTCAGCAGTTAGTCACGCATCAAATGATTATACCGTACAACCCATAATTCTCCTAATTAGTTCGTCTTGTTTTCTCCTGATAAGTAGCATGTATTACATGCGATGTTTGATCCTAATAAATAAGTGAATATGATCAGAAAACTCAATCACAACAAAATTTGTCTACCCGTTCATTTACTGATGAATTCCAGAAGTTTCGTGGTCAAATAGCGCAGACCCAGATTAGATTGCTTCTATATGTATAGGACTGTGCAGAGGAAACACAAAGCATGGCGACTTTTGTCAATTTTGTCGTCTGCTGACGTATTTTAGAACCTGCATGGTCAAGCGGTTTTGATCCAGACTAGACTGCTTCTGTAAGTGAACGAATATGACCAGGAAACATCAGTATAATGGGTCAGCGACTTTGACGTCCGCTGACGTATTTTATGAGTTTCAGGATCAAGTATTGCGTATCCAAAGTAGGTAGCTTTTGTCAATCAACAAGAATATGCAGAAAACGCACATTTTAACGAATGTTATCGACCATGTCGTCTGCTGACGTATATTAGAAGCTGCTTGGTCAAAAGGTGTTGGTCCAGATTAGACTGCTTCTGTAAGTGAGTGAATATGACCAGGAAACGTCAGTATTAATAAGCAGTCGACCTGACGTCCGCTGACGAATTTTAGGAGCTTCGTGGTCGAAAATTGCGTATCTGAGTTAGGTTGATTTTGTAAACTAAAGACAATTTGACAGGAAACGCAAATTTTGACGAATTTTGACAACTTTGTCGTTTGCTGAAGTATTCTAGAAGCTAATGTGTGCTTAAATAGTGTGAATCCAGACTAGACTGCTTCTGAAATAAACGAATATGACCAGTCTACGTCAATCACAATGGGTTGTCGACTCTGACGTCCGCTGACGTGTTTAGGAGCGTCATGGTCGAATAGTGCGTATCCAAGCTAAGTTGATTTGAAATCAAGATAAAGTTATGACAGGAAACGCAAATTTTGACAAATGGCGTCGACCCTGTAGTCCACTGGTATATTTTTAACATAAGTTTCTTGGTTAACAAGTTATTGGGCTAAATAGAACCGTTATTTTGTCATAGTGCTCAATATGTACTAAATATGTCATGTTTGATGCTGAGTTCTTTGTGGAGATTAATGGCTCTCCTGTTTAACTTTACAATCTCTTTCAATGTGTTATCCAATATGATTGTTTTGGTCAGCAAAATGAGTACTCCCAACTCTTGGCCACACCGTTTCCGGGGCCACTGTTAACGAGTTCCTACTATGGGCATAATCTGGGTGCCTAAAACATATAGTTATAAGAGGGGGGTGTGTAGGCCTCTCGAAGAAGAGAGCTCATTTTGCCTAGGATTATCCACACGCCCAGTTAGTGAAATAGTCCCGGTTTGTCTAAACCCAAGGTTTTTAGTTCTCATTACTTTGTTGTGATGAGGTTTCTAGAGAAGTAGCTTTCGTTTTTAATAGCTTTAAGTGTTGCTTATTTCGGTGGTAGAATACCTCTATTGTACATGTGTATCAGCATGTCGTGTACAACACACATTTGTACTAAACAGCTCTTCACGAGCGTGTTTACTATGTTGTTTCTATAATAGAAACTTACTCGTGTATGTCTCTATCCCCAGCAGACAATAGCCAGGTCTGCAAGAACGCGTTTTCGAGAAGAAAACTTCTCTTCTTCAGTTGCTAATAAAGACACACCGAATGAGTGCTCAAAAAACAAGTGAATATGATCAGTAAATGTCACAATCACGCACTCAATTTCGCTTTTGTTTTTGCGCCGTTTATAGGTGTAAGTATGTGTGTTATGGAAATAACACGTATATTTTTGTAGCAAAGATCAGTTGTGTTTCACCAATGAGCAGTCTGATCAGAGTTTGCCATACTATGAGTGATGAAAACCACTAGCGTATCTGATGGTAGACCCGTGAAAGGTATGGCTTCTGACTGTTGGTAAACTACACATAGTTGTGTTTATTAACTGATTTTAGAAGCTGTCAGGTTGGTACTGACTGTAATTTGCTTCTGCAATACGCTGGGGTTGGTACCCAGTGCGTATGCTCAGTATATGCTGGGGTTGGTACCCAGTGAGCTATGCTCAGTATATGCTGGGGTTGGTACCCAGAGAGCTTTATGTCAGTGCTCTGTTTCAAATAAGAACTTTCAAAAGAAAGTCTAAAACATCGCAATATTCTTTCAGTAAGAATAAGCGTGTGATCAAGCCAAAGTCAAAACTCTAGCTGGCCACTAACGATCTTTGCCTCCTGTGTTATATTTGTTAATTAACCATGTTGGCGCCTTCTCTGATCTCTATTAATTACACAGGTTCGGACAGACCAAACAACCACGTGGGGTACTCAGCAGTTAGTCACGCATCAAATGATTATACCGTACAACCCATAATTCTCCTAATAAGTTCGTCTTGTTTTCTCCTGATAAGTAGCATGTATTACATGCGATGTTTGATCCTAATAAATAAGTGAATATGATCAGAAAACTCAATCACAACAAAATTTGTCTACCCGTTCATTTACTGATGAATTCCAGAAGTTTCGTGGTCAAATAGCGCAGACCCAGATTAGATTGCTTCTATATGTATAGGACTGTGCAGAGGAAACACAAAGCATGGCGACTTTTGTCAATTTTGTCGTCTGCTGACGTATTTTAGAACCTGCATGGTCAAGCGGTTTTGATCCAGACTAGACTGCTTCTGTAAGTGAACGAATATGACCAGGAAACATCAGTATAATGGGTCAGCGACTTTGACGTCCGCTGACGTATTTTATGAGTTTCAGGATCAAGTATTGCGTATCCAAAGTAGGTAGCTTTTGTCAATCAACAAGAATATGCAGAAAACGCACATTTTAACGAATGTTATCGACCATGTCGTCTGCTGACGTATATTAGAAGCTGCTTGGTCAAAAGGTGTTGACCAGGAAACATCAGTATTAATAAGCAGTCGACCTGACGTCCGCTGACGAATTTTAGGAGCTTCGTGGTCGAAAATTGCGTATCTGAGTTAGGTTGATTTTGTAAACTAAAGACAATTTGACAGGAAACGCAAATTTTGACGAATTTTGACAACTTTGTCGTTTGCTGAAGTATTCTAGAAGCTAATGTGTGCTTAAATAGTGTGAATCCAGACTAGACTGCTTCTGAAATAAACGAATATGACCAGTCTACGTCAATCACAATGGGTTGTCGACTCTGACGTCCGCTGACGTGTTTAGGAGCGTCATGGTCGAATAGTGCGTATCCAAGCTAAGTTGATTTGAAATCAAGATAAAGTTATGACAGGAAACGCAAATTTTGACAAATGGCGTCGACCCTGTAGTCCACTGGTATATTTTTAACATAAGTTTCTTGGTTAACAAGTTATTGGGCTAAATAGAACCGTTATTTTGTCATAGTGCTCAATATGTACTAAATATGTCATGTTTGATGCTGAGTTCTTTGTGGAGATTAATGGCTCTCCTGTTTAACTTTACAATCTCTTTCAATGTGTTATCCAATATGATTGTTTTGGTCAGCAAAATGAGTACTCCCAACTCTTGGCCACACCGTTTCCAGGGCCACTGTTAACGAGTTCCTACTATGGGCATAATCTGGGTGCCTAAAACATATAGTTATAAGAGGGGGGTGTGTAGGCCTCTCGAAGAAGAGAGCTCATTTTGCCTAGGATTATCCACACGCCCAGTTAGTGAAATAGTCCCGGTTTGTCTAAACCCAAGGTTTTTAGTTCTCATTACTTTGTTGTGATGAGGTTTCTAGAGAAGTAGCTTTCGTTTTTAATAGCTTTAAGTGTTGCTTATTTCGGTGGTAGAATACCTCTATTGTACATGTGTATCAGCATGTCGTGTACAACACACATTTGTACTAAACAGCTCTTCACGAGCGTGTTTACTATGTTGTTTCTATAATAGAAACTTACTCGTGTATGTCTCTATCCCCAGCAGACAATAGCCAGGTCTGCAAGAACGCGTTTTCGAGAAGAAAACTTCTCTTCTTCAGTTGCTAATAAAGACACACCGAATGAGTGCTCAAAAAACAAGTGAATATGATCAGTAAATGTCACAATCACGCACTCAATTTCGCTTTTGTTTTTGCGCCGTTTATAGGTGTAAGTATGTGTGTTATGGAAATAACACGTATATTTTTGTAGCAAAGATCAGTTGTGTTTCACCAATGAGCAGTCTGATCAGAGTTTGCCATACTATGAGTGATGAAAACCACTAGCGTATCTGATGGTAGACCCGTGAAAGGTATGGGTTCTGACTGTTGGTAAACTACACATAGTTGTGTTTATTAACTGATTTTAGAAGCTGTCAGGTTGGTACTGACTGTAATTTGCTTCTGCAATACGCTGGGGTTGGTACCCAGTGCGTATGCTCAGTATATGCTGGGGTTGGTACCCAGTGAGCTATGCTCAGTATATGCTGGGGTTGGTACCCAGAGAGCTTTATGTCAGTGCTCTGTTTCAAATAAGAACTTTCAAAAGAAAGTCTAAAACATCGCAATATTCTTTCAGTAAGAATAAGCGTGTGATCAAGCCAAAGTCAAAACTCTAGCTGGCCACTAACGATCTTTGCCTCCTGTGTTATATTTGTTAATTAACCATGTTGGCGCCTTCTCTGATCTCTATTAATTACACAGGTTCGGACAGACCAAACAACCACGTGGGGTACTCAGCAGTTAGTCACGCATCAAATGATTATACCGTACAACCCATAATTCTCCTAATAAGTTCGTCTTGTTTTCTCCTGATAAGTAGCATGTATTACATGCGATGTTTGATCCTAATAAATAAGTGAATATGATCAGAAAACTCAATCACAACAAAATTTGTCTACCCGTTCATTTACTGATGAATTCCAGAAGTTTCGTGGTCAAATAGCGCAGACCCAGATTAGATTGCTTCTATATGTATAGGACTGTGCAGAGGAAACACAAAGCATGGCGACTTTTGTCAATTTTGTCGTCTGCTGACGTATTTTAGAACCTGCATGGTCAAGCGGTTTTGATCCAGACTAGACTGCTTCTGTAAGTGAACGAATATGACCAGGAAACATCAGTATAATGGGTCAGTGACTTTGACGTCCGCTGACGTATTTTATGAGTTTCAGGATCAAGTATTGCGTATCCAAAGTAGGTAGCTTTTGTCAATCAACAAGAATATGCAGAAAACGCACATTTTAACGAATGTTATCGACCATGTCGTCTGCTGACGTATATTAGAAGCTGCTTGGTCAAAAGGTGTTGGTCCAGATTAGACTGCTTCTGTAAGTGAGTGAATATGACCAGGAAACGTCAGTATTAATAAGCAGTCGACCTGACGTCCGCTGACGAATTTTAGGAGCTTCGTGGTCGAAAATTGCGTATCTGAGTTAGGTTGATTTTGTAAACTAAAGACAATTTGACAGGAAACGCAAATTTTGACGAATTTTGACAACTTTGTCGTTTGCTGAAGTATTCTAGAAGCTAATGTGTGCTTAAATAGTGTGAATCCAGACTAGACTGCTTCTGAAATAAACGAATATGACCAGTCTACGTCAATCACAATGGGTTGTCGACTCTGACGTCCGCTGACGTGTTTAGGAGCGTCATGGTCGAATAGTGCGTATCCAAGCTAAGTTGATTTGAAATCAAGATAAAGTTATGACAGGAAACGCAAATTTTGACAAATGGCGTCGACCCTGTAGTCCACTGGTATATTTTAACATAAGTTTCTTGGTTAACAAGTTATTGGGCTAAATAGAACCGTTATTTTGTCATAGTGCTCAATATGTACTAAATATGTCATGTTTGATGCTGAGTTCTTTGTGGAGATTAATGGCTCTCCTGTTTAACTTTACAATCTCTTTCAATGTGTTATCCAATATGATTGTTTTGGTCAGCAAAATGAGTACTCCCAACTCTTGGCCACACCGTTTCCGGGGCCACTGTTAACGAGTTCCTACTATGGGCATAATCTGGGTGCCTAAAACATATAGTTATAAGAGGGGGGTGTGTAGGCCTCTCGAAGAAGAGAGCTCATTTTGCCTAGGATTATCCACACGCCCAGTTAGTGAAATAGTCCCGGTTTGTCTAAACCCAAGGTTTTTAGTTCTCATTACTTTGTTGTGATGAGGTTTCTAGAGAAGTAGCTTTCGTTTTTAATAGCTTTAAGTGTTGCTTATTTCGGTGGTAGAATACCTCTATTGTACATGTGTATCAGCATGTCGTGTACAACACACATTTGTACTAAACAGCTCTTCACGAGCGTGTTTACTATGTTGTTTCTATAATAGAAACTTACTCGTGTATGTCTCTATCCCCAGCAGACAATAGCCAGGTCTGCAAGAACGCGTTTTCGAGAAGAAAACTTCTCTTCTTCAGTTGCTAATAAAGACACACCGAATGAGTGCTCAAAAAACAAGTGAATATGATCAGTAAATGTCACAATCACGCACTCAATTTCGCTTTTGTTTTTGCGCCGTTTATAGGTGTAAGTATGTGTGTTATGGAAATAACACGTATATTTTTGTAGCAAAGATCAGTTGTGTTTCACCAATGAGCAGTCTGATCAGAGTTTGCCATACTATGAGTGATGAAAACCACTAGCGTATCTGATGGTAGACCCGTGAAAGGTATGGGTTCTGACTGTTGGTAAACTACACATAGTTGTGTTTATTAACTGATTTTAGAAGCTGTCAGGTTGGTACTGACTGTAATTTGCTTCTGCAATACGCTGGGGTTGGTACCCAGTGCGTATGCTCAGTATATGCTGGGGTTGGTACCCAGTGAGCTATGCTCAGTATATGCTGGGGTTGGTACCCAGAGAGCTTTATGTCAGTGCTCTGTTTCAAATAAGAACTTTCAAAAGAAAGTCTAAAACATCGCAATATTCTTTCAGTAAGAATAAGCGTGTGATCAAGCCAAAGTCAAAACTCTAGCTGGCCACTAACGATCTTTGCCTCCTGTGTTATATTTGTTAATTAACCATGTTGGCGCCTTCTCTGATCTCTATTAATTACACAGGTTCGGACAGACCAAACAACCACGTGGGGTACTCAGCAGTTAGTCACGCATCAAATGATTATACCGTACAACCCATAATTCTCCTAATAAGTTCGTCTTGTTTTCTCCTGATAAGTAGCATGTATTACATGCGATGTTTGATCCTAATAAATAAGTGAATATGATCAGAAAACTCAATCACAACAAAATTTGTCTACCCGTTCATTTACTGATGAATTCCAGAAGTTTCGTGGTCAAATAGCGCAGACCCAGATTAGATTGCTTCTATATGTATAGGACTGTGCAGAGGAAACACAAAGCATGGCGACTTTTGTCAATTTTGTCGTCTGCTGACGTATTTTAGAACCTGCATGGTCAAGCGGTTTTGATCCAGACTAGACTGCTTCTGTAAGTGAACGAATATGACCAGGAAACATCAGTATAATGGGTCAGCGACTTTGACGTCCGCTGACGTATTTTATGAGTTTCAGGATCAAGTATTGCGTATCCAAAGTAGGTAGCTTTTGTCAATCAACAAGAATATGCAGAAAACGCACATTTTAACGAATGTTATCGACCATGTCGTCTGCTGACGTATATTAGAAGCTGCTTGGTCAAAAGGTGTTGGTCCAGATTAGACTGCTTCTGTAAGTGAGTGAATATGACCAGGAAACGTCAGTATTAATAAGCAGTCGACCTGACGTCCGCTGACGAATTTTAGGAGCTTCGTGGTCGAAAATTGCGTATCTGAGTTAGGTTGATTTTGTAAACTAAAGACAATTTGACAGGAAACGCAAATTTTGACGAATTTTGACAACTTTGTCGTTTGCTGAAGTATTCTAGAAGCTAATGTGTGCTTAAATAGTGTGAATCCAGACTAGACTGCTTCTGAAATAAACGAATATGACCAGTCTACGTCAATCACAATGGGTTGTCGACTCTGACGTCCGCTGACGTGTTTAGGAGCGTCATGGTCGAATAGTGCGTATCCAAGCTAAGTTGATTTGAAATCAAGATAAAGTTATGACAGGAAACGCAAATTTTGACAAATGGCGTCGACCCTGTAGTCCACTGGTATATTTTTAACATAAGTTTCTTGGTTAACAAGTTATTGGGCTAAATAGAACCGTTATTTTGTCATAGTGCTCAATATGTACTAAATATGTCATGTTTGATGCTGAGTTCTTTGTGGAGATTAATGGCTCTCCTGTTTAACTTTACAATCTCTTTCAATGTGTTATCCAATATGATTGTTTTGGTCAGCAAAATGAGTACTCCCAACTCTTGGCCACACCGTTTCCGGGGCCACTGTTAACGAGTTCCTACTATGGGCATAATCTGGGTGCCTAAAACATATAGTTATAAGAGGGGGGTGTGTAGGCCTCTCGAAGAAGAGAGCTCATTTTGCCTAGGATTATCCACACGCCCAGTTAGTGAAATAGTCCCGGTTTGTCTAAACCCAAGGTTTTTAGTTCTCATTACTTTGTTGTGATGAGGTTTCTAGAGAAGTAGCTTTCGTTTTTAATAGCTTTAAGTGTTGCTTATTTCGGTGGTAGAATACCTCTATTGTACATGTGTATCAGCATGTCGTGTACAACACACATTTGTACTAAACAGCTCTTCACGAGCGTGTTTACTATGTTGTTTCTATAATAGAAACTTACTCGTGTATGTCTCTATCCCCAGCAGACAATAGCCAGGTCTGCAAGAACGCGTTTTCGAGAAGAAAACTTCTCTTCTTCAGTTGCTAATAAAGACACACCGAATGAGTGCTCAAAAAACAAGTGAATATGATCAGTAAATGTCACAATCACGCACTCAATTTCGCTTTTGTTTTTGCGCCGTTTATAGGTGTAAGTATGTGTGTTATGGAAATAACACGTATATTTTTGTAGCAAAGATCAGTTGTGTTTCACCAATGAGCAGTCTGATCAGAGTTTGCCATACTATGAGTGATGAAAACCACTAGCGTATCTGATGGTAGACCCGTGAAAGGTATGGGTTCTGACTGTTGGTAAACTACACATAGTTGTGTTTATTAACTGATTTTAGAAGCTGTCAGGTTGGTACTGACTGTAATTTGCTTCTGCAATACGCTGGGGTTGGTACCCAGTGCGTATGCTCAGTATATGCTGGGGTTGGTACCCAGTGAGCTATGCTCAGTATATGCTGGGGTTGGTACCCAGAGAGCTTTATGTCAGTGCTCTGTTTCAAATAAGAACTTTCAAAAGAAAGTCTAAAACATCGCAATATTCTTTCAGTAAGAATAAGCGTGTGATCAAGCCAAAGTCAAAACTCTAGCTGGCCACTAACGATCTTTGCCTCCTGTGTTATATTTGTTAATTAACCATGTTGGCGCCTTCTCTGATCTCTATTAATTACACAGGTTCGGACAGACCAAACAACCACGTGGGGTACTCAGCAGTTAGTCACGCATCAAATGATTATACCGTACAACCCATAATTCTCCTAATAAGTTCGTCTTGTTTTCTCCTGATAAGTAGCATGTATTACATGCGATGTTTGATCCTAATAAATAAGTGAATATGATCAGAAAACTCAATCACAACAAAATTTGTCTACCCGTTCATTTACTGATGAATTCCAGAAGTTTCGTGGTCAAATAGCGCAGACCCAGATTAGATTGCTTCTATATGTATAGGACTGTGCAGAGGAAACACAAAGCATGGCGACTTTTGTCAATTTTGTCGTCTGCTGACGTATTTTAGAACCTGCATGGTCAAGCGGTTTTGATCCAGACTAGACTGCTTCTGTAAGTGAACGAATATGACCAGGAAACATCAGTATAATGGGTCAGCGACTTTGACGTCCGCTGACGTATTTTATGAGTTTCAGGATCAAGTATTGCGTATCCAAAGTAGGTAGCTTTTGTCAATCAACAAGAATATGCAGAAAACGCACATTTTAACGAATGTTATCGACCATGTCGTCTGCTGACGTATATTAGAAGCTGCTTGGTCAAAAGGTGTTGGTCCAGATTAGACTGCTTCTGTAAGTGAGTGAATATGACCAGGAAACGTCAGTATTAATAAGCAGTCGACCTGACGTCCGCTGACGAATTTTAGGAGCTTCGTGGTCGAAAATTGCGTATCTGAGTTAGGTTGATTTTGTAAACTAAAGACAATTTGACAGGAAACGCAAATTTTGACGAATTTTGACAACTTTGTCGTTTGCTGAAGTATTCTAGAAGCTAATGTGTGCTTAAATAGTGTGAATCCAGACTAGACTGCTTCTGAAATAAACGAATATGACCAGTCTACGTCAATCACAATGGGTTGTCGACTCTGACGTCCGCTGACGTGTTTAGGAGCGTCATGGTCGAATAGTGCGTATCCAAGCTAAGTTGATTTGAAATCAAGATAAAGTTATGACAGGAAACGCAAATTTTGACAAATGGCGTCGACCCTGTAGTCCACTGGTATATTTTTAACATAAGTTTCTTGGTTAACAAGTTATTGGGCTAAATAGAACCGTTATTTTGTCATAGTGCTCAATATGTACTAAATATGTCATGTTTGATGCTGAGTTCTTTGTGGAGATTAATGGCTCTCCTGTTTAACTTTACAATCTCTTTCAATGTGTTATCCAATATGATTGTTTTGGTCAGCAAAATGAGTACTCCCAACTCTTGGCCACACCGTTTCCGGGGCCACTGTTAACGAGTTCCTACTATGGGCATAATCTGGGTGCCTAAAACATATAGTTATAAGAGGGGGGTGTGTAGGCCTCTCGAAGAAGAGAGCTCATTTTGCCTAGGATTATCCACACGCCCAGTTAGTGAAATAGTCCCGGTTTGTCTAAACCCAAGGTTTTTAGTTCTCATTACTTTGTTGTGATGAGGTTTCTAGAGAAGTAGCTTTCGTTTTTAATAGCTTTAAGTGTTGCTTATTTCGGTGGTAGAATACCTCTATTGTACATGTGTATCAGCATGTCGTGTACAACACACATTTGTACTAAACAGCTCTTCACGAGCGTGTTTACTATGTTGTTTCTATAATAGAAACTTACTCGTGCATGTCTCTATCCCCAGCAGACAATAGCCAGGTCTGCAAGAACGCGTTTTCGAGAAGAAAACTTCTCTTCTTCAGTTGCTAATAAAGACACACCGAATGAGTGCTCAAAAAACAAGTGAATATGATCAGTAAATGTCACAATCACGCACTCAATTTCGCTTTTGTTTTTGCGCCGTTTATAGGTGTAAGTATGTGTGTTATGGAAATAACACGTATATTTTTGTAGCAAAGATCAGTTGTGTTTCACCAATGAGCAGTCTGATCAGAGTTTGCCATACTATGAGTGATGAAAACCACTAGCGTATCTGATGGTAGACCCGTGAAAGGTATGGGTTCTGACTGTTGGTAAACTACACATAGTTGTGTTTATTAACTGATTTTAGAAGCTGTCAGGTTGGTACTGACTGTAATTTGCTTCTGCAATACGCTGGGGTTGGTACCCAGTGCGTATGCTCAGTATATGCTGGGGTTGGTACCCAGTGAGCTATGCTCAGTATATGCTGGGGTTGGTACCCAGAGAGCTTTATGTCAGTGCTCTGTTTCAAATAAGAACTTTCAAAAGAAAGTCTAAAACATCGCAATATTCTTTCAGTAAGAATAAGCGTGTGATCAAGCCAAAGTCAAAACTCTAGCTGGCCACTAACGATCTTTGCCTCCTGTGTTATATTTGTTAATTAACCATGTTGGCGCCTTCTCTGATCTCTATTAATTACACAGGTTCGGACAGACCAAACAACCACGTGGGGTACTCAGCAGTTAGTCACGCATCAAATGATTATACCGTACAACCCATAATTCTCCTAATAAGTTCGTCTTGTTTTCTCCTGATAAGTAGCATGTATTACATGCGATGTTTGATCCTAATAAATAAGTGAATATGATCAGAAAACTCAATCACAACAAAATTTGTCTACCCGTTCATTTACTGATGAATTCCAGAAGTTTCGTGGTCAAATAGCGCAGACCCAGATTAGATTGCTTCTATATGTATAGGACTGTGCAGAGGAAACACAAAGCATGGCGACTTTTGTCAATTTTGTCGTCTGCTGACGTATTTTAGAACCTGCATGGTCAAGCGGTTTTGATCCAGACTAGACTGCTTCTGTAAGTGAACGAATATGACCAGGAAACATCAGTATAATGGGTCAGCGACTTTGACGTCCGCTGACGTATTTTATGAGTTTCAGGATCAAGTATTGCGTATCCAAAGTAGGTAGCTTTTGTCAATCAACAAGAATATGCAGAAAACGCACATTTTAACGAATGTTATCGACCATGTCGTCTGCTGACGTATATTAGAAGCTGCTTGGTCAAAAGGTGTTGGTCCAGATTAGACTGCTTCTGTAAGTGAGTGAATATGACCAGGAAACGTCAGTATTAATAAGCAGTCGACCTGACGTCCGCTGACGAATTTTAGGAGCTTCGTGGTCGAAAATTGCGTATCTGAGTTAGGTTGATTTTGTAAACTAAAGACAATTTGACAGGAAACGCAAATTTTGACGAATTTTGACAACTTTGTCGTTTGCTGAAGTATTCTAGAAGCTAATGTGTGCTTAAATAGTGTGAATCCAGACTAGACTGCTTCTGAAATAAACGAATATGACCAGTCTACGTCAATCACAATGGGTTGTCGACTCTGACGTCCGCTGACGTGTTTAGGAGCGTCATGGTCGAATAGTGCGTATCCAAGCTAAGTTGATTTGAAATCAAGATAAAGTTATGACAGGAAACGCAAATTTTGACAAATGGCGTCGACCCTGTAGTCCACTGGTATATTTTTAACATAAGTTTCTTGGTTAACAAGTTATTGGGCTAAATAGAACCGTTATTTTGTCATAGTGCTCAATATGTACTAAATATGTCATGTTTGATGCTGAGTTCTTTGTGGAGATTAATGGCTCTCCTGTTTAACTTTACAATCTCTTTCAATGTGTTATCCAATATGATTGTTTTGGTCAGCAAAATGAGTACTCCCAACTCTTGGCCACACCGTTTCCGGGGCCACTGTTAACGAGTTCCTACTATGGGCATAATCTGGGTGCCTAAAACATATAGTTATAAGAGGGGGGTGTGTAGGCCTCTCGAAGAAGAGAGCTCATTTTGCCTAGGATTATCCACACGCCCAGTTAGTGAAATAGTCCCGGTTTGTCTAAACCCAAGGTTTTTAGTTCTCATTACTTTGTTGTGATGAGGTTTCTAGAGAAGTAGCTTTCGTTTTTAATAGCTTTAAGTGTTGCTTATTTCGGTGGTAGAATACCTCTATTGTACATGTGTATCAGCATGTCGTGTACAACACACATTTGTACTAAACAGCTCTTCACGAGCGTGTTTACTATGTTGTTTCTATAATAGAAACTTACTCGTGTATGTCTCTATCCCCAGCAGACAATAGCCAGGTCTGCAAGAACGCGTTTTCGAGAAGAAAACTTCTCTTCTTCAGTTGCTAATAAAGACACACCGAATGAGTGCTCAAAAAACAAGTGAATATGATCAGTAAATGTCACAATCACGCACTCAATTTCGCTTTTGTTTTTGCGCCGTTTATAGGTGTAAGTATGTGTGTTATGGAAATAACACGTATATTTTTGTAGCAAAGATCAGTTGTGTTTCACCAATGAGCAGTCTGATCAGAGTTTGCCATACTATGAGTGATGAAAACCACTAGCGTATCTGATGGTAGACCCGTGAAAGGTATGGGTTCTGACTGTTGGTAAACTACACATAGTTGTGTTTATTAACTGATTTTAGAAGCTGTCAGGTTGGTACTGACTGTAATTTGCTTCTGCAATACGCTGGGGTTGGTACCCAGTGCGTATGCTCAGTATATGCTGGGGTTGGTACCCAGTGAGCTATGCTCAGTATATGCTGGGGTTGGTACCCAGAGAGCTTTATGTCAGTGCTCTGTTTCAAATAAGAACTTTCAAAAGAAAGTCTAAAACATCGCAATATTCTTTCAGTAAGAATAAGCGTGTGATCAAGCCAAAGTCAAAACTCTAGCTGGCCACTAACGATCTTTGCCTCCTGTGTTATATTTGTTAATTAACCATGTTGGCGCCTTCTCTGATCTCTATTAATTACACAGGTTCGGACAGACCAAACAACCACGTGGGGTACTCAGCAGTTAGTCACGCATCAAATGATTATACCGTACAACCCATAATTCTCCTAATAAGTTCGTCTTGTTTTCTCCTGATAAGTAGCATGTATTACATGCGATGTTTGATCCTAATAAATAAGTGAATATGATCAGAAAACTCAATCACAACAAAATTTGTCTACCCGTTCATTTACTGATGAATTCCAGAAGTTTCGTGGTCAAATAGCGCAGACCCAGATTAGATTGCTTCTATATGTATAGGACTGTGCAGAGGAAACACAAAGCATGGCGACTTTTGTCAATTTTGTCGTCTGCTGACGTATTTTAGAACCTGCATGGTCAAGCGGTTTTGATCCAGACTAGACTGCTTCTGTAAGTGAACGAATATGACCAGGAAACATCAGTATAATGGGTCAGCGACTTTGACGTCCGCTGACGTATTTTATGAGTTTCAGGATCAAGTATTGCGTATCCAAAGTAGGTAGCTTTTGTCAATCAACAAGAATATGCAGAAAACGCACATTTTAACGAATGTTATCGACCATGTCGTCTGCTGACGTATATTAGAAGCTGCTTGGTCAAAAGGTGTTGGTCCAGATTAGACTGCTTCTGTAAGTGAGTGAATATGACCAGGAAACGTCAGTATTAATAAGCAGTCGACCTGACGTCCGCTGACGAATTTTAGGAGCTTCGTGGTCGAAAATTGCGTATCTGAGTTAGGTTGACTTTGTAAACTAAAGACAATTTGACAGGAAACGCAAATTTTGACGAATTTTGACAACTTTGTCGTTTGCTGAAGTATTCTAGAAGCTAATGTGTGCTTAAATAGTGTGAATCCAGACTAGACTGCTTCTGAAATAAACGAATATGACCAGTCTACGTCAATCACAATGGGTTGTCGACTCTGACGTCCGCTGACGTGTTTAGGAGCGTCATGGTCGAATAGTGCGTATCCAAGCTAAGTTGATTTGAAATCAAGATAAAGTTATGACAGGAAACGCAAATTTTGACAAATGGCGTCGACCCTGTAGTCCACTGGTATATTTTTAACATAAGTTTCTTGGTTAACAAGTTATTGGGCTAAATAGAACCGTTATTTTGTCATAGTGCTCAATATGTACTAAATATGTCATGTTTGATGCTGAGTTCTTTGTGGAGATTAATGGCTCTCCTGTTTAACTTTACAATCTCTTTCAATGTGTTATCCAATATGATTGTTTTGGTCAGCAAAATGAGTACTCCCAACTCTTGGCCACACCGTTTCCGGGGCCACTGTTAACGAGTTCCTACTATGGGCATAATCTGGGTGCCTAAAACATATAGTTATAAGAGGGGGGTGTGTAGGCCTCTCGAAGAAGAGAGCTCATTTTGCCTAGGATTATCCACACGCCCAGTTAGTGAAATAGTCCCGGTTTGTCTAAACCCAAGGTTTTTAGTTCTCATTACTTTGTTGTGATGAGGTTTCTAGAGAAGTAGCTTTCGTTTTTAATAGCTTTAAGTGTTGCTTATTTCGGTGGTAGAATACCTCTATTGTACATGTGTATCAGCATGTCGTGTACAACACACATTTGTACTAAACAGCTCTTCACGAGCGTGTTTACTATGTTGTTTCTATAATAGAAACTTACTCGTGTATGTCTCTATCCCCAGCAGACAATAGCCAGGTCTGCAAGAACGCGTTTTCGAGAAGAAAACTTCTCTTCTTCAGTTGCTAATAAAGACACACCGAATGAGTGCTCAAAAAACAAGTGAATATGATCAGTAAATGTCACAATCACGCACTCAATTTCGCTTTTGTTTTTGCGCCGTTTATAGGTGTAAGTATGTGTGTTATGGAAATAACACGTATATTTTTGTAGCAAAGATCAGTTGTGTTTCACCAATGAGCAGTCTGATCAGAGTTTGCCATACTATGAGTGATGAAAACCACTAGCGTATCTGATGGTAGACCCGTGAAAGGTATGGGTTCTGACTGTTGGTAAACTACACATAGTTGTGTTTATTAACTGATTTTAGAAGCTGTCAGGTTGGTACTGACTGTAATTTGCTTCTGCAATACGCTGGGGTTGGTACCCAGTGCGTATGCTCAGTATATGCTGGGGTTGGTACCCAGTGAGCTATGCTCAGTATATGCTGGGGTTGGTACCCAGAGAGCTTTATGTCAGTGCTCTGTTTCAAATAAGAACTTTCAAAAGAAAGTCTAAAACATCGCAATATTCTTTCAGTAAGAATAAGCGTGTGATCAAGCCAAAGTCAAAACTCTAGCTGGCCACTAACGATCTTTGCCTCCTGTGTTATATTTGTTAATTAACCATGTTGGCGCCTTCTCTGATCTCTATTAATTACACAGGTTCGGACAGACCAAACAACCACGTGGGGTACTCAGCAGTTAGTCACGCATCAAATGATTATACCGTACAACCCATAATTCTCCTAATAAGTTCGTCTTGTTTTCTCCTGATAAGTAGCATGTATTACATGCGATGTTTGATCCTAATAAATAAGTGAATATGATCAGAAAACTCAATCACAACAAAATTTGTCTACCCGTTCATTTACTGATGAATTCCAGAAGTTTCGTGGTCAAATAGCGCAGACCCAGATTAGATTGCTTCTATATGTATAGGACTGTGCAGAGGAAACACAAAGCATGGCGACTTTTGTCAATTTTGTCGTCTGCTGACGTATTTTAGAACCTGCATGGTCAAGCGGTTTTGATCCAGACTAGACTGCTTCTGTAAGTGAACGAATATGACCAGGAAACATCAGTATAATGGGTCAGCGACTTTGACGTCCGCTGACGTATTTTATGAGTTTCAGGATCAAGTATTGCGTATCCAAAGTAGGTAGCTTTTGTCAATCAACAAGAATATGCAGAAAACGCACATTTTAACGAATGTTATCGACCATGTCGTCTGCTGACGTATATTAGAAGCTGCTTGGTCAAAAGGTGTTGGTCCAGATTAGACTGCTTCTGTAAGTGAGTGAATATGACCAGGAAACGTCAGTATTAATAAGCAGTCGACCTGACGTCCGCTGACGAATTTTAGGAGCTTCGTGGTCGAAAATTGCGTATCTGAGTTAGGTTGATTTTGTAAACTAAAGACAATTTGACAGGAAACGCAAATTTTGACGAATTTTGACAACTTTGTCGTTTGCTGAAGTATTCTAGAAGCTAATGTGTGCTTAAATAGTGTGAATCCAGACTAGACTGCTTCTGAAATAAACGAATATGACCAGTCTACGTCAATCACAATGGGTTGTCGACTCTGACGTCCGCTGACGTGTTTAGGAGCGTCATGGTCGAATAGTGCGTATCCAAGCTAAGTTGATTTGAAATCAAGATAAAGTTATGACAGGAAACGCAAATTTTGACAAATGGCGTCGACCCTGTAGTCCACTGGTATATTTTTAACATAAGTTTCTTGGTTAACAAGTTATTGGGCTAAATAGAACCGTTATTTTGTCATAGTGCTCAATATGTACTAAATATGTCATGTTTGATGCTGAGTTCTTTGTGGAGATTAATGGCTATCCTGTTTAACTTTACAATCTCTTTCAATGTGTTATCCAATATGACTGTTTTGGTCAGCAAAATGAGTACTCCCAACTCTTGGCCACACCGTTTCCGGGGCCACTGTTAACGAGTTCCTACTATGGGCATAATCTGGGTGCCTAAAACATATAGTTATAAGAGGGGGGGGGGGTGTAGGCCTCTCGAAGAAGAGAGCTCATTTTGCCTAGGATTATCCACACGCCCAGTTAGTGAAATAGTCCCGGTTTGTCTAAACCCAAGGTTTTTAGTTCTCATTACTTTGTTGTGATGAGGTTTCTAGAGAAGTAGCTTTCGTTTTTAATAGCTTTAAGTGTTGCTTATTTCGGTGGTAGAATACCTCTATTGTACATGTGTATCAGCATGTCGTGTACAACACACATTTGTACTAAACAGCTCTTCACGAGCGTGTTTACTATGTTGTTTCTATAATAGAAACTTACTCGTGTATGTCTCTATCCCCAGCAGACAATAGCCAGGTCTGCAAGAACGCGTTTTCGAGAAGAAAACTTCTCTTCTTCAGTTGCTAATAAAGACACACCGAATGAGTGCTCAAAAAACAAGTGAATATGATCAGTAAATGTCACAATCACGCACTCAATTTCGCTTTTGTTTTTGCGCCGTTTATAGGTGTAAGTATGTGTGTTATGGAAATAACACGTATATTTTTGTAGCAAAGATCAGTTGTGTTTCACCAATGAGCAGTCTGATCAGAGTTTGCCATACTATGAGTGATGAAAACCACTAGCGTATCTGATGGTAGACCCGTGAAAGGTATGGGTTCTGACTGTTGGTAAACTACACATAGTTGTGTTTATTAACTGATTTTAGAAGCTGTCAGGTTGGTACTGACTGTAATTTGCTTCTGCAATACGCTGGGGTTGGTACCCAGTGCGTATGCTCAGTATATGCTGGGGTTGGTACCCAGTGAGCTATGCTCAGTATATGCTGGGGTTGGTACCCAGAGAGCTTTATGTCAGTGCTCTGTTTCAAATAAGAACTTTCAAAAGAAAGTCTAAAACATCGCAATATTCTTTCAGTAAGAATAAGCGTGTGATCAAGCCAAAGTCAAAACTCTAGCTGGCCACTAACGATCTTTGCCTCCTGTGTTATATTTGTTAATTAACCATGTTGGCGCCTTCTCTGATCTCTATTAATTACACAGGTTCGGACAGACCAAACAACCACGTGGGGTACTCAGCAGTTAGTCACGCATCAAATGATTATACCGTACAACCCATAATTCTCCTAATAAGTTCGTCTTGTTTTCTCCTGATAAGTAGCATGTATTACATGCGATGTTTGATCCTAATAAATAAGTGAATATGATCAGAAAACTCAATCACAACAAAATTTGTCTACCCGTTCATTTACTGATGAATTCCAGAAGTTTCGTGGTCAAATAGCGCAGACCCAGATTAGATTGCTTCTATATGTATAGGACTGTGCAGAGGAAACACAAAGCATGGCGACTTTTGTCAATTTTGTCGTCTGCTGACGTATTTTAGAACCTGCATGGTCAAGCGGTTTTGATCCAGACTAGACTGCTTCTGTAAGTGAACGAATATGACCAGGAAACATCAGTATAATGGGTCAGCGACTTTGACGTCCGCTGACGTATTTTATGAGTTTCAGGATCAAGTATTGCGTATCCAAAGTAGGTAGCTTTTGTCAATCAACAAGAATATGCAGAAAACGCACATTTTAACGAATGTTATCGACCATGTCGTCTGCTGACGTATATTAGAAGCTGCTTGGTCAAAAGGTGTTGGTCCAGATTAGACTGCTTCTGTAAGTGAGTGAATATGACCAGGAAACGTCAGTATTAATAAGCAGTCGACCTGACGTCCGCTGACGAATTTTAGGAGCTTCGTGGTCGAAAATTGCGTATCTGAGTTAGGTTGATTTTGTAAACTAAAGACAATTTGACAGGAAACGCAAATTTTGACGAATTTTGACAACTTTGTCGTTTGCTGAAGTATTCTAGAAGCTAATGTGTGCTTAAATAGTGTGAATCCAGACTAGACTGCTTCTGAAATAAACGAATATGACCAGTCTACGTCAATCACAATGGGTTGTCGACTCTGACGTCCGCTGACGTGTTTAGGAGCGTCATGGTCGAATAGTGCGTATCCAAGCTAAGTTGATTTGAAATCAAGATAAAGTTATGACAGGAAACGCAAATTTTGACAAATGGCGTCGACCCTGTAGTCCACTGGTATATTTTTAACATAAGTTTCTTGGTTAACAAGTTATTGGGCTAAATAGAACCGTTATTTTGTCATAGTGCTCAATATGTACTAAATATGTCATGTTTGATGCTGAGTTCTTTGTGGAGATTAATGGCTCTCCTGTTTAACTTTACAATCTCTTTCAATGTGTTATCCAATATGATTGTTTTGGTCAGCAAAATGAGTACTCCCAACTCTTGGCCACACCGTTTCCGGGGCCACTGTTAACGAGTTCCTACTATGGGCATAATCTGGGTGCCTAAAACATATAGTTATAAGAGGGGGGTGTGTAGGCCTCTCGAAGAAGAGAGCTCATTTTGCCTAGGATTATCCACACGCCCAGTTAGTGAAATAGTCCCGGTTTGTCAAAACCCAAGGTTTTTAGTTCTCATTACTTTGTTGTGATGAGGTTTCTAGAGAAGTAGCTTTCGTTTTTAATAGCTTTAAGTGTTGCTTATTTCGGTGGTAGAATACCTCTATTGTACATGTGTATCAGCATGTCGTGTACAACACACATTTGTACTAAACAGCTCTTCACGAGCGTGTTTACTATGTTGTTTCTATAATAGAAACTTACTCGTGCATGTCTCTATCCCCAGCAGACAATAGCCAGGTCTGCAAGAACGCGTTTTCGAGAAGAAAACTTCTCTTCTTCAGTTGCTAATAAAGACACACCGAATGAGTGCTCAAAAAACAAGTGAATATGATCAGTAAATGTCACAATCACGCACTCAATTTCGCTTTTGTTTTTGCGCCGTTTATAGGTGTAAGTATGTGTGTTATGGAAATAACACGTATATTTTTGTAGCAAAGATCAGTTGTGTTTCACCAATGAGCAGTCTGATCAGAGTTTGCCATACTATGAGTGATGAAAACCACTAGCGTATCTGATGGTAGACCCGTGAAAGGTATGGGTTCTGACTGTTGGTAAACTACACATAGTTGTGTTTATTAACTGATTTTAGAAGCTGTCAGGTTGGTACTGACTGTAATTTGCTTCTGCAATACGCTGGGGTTGGTACCCAGTGCGTATGCTCAGTATATGCTGGGGTTGGTACCCAGTGAGCTATGCTCAGTATATGCTGGGGTTGGTACCCAGAGAGCTTTATGTCAGTGCTCTGTTTCAAATAAGAACTTTCAAAAGAAAGTCTAAAACATCGCAATATTCTTTCAGTAAGAATAAGCGTGTGATCAAGCCAAAGTCAAAACTCTAGCTGGCCACTAACGATCTTTGCCTCCTGTGTTATATTTGTTAATTAACCATGTTGGCGCCTTCTCTGATCTCTATTAATTACACAGGTTCGGACAGACCAAACAACCACGTGGGGTACTCAGCAGTTAGTCACGCATCAAATGATTATACCGTACAACCCATAATTCTCCTAATAAGTTCGTCTTGTTTTCTCCTGATAAGTAGCATGTATTACATGCGATGTTTGATCCTAATAAATAAGTGAATATGATCAGAAAACTCAATCACAACAAAATTTGTCTACCCGTTCATTTACTGATGAATTCCAGAAGTTTCGTGGTCAAATAGCGCAGACCCAGATTAGATTGCTTCTATATGTATAGGACTGTGCAGAGGAAACACAAAGCATGGCGACTTTTGTCAATTTTGTCGTCTGCTGACGTATTTTAGAACCTGCATGGTCAAGCGGTTTTGATCCAGACTAGACTGCTTCTGTAAGTGAACGAATATGACCAGGAAACATCAGTATAATGGGTCAGCGACTTTGACGTCCGCTGACGTATTTTATGAGTTTCAGGATCAAGTATTGCGTATCCAAAGTAGGTAGCTTTTGTCAATCAACAAGAATATGCAGAAAACGCACATTTTAACGAATGTTATCGACCATGTCGTCTGCTGACGTATATTAGAAGCTGCTTGGTCAAAAGGTGTTGGTCCAGATTAGACTGCTTCTGTAAGTGAGTGAATATGACCAGGAAACGTCAGTATTAATAAGCAGTCGACCTGACGTCCGCTGACGAATTTTAGGAGCTTCGTGGTCGAAAATTGCGTATCTGAGTTAGGTTGATTTTGTAAACTAAAGACAATTTGACAGGAAACGCAAATTTTGACGAATTTTGACAACTTTGTCGTTTGCTGAAGTATTCTAGAAGCTAATGTGTGCTTAAATAGTGTGAATCCAGACTAGACTGCTTCTGAAATAAACGAATATGACCAGTCTACGTCAATCACAATGGGTTGTCGACTCTGACGTCCGCTGACGTGTTTAGGAGCGTCATGGTCGAATAGTGCGTATCCAAGCTAAGTTGATTTGAAATCAAGATAAAGTTATGACAGGAAACGCAAATTTTGACAAATGGCGTCGACCCTGTAGTCCACTGGTATATTTTTAACATAAGTTTCTTGGTTAACAAGTTATTGGGCTAAATAGAACCGTTATTTTGTCATAGTGCTCAATATGTACTAAATATGTCATGTTTGATGCTGAGTTCTTTGTGGAGATTAATGGCTCTCCTGTTTAACTTTACAATCTCTTTCAATGTGTTATCCAATATGATTGTTTTGGTCAGCAAAATGAGTACTCCCAACTCTTGGCCACACCGTTTCCGGGGCCACTGTTAACGAGTTCCTACTATGGGCATAATCTGGGTGCCTAAAACATATAGTTATAAGAGGGGGGGTGTGTAGGCCTCTCGAAGAAGAGAGCTCATTTTGCCTAGGATTATCCACACGCCCAGTTAGTGAAATAGTCCCGGTTTGTCTAAACCCAAGGTTTTTAGTTCTCATTACTTTGTTGTGATGAGGTTTCTAGAGAAGTAGCTTTCGTTTTTAATAGCTTTAAGTGTTGCTTATTTCGGTGGTAGAATACCTCTATTGTACATGTGTATCAGCATGTCGTGTACAACACACATTTGTACTAAACAGCTCTTCACGAGCGTGTTTACTATGTTGTTTCTATAATAGAAACTTACTCGTGTATGTCTCTATCCCCAGCAGACAATAGCCAGGTCTGCAAGAACGCGTTTTCGAGAAGAAAACTTCTCTTCTTCAGTTGCTAATAAAGACACACCGAATGAGTGCTCAAAAAACAAGTGAATATGATCAGTAAATGTCACAATCACGCACTCAATTTCGCTTTTGTTTTTGCGCCGTTTATAGGTGTAAGTATGTGTGTTATGGAAATAACACGTATATTTTTGTAGCAAAGATCAGTTGTGTTTCACCAATGAGCAGTCTGATCAGAGTTTGCCATACTATGAGTGATGAAAACCACTAGCGTATCTGATGGTAGACCCGTGAAAGGTATGGGTTCTGACTGTTGGTAAACTACACATAGTTGTGTTTATTAACTGATTTTAGAAGCTGTCAGGTTGGTACTGACTGTAATTTGCTTCTGCAATACGCTGGGGTTGGTACCCAGTGCGTATGCTCAGTATATGCTGGGGTTGGTACCCAGTGAGCTATGCTCAGTATATGCTGGGGTTGGTACCCAGAGAGCTTTATGTCAGTGCTCTGTTTCAAATAAGAACTTTCAAAAGAAAGTCTAAAACATCGCAATATTCTTTCAGTAAGAATAAGCGTGTGATCAAGCCAAAGTCAAAACTCTAGCTGGCCACTAACGATCTTTGCCTCCTGTGTTATATTTGTTAATTAACCATGTTGGCGCCTTCTCTGATCTCTATTAATTACACAGGTTCGGACAGACCAAACAACCACGTGGGGTACTCAGCAGTTAGTCACGCATCAAATGATTATACCGTACAACCCATAATTCTCCTAATAAGTTCGTCTTGTTTTCTCCTGATAAGTAGCATGTATTACATGCGATGTTTGATCCTAATAAATAAGTGAATATGATCAGAAAACTCAATCACAACAAAATTTGTCTACCCGTTCATTTACTGATGAATTCCAGAAGTTTCGTGGTCAAATAGCGCAGACCCAGATTAGATTGCTTCTATATGTATAGGACTGTGCAGAGGAAACACAAAGCATGGCGACTTTTGTCAATTTTGTCGTCTGCTGACGTATTTTAGAACCTGCATGGTCAAGCGGTTTTGATCCAGACTAGACTGCTTCTGTAAGTGAACGAATATGACCAGGAAACATCAGTATAATGGGTCAGCGACTTTGACGTCCGCTGACGTATTTTATGAGTTTCAGGATCAAGTATTGCGTATCCAAAGTAGGTAGCTTTTGTCAATCAACAAGAATATGCAGAAAACGCACATTTTAACGAATGTTATCGACCATGTCGTCTGCTGACGTATATTAGAAGCTGCTTGGTCAAAAGGTGTTGGTCCAGATTAGACTGCTTCTGTAAGTGAGTGAATATGACCAGGAAACGTCAGTATTAATAAGCAGTCGACCTGACGTCCGCTGACGAATTTTAGGAGCTTCGTGGTCGAAAATTGCGTATCTGAGTTAGGTTGATTTTGTAAACTAAAGACAATTTGACAGGAAACGCAAATTTTGACGAATTTTGACAACTTTGTCGTTTGCTGAAGTATTCTAGAAGCTAATGTGTGCTTAAATAGTGTGAATCCAGACTAGACTGCTTCTGAAATAAACGAATATGACCAGTCTACGTCAATCACAATGGGTTGTCGACTCTGACGTCCGCTGACGTGTTTAGGAGCGTCATGGTCGAATAGTGCGTATCCAAGCTAAGTTGATTTGAAATCAAGATAAAGTTATGACAGGAAACGCAAATTTTGACAAATGGCGTCGACCCTGTAGTCCACTGGTATATTTTTAACATAAGTTTCTTGGTTAACAAGTTATTGGGCTAAATAGAACCGTTATTTTGTCATAGTGCTCAATATGTACTAAATATGTCATGTTTGATGCTGAGTTCTTTGTGGAGATTAATGGCTCTCCTGTTTAACTTTACAATCTCTTTCAATGTGTTATCCAATATGATTGTTTTGGTCAGCAAAATGAGTACTCCCAACTCTTGGCCACACCGTTTCCGGGGCCACTGTTAACGAGTTCCTACTATGGGCATAATCTGGGTGCCTAAAACATATAGTTATAAGAGGGGGGTGTGTAGGCCTCTCGAAGAAGAGAGCTCATTTTGCCTAGGATTATCCACACGCCCAGTTAGTGAAATAGTCCCGGTTTGTCTAAACCCAAGGTTTTTAGTTCTCATTACTTTGTTGTGATGAGGTTTCTAGAGAAGTAGCTTTCGTTTTTAATAGCTTTAAGTGTTGCTTATTTCGGTGGTAGAATACCTCTATTGTACATGTGTATCAGCATGTCGTGTACAACACACATTTGTACTAAACAGCTCTTCACGAGCGTGTTTACTATGTTGTTTCTATAATAGAAACTTACTCGTGTATGTCTCTATCCCCAGCAGACAATAGCCAGGTCTGCAAGAACGCGTTTTCGAGAAGAAAACTTCTCTTCTTCAGTTGCTAATAAAGACACACCGAATGAGTGCTCAAAAAACAAGTGAATATGATCAGTAAATGTCACAATCACGCACTCAATTTCGCTTTTGTTTTTGCGCCGTTTATAGGTGTAAGTATGTGTGTTATGGAAATAACACGTATATTTTTGTAGCAAAGATCAGTTGTGTTTCACCAATGAGCAGTCTGATCAGAGTTTGCCATACTATGAGTGATGAAAACCACTAGCGTATCTGATGGTAGACCCGTGAAAGGTATGGGTTCTGACTGTTGGTAAACTACACATAGTTGTGTTTATTAACTGATTTTAGAAGCTGTCAGGTTGGTACTGACTGTAATTTGCTTCTGCAATACGCTGGGGTTGGTACCCAGTGCGTATGCTCAGTATATGCTGGGGTTGGTACCCAGTGAGCTATGCTCAGTATATGCTGGGGTTGGTACCCAGAGAGCTTTATGTCAGTGCTCTGTTTCAAATAAGAACTTTCAAAAGAAAGTCTAAAACATCGCAATATTCTTTCAGTAAGAATAAGCGTGTGATCAAGCCAAAGTCAAAACTCTAGCTGGCCACTAACGATCTTTGCCTCCTGTGTTATATTTGTTAATTAACCATGTTGGCGCCTTCTCTGATCTCTATTAATTACACAGGTTCGGACAGACCAAACAACCACGTGGGGTACTCAGCAGTTAGTCACGCATCAAATGATTATACCGTACAACCCATAATTCTCCTAATTAGTTCGTCTTGTTTTCTCCTGATAAGTAGCATGTATTACATGCGATGTTTGATCCTAATAAATAAGTGAATATGATCAGAAAACTCAATCACAACAAAATTTGTCTACCCGTTCATTTACTGATGAATTCCAGAAGTTTCGTGGTCAAATAGCGCAGACCCAGATTAGATTGCTTCTATATGTATAGGACTGTGCAGAGGAAACACAAAGCATGGCGACTTTTGTCAATTTTGTCGTCTGCTGACGTATTTTAGAACCTGCATGGTCAAGCGGTTTTGATCCAGACTAGACTGCTTCTGTAAGTGAACGAATATGACCAGGAAACATCAGTATAATGGGTCAGCGACTTTGACGTCCGCTGACGTATTTTATGAGTTTCAGGATCAAGTATTGCGTATCCAAAGTAGGTAGCTTTTGTCAATCAACAAGAATATGCAGAAAACGCACATTTTAACGAATGTTATCGACCATGTCGTCTGCTGACGTATATTAGAAGCTGCTTGGTCAAAAGGTGTTGGTCCAGATTAGACTGCTTCTGTAAGTGAGTGAATATGACCAGGAAACGTCAGTATTAATAAGCAGTCGACCTGACGTCCGCTGACGAATTTTAGGAGCTTCGTGGTCGAAAATTGCGTATCTGAGTTAGGTTGATTTTGTAAACTAAAGACAATTTGACAGGAAACGCAAATTTTGACGAATTTTGACAACTTTGTCGTTTGCTGAAGTATTCTAGAAGCTAATGTGTGCTTAAATAGTGTGAATCCAGACTAGACTGCTTCTGAAATAAACGAATATGACCAGTCTACGTCAATCACAATGGGTTGTCGACTCTGACGTCCGCTGACGTGTTTAGGAGCGTCATGGTCGAATAGTGCGTATCCAAGCTAAGTTGATTTGAAATCAAGATAAAGTTATGACAGGAAACGCAAATTTTGACAAATGGCGTCGACCCTGTAGTCCACTGGTATATTTTTAACATAAGTTTCTTGGTTAACAAGTTATTGGGCTAAATAGAACCGTTATTTTGTCATAGTGCTCAATATGTACTAAATATGTCATGTTTGATGCTGAGTTCTTTGTGGAGATTAATGGCTCTCCTGTTTAACTTTACAATCTCTTTCAATGTGTTATCCAATATGATTGTTTTGGTCAGCAAAATGAGTACTCCCAACTCTTGGCCACACCGTTTCCGGGGCCACTGTTAACGAGTTCCTACTATGGGCATAATCTGGGTGCCTAAAACATATAGTTATAAGAGGGGGGTGTGTAGGCCTCTCGAAGAAGAGAGCTCATTTTGCCTAGGATTATCCACACGCCCAGTTAGTGAAATAGTCCCGGTTTGTCTAAACCCAAGGTTTTTAGTTCTCATTACTTTGTTGTGATGAGGTTTCTAGAGAAGTAGCTTTCGTTTTTAATAGCTTTAAGTGTTGCTTATTTCGGTGGTAGAATACCTCTATTGTACATGTGTATCAGCATGTCGTGTACAACACACATTTGTACTAAACAGCTCTTCACGAGCGTGTTTACTATGTTGTTTCTATAATAGAAACTTACTCGTGTATGTCTCTATCCCCAGCAGACAATAGCCAGGTCTGCAAGAACGCGTTTTCGAGAAGAAAACTTCTCTTCTTCAGTTGCTAATAAAGACACACCGAATGAGTGCTCAAAAAACAAGTGAATATGATCAGTAAATGTCACAATCACGCACTCAATTTCGCTTTTGTTTTTGCGCCGTTTATAGGTGTAAGTATGTGTGTTATGGAAATAACACGTATATTTTTGTAGCAAAGATCAGTTGTGTTTCACCAATGAGCAGTCTGATCAGAGTTTGCCATACTATGAGTGATGAAAACCACTAGCGTATCTGATGGTAGACCCGTGAAAGGTATGGCTTCTGACTGTTGGTAAACTACACATAGTTGTGTTTATTAACTGATTTTAGAAGCTGTCAGGTTGGTACTGACTGTAATTTGCTTCTGCAATACGCTGGGGTTGGTACCCAGTGCGTATGCTCAGTATATGCTGGGGTTGGTACCCAGTGAGCTATGCTCAGTATATGCTGGGGTTGGTACCCAGAGAGCTTTATGTCAGTGCTCTGTTTCAAATAAGAACTTTCAAAAGAAAGTCTAAAACATCGCAATATTCTTTCAGTAAGAATAAGCGTGTGATCAAGCCAAAGTCAAAACTCTAGCTGGCCACTAACGATCTTTGCCTCCTGTGTTATATTTGTTAATTAACCATGTTGGCGCCTTCTCTGATCTCTATTAATTACACAGGTTCGGACAGACCAAACAACCACGTGGGGTACTCAGCAGTTAGTCACGCATCAAATGATTATACCGTACAACCCATAATTCTCCTAATAAGTTCGTCTTGTTTTCTCCTGATAAGTAGCATGTATTACATGCGATGTTTGATCCTAATAAATAAGTGAATATGATCAGAAAACTCAATCACAACAAAATTTGTCTACCCGTTCATTTACTGATGAATTCCAGAAGTTTCGTGGTCAAATAGCGCAGACCCAGATTAGATTGCTTCTATATGTATAGGACTGTGCAGAGGAAACACAAAGCATGGCGACTTTTGTCAATTTTGTCGTCTGCTGACGTATTTTAGAACCTGCATGGTCAAGCGGTTTTGATCCAGACTAGACTGCTTCTGTAAGTGAACGAATATGACCAGGAAACATCAGTATAATGGGTCAGCGACTTTGACGTCCGCTGACGTATTTTATGAGTTTCAGGATCAAGTATTGCGTATCCAAAGTAGGTAGCTTTTGTCAATCAACAAGAATATGCAGAAAACGCACATTTTAACGAATGTTATCGACCATGTCGTCTGCTGACGTATATTAGAAGCTGCTTGGTCAAAAGGTGTTGACCAGGAAACATCAGTATTAATAAGCAGTCGACCTGACGTCCGCTGACGAATTTTAGGAGCTTCGTGGTCGAAAATTGCGTATCTGAGTTAGGTTGATTTTGTAAACTAAAGACAATTTGACAGGAAACGCAAATTTTGACGAATTTTGACAACTTTGTCGTTTGCTGAAGTATTCTAGAAGCTAATGTGTGCTTAAATAGTGTGAATCCAGACTAGACTGCTTCTGAAATAAACGAATATGACCAGTCTACGTCAATCACAATGGGTTGTCGACTCTGACGTCCGCTGACGTGTTTAGGAGCGTCATGGTCGAATAGTGCGTATCCAAGCTAAGTTGATTTGAAATCAAGATAAAGTTATGACAGGAAACGCAAATTTTGACAAATGGCGTCGACCCTGTAGTCCACTGGTATATTTTTAACATAAGTTTCTTGGTTAACAAGTTATTGGGCTAAATAGAACCGTTATTTTGTCATAGTGCTCAATATGTACTAAATATGTCATGTTTGATGCTGAGTTCTTTGTGGAGATTAATGGCTCTCCTGTTTAACTTTACAATCTCTTTCAATGTGTTATCCAATATGATTGTTTTGGTCAGCAAAATGAGTACTCCCAACTCTTGGCCACACCGTTTCCAGGGCCACTGTTAACGAGTTCCTACTATGGGCATAATCTGGGTGCCTAAAACATATAGTTATAAGAGGGGGGTGTGTAGGCCTCTCGAAGAAGAGAGCTCATTTTGCCTAGGATTATCCACACGCCCAGTTAGTGAAATAGTCCCGGTTTGTCTAAACCCAAGGTTTTTAGTTCTCATTACTTTGTTGTGATGAGGTTTCTAGAGAAGTAGCTTTCGTTTTTAATAGCTTTAAGTGTTGCTTATTTCGGTGGTAGAATACCTCTATTGTACATGTGTATCAGCATGTCGTGTACAACACACATTTGTACTAAACAGCTCTTCACGAGCGTGTTTACTATGTTGTTTCTATAATAGAAACTTACTCGTGTATGTCTCTATCCCCAGCAGACAATAGCCAGGTCTGCAAGAACGCGTTTTCGAGAAGAAAACTTCTCTTCTTCAGTTGCTAATAAAGACACACCGAATGAGTGCTCAAAAAACAAGTGAATATGATCAGTAAATGTCACAATCACGCACTCAATTTCGCTTTTGTTTTTGCGCCGTTTATAGGTGTAAGTATGTGTGTTATGGAAATAACACGTATATTTTTGTAGCAAAGATCAGTTGTGTTTCACCAATGAGCAGTCTGATCAGAGTTTGCCATACTATGAGTGATGAAAACCACTAGCGTATCTGAAGGTAGACCCGTGAAAGGTATGGGTTCTGACTGTTGGTAAACTACACATAGTTGTGTTTATTAACTGATTTTAGAAGCTGTCAGGTTGGTACTGACTGTAATTTGCTTCTGCAATACGCTGGGGTTGGTACCCAGTGCGTATGCTCAGTATATGCTGGGGTTGGTACCCAGTGAGCTATGCTCAGTATATGCTGGGGTTGGTACCCAGAGAGCTTTATGTCAGTGCTCTGTTTCAAATAAGAACTTTCAAAAGAAAGTCTAAAACATCGCAATATTCTTTCAGTAAGAATAAGCGTGTGATCAAGCCAAAGTCAAAACTCTAGCTGGCCACTAACGATCTTTGCCTCCTGTGTTATATTTGTTAATTAACCATGTTGGCGCCTTCTCTGATCTCTATTAATTACACAGGTTCGGACAGACCAAACAACCACGTGGGGTACTCAGCAGTTAGTCACGCATCAAATGATTATACCGTACAACCCATAATTCTCCTAATAAGTTCGTCTTGTTTTCTCCTGATAAGTAGCATGTATTACATGCGATGTTTGATCCTAATAAATAAGTGAATATGATCAGAAAACTCAATCACAACAAAATTTGTCTACCCGTTCATTTACTGATGAATTCCAGAAGTTTCGTGGTCAAATAGCGCAGACCCAGATTAGATTGCTTCTATATGTATAGGACTGTGCAGAGGAAACACAAAGCATGGCGACTTTTGTCAATTTTGTCGTCTGCTGACGTATTTTAGAACCTGCATGGTCAAGCGGTTTTGATCCAGACTAGACTGCTTCTGTAAGTGAACGAATATGACCAGGAAACATCAGTATAATGGGTCAGTGACTTTGACGTCCGCTGACGTATTTTATGAGTTTCAGGATCAAGTATTGCGTATCCAAAGTAGGTAGCTTTTGTCAATCAACAAGAATATGCAGAAAACGCACATTTTAACGAATGTTATCGACCATGTCGTCTGCTGACGTATATTAGAAGCTGCTTGGTCAAAAGGTGTTGGTCCAGATTAGACTGCTTCTGTAAGTGAGTGAATATGACCAGGAAACGTCAGTATTAATAAGCAGTCGACCTGACGTCCGCTGACGAATTTTAGGAGCTTCGTGGTCGAAAATTGCGTATCTGAGTTAGGTTGATTTTGTAAACTAAAGACAATTTGACAGGAAACGCAAATTTTGACGAATTTTGACAACTTTGTCGTTTGCTGAAGTATTCTAGAAGCTAATGTGTGCTTAAATAGTGTGAATCCAGACTAGACTGCTTCTGAAATAAACGAATATGACCAGTCTACGTCAATCACAATGGGTTGTCGACTCTGACGTCCGCTGACGTGTTTAGGAGCGTCATGGTCGAATAGTGCGTATCCAAGCTAAGTTGATTTGAAATCAAGATAAAGTTATGACAGGAAACGCAAATTTTGACAAATGGCGTCGACCCTGTAGTCCACTGGTATATTTTAACATAAGTTTCTTGGTTAACAAGTTATTGGGCTAAATAGAACCGTTATTTTGTCATAGTGCTCAATATGTACTAAATATGTCATGTTTGATGCTGAGTTCTTTGTGGAGATTAATGGCTCTCCTGTTTAACTTTACAATCTCTTTCAATGTGTTATCCAATATGATTGTTTTGGTCAGCAAAATGAGTACTCCCAACTCTTGGCCACACCGTTTCCGGGGCCACTGTTAACGAGTTCCTACTATGGGCATAATCTGGGTGCCTAAAACATATAGTTATAAGAGGGGGGTGTGTAGGCCTCTCGAAGAAGAGAGCTCATTTTGCCTAGGATTATCCACACGCCCAGTTAGTGAAATAGTCCCGGTTTGTCTAAACCCAAGGTTTTTAGTTCTCATTACTTTGTTGTGATGAGGTTTCTAGAGAAGTAGCTTTCGTTTTTAATAGCTTTAAGTGTTGCTTATTTCGGTGGTAGAATACCTCTATTGTACATGTGTATCAGCATGTCGTGTACAACACACATTTGTACTAAACAGCTCTTCACGAGCGTGTTTACTATGTTGTTTCTATAATAGAAACTTACTCGTGTATGTCTCTATCCCCAGCAGACAATAGCCAGGTCTGCAAGAACGCGTTTTCGAGAAGAAAACTTCTCTTCTTCAGTTGCTAATAAAGACACACCGAATGAGTGCTCAAAAAACAAGTGAATATGATCAGTAAATGTCACAATCACGCACTCAATTTCGCTTTTGTTTTTGCGCCGTTTATAGGTGTAAGTATGTGTGTTATGGAAATAACACGTATATTTTTGTAGCAAAGATCAGTTGTGTTTCACCAATGAGCAGTCTGATCAGAGTTTGCCATACTATGAGTGATGAAAACCACTAGCGTATCTGATGGTAGACCCGTGAAAGGTATGGGTTCTGACTGTTGGTAAACTACACATAGTTGTGTTTATTAACTGATTTTAGAAGCTGTCAGGTTGGTACTGACTGTAATTTGCTTCTGCAATACGCTGGGGTTGGTACCCAGTGCGTATGCTCAGTATATGCTGGGGTTGGTACCCAGTGAGCTATGCTCAGTATATGCTGGGGTTGGTACCCAGAGAGCTTTATGTCAGTGCTCTGTTTCAAATAAGAACTTTCAAAAGAAAGTCTAAAACATCGCAATATTCTTTCAGTAAGAATAAGCGTGTGATCAAGCCAAAGTCAAAACTCTAGCTGGCCACTAACGATCTTTGCCTCCTGTGTTATATTTGTTAATTAACCATGTTGGCGCCTTCTCTGATCTCTATTAATTACACAGGTTCGGACAGACCAAACAACCACGTGGGGTACTCAGCAGTTAGTCACGCATCAAATGATTATACCGTACAACCCATAATTCTCCTAATAAGTTCGTCTTGTTTTCTCCTGATAAGTAGCATGTATTACATGCGATGTTTGATCCTAATAAATAAGTGAATATGATCAGAAAACTCAATCACAACAAAATTTGTCTACCCGTTCATTTACTGATGAATTCCAGAAGTTTCGTGGTCAAATAGCGCAGACCCAGATTAGATTGCTTCTATATGTATAGGACTGTGCAGAGGAAACACAAAGCATGGCGACTTTTGTCAATTTTGTCGTCTGCTGACGTATTTTAGAACCTGCATGGTCAAGCGGTTTTGATCCAGACTAGACTGCTTCTGTAAGTGAACGAATATGACCAGGAAACATCAGTATAATGGGTCAGCGACTTTGACGTCCGCTGACGTATTTTATGAGTTTCAGGATCAAGTATTGCGTATCCAAAGTAGGTAGCTTTTGTCAATCAACAAGAATATGCAGAAAACGCACATTTTAACGAATGTTATCGACCATGTCGTCTGCTGACGTATATTAGAAGCTGCTTGGTCAAAAGGTGTTGACCAGGAAACATCAGTATTAATAAGCAGTCGACCTGACGTCCGCTGACGAATTTTAGGAGCTTCGTGGTCGAAAATTGCGTATCTGAGTTAGGTTGATTTTGTAAACTAAAGACAATTTGACAGGAAACGCAAATTTTGACGAATTTTGACAACTTTGTCGTTTGCTGAAGTATTCTAGAAGCTAATGTGTGCTTAAATAGTGTGAATCCAGACTAGACTGCTTCTGAAATAAACGAATATGACCAGTCTACGTCAATCACAATGGGTTGTCGACTCTGACGTCCGCTGACGTGTTTAGGAGCGTCATGGTCGAATAGTGCGTATCCAAGCTAAGTTGATTTGAAATCAAGATAAAGTTATGACAGGAAACGCAAATTTTGACAAATGGCGTCGACCCTGTAGTCCACTGGTATATTTTTAACATAAGTTTCTTGGTTAACAAGTTATTGGGCTAAATAGAACCGTTATTTTGTCATAGTGCTCAATATGTACTAAATATGTCATGTTTGATGCTGAGTTCTTTGTGGAGATTAATGGCTCTCCTGTTTAACTTTACAATCTCTTTCAATGTGTTATCCAATATGATTGTTTTGGTCAGCAAAATGAGTACTCCCAACTCTTGGCCACACCGTTTCCAGGGCCACTGTTAACGAGTTCCTACTATGGGCATAATCTGGGTGCCTAAAACATATAGTTATAAGAGGGGGGTGTGTAGGCCTCTCGAAGAAGAGAGCTCATTTTGCCTAGGATTATCCACACGCCCAGTTAGTGAAATAGTCCCGGTTTGTCTAAACCCAAGGTTTTTAGTTCTCATTACTTTGTTGTGATGAGGTTTCTAGAGAAGTAGCTTTCGTTTTTAATAGCTTTAAGTGTTGCTTATTTCGGTGGTAGAATACCTCTATTGTACATGTGTATCAGCATGTCGTGTACAACACACATTTGTACTAAACAGCTCTTCACGAGCGTGTTTACTATGTTGTTTCTATAATAGAAACTTACTCGTGTATGTCTCTATCCCCAGCAGACAATAGCCAGGTCTGCAAGAACGCGTTTTCGAGAAGAAAACTTCTCTTCTTCAGTTGCTAATAAAGACACACCGAATGAGTGCTCAAAAAACAAGTGAATATGATCAGTAAATGTCACAATCACGCACTCAATTTCGCTTTTGTTTTTGCGCCGTTTATAGGTGTAAGTATGTGTGTTATGGAAATAACACGTATATTTTTGTAGCAAAGATCAGTTGTGTTTCACCAATGAGCAGTCTGATCAGAGTTTGCCATACTATGAGTGATGAAAACCACTAGCGTATCTGATGGTAGACCCGTGAAAGGTATGGCTTCTGACTGTTGGTAAACTACACATAGTTGTGTTTATTAACTGATTTTAGAAGCTGTCAGGTTGGTACTGACTGTAATTTGCTTCTGCAATACGCTGGGGTTGGTACCCAGTGCGTATGCTCAGTATATGCTGGGGTTGGTACCCAGTGAGCTATGCTCAGTATATGCTGGGGTTGGTACCCAGAGAGCTTTATGTCAGTGCTCTGTTTCAAATAAGAACTTTCAAAAGAAAGTCTAAAACATCGCAATATTCTTTCAGTAAGAATAAGCGTGTGATCAAGCCAAAGTCAAAACTCTAGCTGGCC
This sequence comes from Loripinus fragilis, assembly GCA_964019695.1. Lineage (NCBI taxonomy): Eukaryota > Metazoa > Mollusca > Bivalvia > Lucinida > Lucinidae > Loripinus > Loripinus fragilis. The sequence goes on from OZ026516.1 coordinate 36,584,233, forward strand.
ACTAACGATCTTTGCCTCCTGTGTTATATTTGTTAATTAACCATGTTGGCGCCTTCTCTGATCTCTATTAATTACACAGGTTCGGACAGACCAAACAACCACGTGGGGTACTCAGCAGTTAGTCACGCATCAAATGATTATACCGTACAACCCATAATTCTCCTAATAAGTTCGTCTTGTTTTCTCCTGATAAGTAGCATGTATTACATGCGATGTTTGATCCTAATAAATAAGTGAATATGATCAGAAAACTCAATCACAACAAAATTTGTCTACCCGTTCATTTACTGATGAATTCCAGAAGTTTCGTGGTCAAATAGCGCAGACCCAGATTAGATTGCTTCTATATGTATAGGACTGTGCAGAGGAAACACAAAGCATGGCGACTTTTGTCAATTTTGTCGTCTGCTGACGTATTTTAGAACCTGCATGGTCAAGCGGTTTTGATCCAGACTAGACTGCTTCTGTAAGTGAACGAATATGACCAGGAAACATCAGTATAATGGGTCAGCGACTTTGACGTCCGCTGACGTATTTTATGAGTTTCAGGATCAAGTATTGCGTATCCAAAGTAGGTAGCTTTTGTCAATCAACAAGAATATGCAGAAAACGCACATTTTAACGAATGTTATCGACCATGTCGTCTGCTGACGTATATTAGAAGCTGCTTGGTCAAAAGGTGTTGGTCCAGATTAGACTGCTTCTGTAAGTGAGTGAATATGACCAGGAAACGTCAGTATTAATAAGCAGTCGACCTGACGTCCGCTGACGAATTTTAGGAGCTTCGTGGTCGAAAATTGCGTATCTGAGTTAGGTTGATTTTGTAAACTAAAGACAATTTGACAGGAAACGCAAATTTTTGACGAATTTTGACAACTTTGTCGTTTGCTGAAGTATTCTAGAAGCTAATGTGTGCTTAAATAGTGTGAATCCAGACTAGACTGCTTCTGAAATAAACGAATATGACCAGTCTACGTCAATCACAATGGGTTGTCGACTCTGACGTCCGCTGACGTGTTTAGGAGCGTCATGGTCGAATAGTGCGTATCCAAGCTAAGTTGATTTGAAATCAAGATAAAGTTATGACAGGAAACGCAAATTTTGACAAATGGCGTCGACCCTGTAGTCCACTGGTATATTTTTAACATAAGTTTCTTGGTTAACAAGTTATTGGGCTAAATAGAACCGTTATTTTGTCATAGTGCTCAATATGTACTAAATATGTCATGTTTGATGCTGAGTTCTTTGTGGAGATTAATGGCTCTCCTGTTTAACTTTACAATCTCTTTCAATGTGTTATCCAATATGATTGTTTTGGTCAGCAAAATGAGTACTCCCAACTCTTGGCCACACCGTTTCCGGGGCCACTGTTAACGAGTTCCTACTATGGGCATAATCTGGGTGCCTAAAACATATAGTTATAAGAGGGGGGTGTGTAGGCCTCTCGAAGAAGAGAGCTCATTTTGCCTAGGATTATCCACACGCCCAGTTAGTGAAATAGTCCCGGTTTGTCTAAACCCAAGGTTTTTAGTTCTCATTACTTTGTTGTGATGAGGTTTCTAGAGAAGTAGCTTTCGTTTTTAATAGCTTTAAGTGTTGCTTATTTCGGTGGTAGAATACCTCTATTGTACATGTGTATCAGCATGTCGTGTACAACACACATTTGTACTAAACAGCTCTTCACGAGCGTGTTTACTATGTTGTTTCTATAATAGAAACTTACTCGTGTATGTCTCTATCCCCAGCAGACAATAGCCAGGTCTGCAAGAACGCGTTTTCGAGAAGAAAACTTCTCTTCTTCAGTTGCTAACAAAGTAATGAGAAGTAAAACCTTGGGTTTAGACAAACCGGGACTATTTCACTAACTGGGCGTGTGGATAATCCTAGGCAAAATGAGCTCTCTTCTATCGAGAGGCCTACACACCCCCCTCTTATAACTATATGTTTTAGGCACCCAGATTATGCCCATAGTAGGAACTCGTTAACAGTGGCCCCGGAAACGGTGTGGCCAAGAGTTGGGAGTACTCATTTTGCTGACCAAAACAGTCATATTGGATTACTCATTGAAAGTGATTTTAAAGTTAAAAAGGAGAGCCATGAATCTCCACAAAGAACTCAGCATCAAACGTGCCATATTTAGTACATATTGAGCACTATGACAAAATAACGGGTCTGTTTAGCCCAATAACTTGTTGACCAAGAAACTTATGTTAAAAATACATCAGCTGACTACAGGGTCGACGACATTTGTCAAAATTTGCGTTTCCTGTCATATCTTTATCTTGCTTTCAAATGAACTTAGCTTGGATACGCACTACTTGACCATGTCGCTCCTAAATACGTCAGCGGACTTCAGGGTCGACAACCCATTGTGATTGACGTAGACTGGTCATATTCGTTTATTAAAGAAGCAGTCTAGTCTGGATTCACACAATTTGACCACACATCAGCTTCTAGAATACTTCAGCAAACGACAAAGTTGTCAAAATTCGTCAAAAATTTGCGTTTCCTGTCAAATTGTCTTTTGTGTACAAAATTAACCTAACTCAGATACGCAATTTTCGACCACGAAGCTCCTAAAATACGTCAGCGGACGTCAGGGTCGACTGCCTATCAATACTGACGTTTCCTGGTCATATTCACTCACTTACAGAAGCAGTCTAATCTGGACCAACACCTTTTGACCTCGCAGCTTCTAAAATACGTCAGCAGACGACATGGTCGATAACATTCGTTAAAATGTGCGTTTTCTGTCATATTCTTGTTGATTGACAAAAGCTACCTACTTTGGATACGCAATACTTGATCCTGAAACTCATAAAATACATCAGCAGACGTCAGAGTCGCTGACCCATTATACTGATGTTTCCTGGTCATATTCGTTCACTTACAGAAGCAGTCTAGTTTGGACCAAAACTACTTGACCATGCAGGTTCTAAAATACATCAGCAGACGACAGAATTGACAAAAGTCGCCTTGCTTTGTGTTTCCTCTGCATAGTCCTCTACATGCAGGAGCAATCTAATCTGGGTCTGCGCTATTTGACCATGAAACTTCTGGAATTCATCAGTAAATAAACAGGTAGACAACTGTTATTGTGATTGAGTTTTCTGATCATATTCACTTATTTATTAGAATCAAACATCGCATGTAATACATGCTACTTATTTGCAGAAAACAAGACGAACTTATTAGGAGAATTATGGGTTGTACGGTATAATCATTTGATGCGTGACTAACTGCTGAGTACCCCACGTGGTTGTTTGGTCTGTCCAGACCTGGGTAATTAATAGAGATCAGAGGAGGCGCCAACATGGTTAATTAACAAGTATAACACAGGAGGCAAAGATCGTTAGTGGCCAGCTAGAGTTTTGACTTTGGCTTGATCACACGCTTATTCTTAATGAAAGAATATTGTGATTTTTAGACTTTCTTTTGAAAGTTCTTATTTGAAATAAAGCTCTCTGGGTACCAACCCCAGCACATACTGAGCATAGCTCACTGGGTACCAACCCCAGCATATACTGAGCATACGCACTGGGTACCAACCCCAGCGTATTGCAGAAGCAAATTACAGTCAGTACCAACCTGACAGCTTCTAAAATCAGTTAATAAACACAACTATGTGTAGCTTACCAAGAGTCAGGACCCATACCTTACACGGGTCTACCATCAGATACGCTAGTGGTTTTCATCACTCATAGTATGGCAAATTCTGAACAGACTGCTCATTGGTAAAACACAACTGATCTTTGCTACAAGAAATAAACGTGTTATTTCCATAAAACACACACTTACACCTATAAACGGCGCAAAACAAAAGCGAAATTGAGTGCGTAATTGTGACATTTACTGGTCATATTCACTTATTCTTGAGCACTCATTCGGTGTGTCTTTATTTGCAACTGAAGAAGAGAAGTTTTCTTCTCGAAAACGCGTTCTTGCAGACCTGGCTATTGTCTGCTGGGGATAGAGACATACACGAGTAAGTTTCTATTATAGAAACAACATAGTAAACACGCTCGTGAAGAGCTGTTTAGTACAAATGTGTGTCATACACGACACGCCAATACACATGTACAATAGAGGTATTCTAACACCGAAATGAGCAACACTTAAAGCTACTTAAAAACAAAAGCTACTTCTCTAGAAACCTCATCACAACAAAGTAATGAGAAGTAAAACCTTGGGTTTAGACAAACCGGGACTATTTCACTAACTGGGCGTGTGGATAATCCTAGGCAAAATGAGCTCTCTTCTATCGAGAGGCCTACACACCCCCCTCTTATAACTATATGTTTTAGGCACCCAGATTATGCCCATAGTAGGAACTCGTTAACAGTGGCCCCGGAAACGGTGTGGCCAAGAGTTGGGAGTACTCATTTTGCTGACCAAAACAGTCATATTGGATTACTCATTGAAAGTGATTTTAAAGTTAAAAAGGAGAGCCATGAATCTCCACAAAGAACTCAGCATCAAACGTGCCATATTTAGTACATATTGAGCACTATGACAAAATAACGGGTCTGTTTAGCCCAATAACTTGTTGACCAAGAAACTTATGTTAAAAATACATCAGCTGACTACAGGGTCGACGACATTTGTCAAAATTTGCGTTTCCTGTCATATCTTTATCTTGCTTTCAAATGAACTTAGCTTGGATACGCACTACTTGACCATGTCGCTCCTAAATACGTCAGCGGACTTCAGGGTCGACAACCCATTGTGATTGACGTAGACTGGTCATATTCGTTTACTAAAGAAGCAGTCTAGTCTGGATTCACTCAATTTGACCACACATCAGCTTCTAGAATACTTCAGCAAACGACAAAGTTGTCAAAATTCGTCAAAAATTTGCGTTTCCTGTCAAATTGTCTTTTGTGTACAAAATTAACCTAACTCAGATACGCAATTTTCGACCACGAAGCTCCTAAAATACGTCAGCGGACGTCAGGGTCGACTGCCTATCAATACTGACGTTTCCTGGTCATATTCACTCACTTACAGAAGCAGTCTAATCTGGACCAACACCTTTTGACCTCGCAGCTTCTAAAATACGTCAGCAGACGACATGGTCGATAACATTCGTTAAAATGTGCGTTTTCTGTCATATTCTTGTTGATTGACAAAAGCTACCTACTTTGGATACGCAATACTTGATCCTGAAACTCATAAAATACATCAGCAGACGTCAGAGTCGCTGACCCATTATACTGATGTTTCCTGGTCATATTCGTTCACTTACAGAAGCAGTCTAGTTTGGACCAAAACTACTTGACCATGCAGGTTCTAAAATACATCAGCAGACGACAGAATTGACAAAAGTCGCCTTGCTTTGTGTTTCCTCTGCATAGTCCTCTACATGCAGGAGCAATCTAATCTGGGTCTGCGCTATTTGACCATGAAACTTCTGGAATTCATCAGTAAATAAACAGGTAGACAACTGTTATTGTGATTGAGTTTTCTGATCATATTCACTTATTTATTAGAATCAAACATCGCATGTAATACATGCTACTTATTTGCAGAAAACAAGACGAACTTATTAGGAGAATTATGGGTTGTACGGTATAATCATTTGATGCGTGACTAACTGCTGAGTACCCCACGTGGTTGTTTGGTCTGTCCAGACCTGGGTAATTAATAGAGATCAGAGGAGGCGCCAACATGGTTAATTAACAAGTATAACACAGGAGGCAAAGATCGTTAGTGGCCAGCTAGAGTTTTGACTTTGGCTTGATCACACGCTTATTCTTAATGAAAGAATATTGTGATTTTTAGACTTTCTTTTGAAAGTTCTTATTTGAAATAAAGCTCTCTGGGTACCAACCCCAGCACATACTGAGCATAGCTCACTGGGTACCAACCCCAGCATATACTGAGCATACGCACTGGGTACCAACCCCAGCGTATTGCAGAAGCAAATTACAGTCAGTACCAACCTGACAGCTTCTAAAATCAGTTAATAAACACAACTATGTGTAGCTTACCAAGAGTCAGGACCCATACCTTACACGGGTCTACCATCAGATACGCTAGTGGTTTTCATCACTCATAGTATGGCAAATTCTGAACAGACTGCTCATTGGTAAAACACAACTGATCTTTGCTACAAGAAATAAACGTGTTATTTCCATAAAACACACACTTACACCTATAAACGGCGCAAAACAAAAGCGAAATTGAGTGCGTAATTGTGACATTTACTGGTCATATTCACTTATTCTTGAGCACTCATTCGGTGTGTCTTTATTTGCAACTGAAGAAGAGAAGTTTTCTTCTCGAAAACGCGTTCTTGCGGACCTGGCTATTGTCTGCTGGGGATAGAGACATACACGAGTAAGTTTCTATTATAGAAACAACATAGTAAACACGCTCGTGAAGAGCTGTTTAGTACAAATGTGTGTCATACACGACACGCCAATACACATGTACAATAGAGGTATTCTAACACCGAAATGAGCAACACTTAAAGCTACTTAAAAACAAAAGCTACTTCTCTAGAAACCTCATCACAACAAAGTAATGAGAAGTAAAACCTTGGGTTTAGACAAACCGGGACTATTTCACTAACTGGGCGTGTGGATAATCCTAGGCAAAATGAGCTCTCTTCTATCGAGAGGCCTACACACCCCCCTCTTATAACTATATGTTTTAGGCACCCAGATTATGCCCATAGTAGGAACTCGTTAACAGTGGCCCCGGATACGGTGTGGCCAAGAGTTGGGAGTACTCATTTTGCTGACCAAAACAGTCATATTGGATTACTCATTGAAAGTGATTTTAAAGTTAAAAAGGAGAGCCATGAATCTCCACAAAGAAATCAGCATCAAACGTGCCATATTTAGTACATATTGAGCACTATGACAAAATAACGGGTCTGTTTAGCCCAATAACTTGTTGACCAAGAAACTTATGTTAAAAATACATCAGCTGACTACAGGGTCGACGACATTTGTCAAAATTTGCGTTTCCTGTCATATCTTTATCTTGCTTTCAAATGAACTTAGCTTGGATACGCACTACTTGACCATGTCGCTCCTAAATACGTCAGCGGACTTCAGGGTCGACAACCCATTGTGATTGACGTAGACTGGTCATATTCGTTTATTAAAGAAGCAGTCTAGTCTGGATTCACACAATTTGACCACACATCAGCTTCTAGAATACTTCAGCAAACGACAAAGTTGTCAAAATTCGTCAAAAATTTGCGTTTCCTGTCAAATTGTCTTTTGTGTACAAAATTAACCTAACTCAGATACGCAATTTTCGACCACGAAGCTCCTAAAATACGTCAGCGGACGTCAGGGTCGACTGCCTATCAATACTGACGTTTCCTGGTCATATTCACTCACTTACAGAAGCAGTCTAATCTGGACCAACACCTTTTGACCTCGCAGCTTCTAAAATACGTCAGCAGACGACATGGTCGATAACATTCGTTAAAATGTGCGTTTTCTGTCATATTCTTGTTGATTGACAAAAGCTACCTACTTTGGATACGCAATACTTGATCCTGAAACTCATAAAATACATCAGCAGACGTCAGAGTCGCTGACCCATTATACTGATGTTTCCTGGTCATATTCGTTCACTTACAGAAGCAGTCTAGTTTGGACCAAAACTACTTGACCATGCAGGTTCTAAAATACATCAGCAGACGACAGAATTGACAAAAGTCGCCTTGCTTTGTGTTTCCTCTGCATAGTCCTCTACATGCAGGAGCAATCTAATCTGGGTCTGCGCTATTTGACCATGAAACTTCTGGAATTCATCAGTAAATAAACAGGTAGACAACTGTTATTGTGATTGAGTTTTCTGATCATATTCACTTATTTATTAGAATCAAACATCGCATGTAATACATGCTACTTATTTGCAGAAAACAAGACGAACTTATTAGGAGAATTATGGGTTGTACGGTATAATCATTTGATGCGTGACTAACTGCTGAGTACCCCACGTGGTTGTTTGGTCTGTCCAGACCTGGGTAATTAATAGAGATCAGAGGAGGCGCCAACATGGTTAATTAACAAGTATAACACAGGAGGCAAAGATCGTTAGTGGCCAGCTAGAGTTTTGACTTTGGCTTGATCACACGCTTATTCTTAATGAAAGAATATTGTGATTTTTAGACTTTCTTTTGAAAGTTCTTATTTGAAATAAAGCTCTCTGGGTACCAACTCCAGCACATACTGAGCATAGCTCACTGGGTACCAACCCCAGCATATACTGAGCATACGCACTGGGTACCAACCCCAGCGTATTGCAGAAGCAAATTACAGTCAGTACCAACCTGACAGCTTCTAAAATCAGTTAATAAACACAACTATGTGTAGCTTACCAAGAGTCAGGACCCATACCTTACACGGGTCTACCATCAGATACGCTAGTGGTTTTCATCACTCATAGTATGGCAAATTCTGAACAGACTGCTCATTGGTAAAACACAACTGATCTTTGCTACAAGAAATAAACGTGTTATTTCCATAAAACACACACTTACACCTATAAACGGCGCAAAACAAAAGCGAAATTGAGTGCGTAATTGTGACATTTACTGGTCATATTCACTTATTCTTGAGCACTCATTCGGTGTGTCTTTATTTGCAACTGAAGAAGAGAAGTTTTCTTCTCGAAAACGCGTTCTTGCGGACCTGGCTATTGTCTGCTGGGGATAGAGACATACACGAGTAAGTTTCTATTATAGAAACAACATAGTAAACACGCTCGTGAAGAGCTGTTTAGTACAAATGTGTGTCATACACGACACGCCAATACACATGTACAATAGAGGTATTCTAACACCAAAATGAGCAACACTTAAAGCTACTTAAAAACAAAAGCTACTTCTCTAGAAACCTCATCACAACAAAGTAATGAGAAGTAAAACCTTGGGTTTAGACAAACCGGGACTATTTCACTAACTGGGCGTGTGGATAATCCTAGGCAAAATGAGCTCTCTTCTATCGAGAGGCCTACACACACCCCTCTTATAACTATATGTTTTAGGCACCCAGATTATGCCCATAGTAGGAACTCGTTAACAGTGGCCCCGGAAACGGTGTGGCCAAGAGTTGGGAGTACTCATTTTGCTGACCAAAACAGTCATATTGGATTACTCATTGAAAGTGATTTTAAAGTTAAAAAGGAGAGCCATGAATCTCCACAAAGAACTCAGCATCAAACGTGCCATATTTAGTACATATTGAGCACTATGACAAAATAACGGGTCTGTTTAGCCCAATAACTTGTTGACCAAGAAACTTATGTTAAAAATACATCAGCTGACTACAGGGTCGACGACATTTGTCAAAATTTGCGTTTCCTGTCATATCTTTATCTTGCTTTCAAATGAACTTAGCTTGGATACGCACTACTTGACCATGTCGCTCCTAAATACGTCAGCGGACTTCAGGGTCGACAACCCATTGTGATTGACGTAGACTGGTCATATTCGTTTATTAAAGAAGCAGTCTAGTCTGGATTCACACAATTTGACCACACATCAGCTTCTAGAATACTTCAGCAAACGACAAAGTTGTCAAAATTCGTCAAAAATTTGCGTTTCCTGTCAAATTGTCTTTTGTGTACAAAATTAACCTAACTCAGATACGCAATTTTCGACCACGAAGCTCCTAAAATACGTCAGCGGACGTCAGGGTCGACTGCCTATCAATACTGACGTTTCCTGGTCATATTCACTCACTTACAGAAGCAGTCTAATCTGGACCAACACCTTTTGACCTCGCAGCTTCTAAAATACGTCAGCAGACGACATGGTCGATAACATTCGTTAAAATGTGCGTTTTCTGTCATATTCTTGTTGATTGACAAAAGCTACCTACTTTGGATACGCAATACTTGATCCTGAAACTCATAAAATACATCAGCAGACGTCAGAGTCGCTGACCCATTATACTGATGTTTCCTGGTCATATTCGTTCACTTACAGAAGCAGTCTAGTTTGGACCAAAACTACTTGACCATGCAGGTTCTAAAATACATCAGCAGACGACAGAATTGACAAAAGTCGCCTTGCTTTGTGTTTCCTCTGCATAGTCCTCTACATGCAGGAGCAATCTAATCTGGGTCTGCGCTATTTGACCATGAAACTTCTGGAATTCATCAGTAAATAAACAGGTAGACAACTGTTATTGTGATTGAGTTTTCTGATCATATTCACTTATTTATTAGAATCAAACATCGCATGTAATACATGCTACTTATTTGCAGAAAACAAGACGAACTTATTAGGAGAATTATGGGTTGTACGGTATAATCATTTGATGCGTGACTAACTGCTGAGTACCCCACGTGGTTGTTTGGTCTGTCCAGACCTGGGTAATTAATAGAGATCAGAGGAGGCGCCAACATGGTTAATTAACAAGTATAACACAGGAGGCAAAGATCGTTAGTGGCCAGCTAGAGTTTTGACTTTGGCTTGATCACACGCTTATTCTTAATGAAAGAATATTGTGATTTTTAGACTTTCTTTTGAAAGTTCTTATTTGAAATAAAGCTCTCTGGGTACCAACCCCAGCACATACTGAGCATAGCTCACTGGGTACCAACCCCAGCATATACTGAGCATACGCACTGGGTACCAACCCCAGCGTATTGCAGAAGCAAATTACAGTCAGTACCAACCTGACAGCTTCTAAAATCAGTTAATAAACACAACTATGTGTAGCTTACCAAGAGTCAGGACCCATACCTTACACGGGTCTACCATCAGATACGCTAGTGGTTTTCATTACTCATAGTATGGCAAATTCTGAACAGACTGCTCATTGGTAAAACACAACTGATCTTTGCTACAAGAAATAAACGTGTTATTTCCATAAAACACACACTTACACCTATAAACGGCGCAAAACAAAAGCGAAATTGAGTGCGTAATTGTGACATTTACTGGTCATATTCACTTATTCTTGAGCACTCATTCGGTGTGTCTTTATTTGCAACTGAAGAAGAGAAGTTTTCTTCTCGAAAACGCGTTCTTGCGGACCTGGCTATTGTCTGCTGGGGATAGAGACATACACGAGTAAGTTTCTATTATAGAAACAACATAGTAAACACGCTCGTGAAGAGCTGTTTAGTACAAATGTGTGTCATACACGACACGCCAATACACATGTACAATAGAGGTATTCTAACACCAAAATGAGCAACACTTAAAGCTACTTAAAAACAAAAGCTACTTCTCTAGAAACCTCATCACAACAAAGTAATGAGAAGTAAAACCTTGGGTTTAGACAAACCGGGACTATTTCACTAACTGGGCGTGTGGATAATCCTAGGCAAAATGAGCTCTCTTCTATCGAGAGGCCTACACACCCCCCTCTTATAACTATATGTTTTAGGCACCCAGATTATGCCCATAGTAGGAACTCGTTAACAGTGGCCCCGGAAACGGTGTGGCCAAGAGTTGGGAGTACTCATTTTGCTGACCAAAACAGTCATATTGGATTACTCATTGAAAGTGATTTTAAAGTTAAAAAGGAGAGCCATGAATCTCCACAAAGAACTCAGCATCAAACGTGCCATATTTAGTACATATTGAGCACTATGACAAAATAACGGGTCTGTTTAGCCCAATAACTTGTTGACCAAGAAACTTATGTTAAAAATACATCAGCTGACTACAGGGTCGACGACATTTGTCAAAATTTGCGTTTCCTGTCATATCTTTATCTTGCTTTCAAATGAACTTAGCTTGGATACGCACTACTTGACCATGTCGCTCCTAAATACGTCAGCGGACTTCAGGGTCGACAACCCATTGTGATTGACGTAGACTGGTCATATTCGTTTATTAAAGAAGCAGTCTAGTCTGGATTCACACAATTTGACCACACATCAGCTTCTAGAATACTTCAGCAAACGACAAAGTTGTCAAAATTCGTCAAAAATTTGCGTTTCCTGTCAAATTGTCTTTTGTGTACAAAATTAACCTAACTCAGATACGCAATTTTCGACCACGCAGCTCCTAAAATACGTCAGCGGACGTCAGGGTCGACTGCCTATCAATACTGACGTTTCCTGGTCATATTCACTCACTTACAGAAGCAGTCTAATCTGGACCAACACCTTTTGACCTCGCAGCTTCTAAAATACGTCAGCAGACGACATGGTCGATAACATTCGTTAAAATGTGCGTTTTCTGTCATATTCTTGTTGATTGACAAAAGCTACCTACTTTGGATACGCAATACTTGATCCTGAAACTCATAAAATACATCAGCAGACGTCAGAGTCGCTGACCCATTATACTGATGTTTCCTGGTCATATTCGTTCACTTACAGAAGCAGTCTAGTTTGGACCAAAACTACTTGACCATGCAGGTTCTAAAATACATCAGCAGACGACAGAATTGACAAAAGTCGCCTTGCTTTGTGTTTCCTCTGCATAGTCCTCTACATGCAGGAGCAATCTAATCTGGGTCTGCGCTATTTGACCATGAAACTTCTGGAATTCATCAGTAAATAAACAGGTAGACAACTGTTATTGTGATTGAGTTTTCTGATCATATTCACTTATTTATTAGAATCAAACATCGCATGTAATACATGCTACTTATTTGCAGAAAACAAGACGAACTTATTAGGAGAATTATGGGTTGTACGGTATAATCATTTGATGCGTGACTAACTGCTGAGTACCCCACGTGGTTGTTTGGTCTGTCCAGACCTGGGTAATTAATAGAGATCAGAGGAGGCGCCAACATGGTTAATTAACAAGTATAACACAGGAGGCAAAGATCGTTAGTGGCCAGCTAGAGTTTTGACTTTGGCTTGATCACACGCTTATTCTTAATGAAAGAATATTGTGATTTTTAGACTTTCTTTTGAAAGTTCTTATTTGAAATAAAGCTCTCTGGGTACCAACCCCAGCACATACTGAGCATAGCTCACTGGGTACCAACCCCAGCATATACTGAGCATACGCACTGGGTACCAACCCCAGCGTATTGCAGAAGCAAATTACAGTCAGTACCAACCTGACAGCTTCTAAAATCAGTTAATAAACACAACTATGTGTAGCTTACCAAGAGTCAGGACCCATACCTTACACGGGTCTACCATCAGATACGCTAGTGGTTTTCATCACTCATAGTATGGCAAATTCTGAACAGACTGCTCATTGGTAAAACACAACTGATCTTTGCTACAAGAAATAAACGTGTTATTTCCATAAAACACACACTTACACCTATAAACGGCGCAAAACAAAAGCGAAATTGAGTGCGTAATTGTGACATTTACTGGTCATATTCACTTATTCTTGAGCACTCATTCGGTGTGTCTTTATTTGCAACTGAAGAAGAGAAGTTTTCTTCTCGAAAACGCGTTCTTGCGGACCTGGCTATTGTCTGCTGGGGATAGAGACATACACGAGTAAGTTTCTATTATAGAAACAACATAGTAAACACGCTCGTGAAGAGCTGTTTAGTACAAATGTGTGTCATACACGACACGCCAATACACATGTACAATAGAGGTATTCTAACACCGAAATGAGCAACACTTAAAGCTACTTAAAAACAAAAGCTACTTCTCTAGAAACCTCATCACAACAAAGTAATGAGAAGTAAAACCTTGGGTTTAGACAAACCGGGACTATTTCACTAACTGGGCGTGTGGATAATCCAAGGCAAAATGAGCTCTCTTCTATCGAGAGGCCTACACACCCCCCTCTTATAACTATATGTTTTAGGCACCCAGATTATGCCCATAGTAGGAACTCGTTAACAGTGGCCCCGGAAACGGTGTGGCCAAGAGTTGGGAGTACTCATTTTGCTGACCAAAACAGTCATATTGGATTACTCATTGAAAGTGATTTTAAAGTTAAAAAGGAGAGCCATGAATCTCCACAAAGAACTCAGCATCAAACGTGCCATATTTAGTACATATTGAGCACTATGACAAAATAACGGGTCTGTTTAGCCCAATAACTTGTTGACCAAGAAACTTATGTTAAAAATACATCAGCTGACTACAGGGTCGACGACATTTGTCAAAATTTGCGTTTCCTGTCATATCTTTATCTTGCTTTCAAATGAACTTAGCTTGGATACGCACTACTTGACCATGTCGCTCCTAAATACGTCAGCGGACTTCAGGGTCGACAACCCATTGTGATTGACGTAGACTGGTCATATTCGTTTATTAAAGAAGCAGTCTAGTCTGGATTCACACAATTTGACCACACATCAGCTTCTAGAATACTTCAGCAAACGACAAAGTTGTCAAAATTCGTCAAAAATTTGCGTTTCCTGTCAAATTGTCTTTTGTGTACAAAATTAACCTAACTCAGATACGCAATTTTCGACCACGAAGCTCCTAAAATACGTCAGCGGACGTCAGGGTCGACTGCCTATCAATACTGACGTTTCCTGGTCATATTCACTCACTTACAGAAGCAGTCTAATCTGGACCAACACCTTTTGACCTCGCAGCTTCTAAAATACGTCAGCAGACGACATGGTCGATAACATTCGTTAAAATGTGCGTTTTCTGTCATATTCTTGTTGATTGACAAAAGCTACCTACTTTGGATACGCAATACTTGATCCTGAAACTCATAAAATACATCAGCAGACGTCAGAGTCGCTGACCCATTATACTGATGTTTCCTGGTCATATTCGTTCACTTACAGAAGCAGTCTAGTTTGGACCAAAACTACTTGACCATGCAGGTTCTAAAATACATCAGCAGACGACAGAATTGACAAAAGTCGCCTTGCTTTGTGTTTCCTCTGCATAGTCCTCTACATGCAGGAGCAATCTAATCTGGGTCTGCGCTATTTGACCATGAAACTTCTGGAATTCATCAGTAAATAAACAGGTAGACAACTGTTATTGTGATTGAGTTTTCTGATCATATTCACTTATTTATTAGAATCAAACATCGCATGTAATACATGCTACTTATTTGCAGAAAACAAGACGAACTTATTAGGAGAATTATGGGTTGTACGGTATAATCATTTGATGCGTGACTAACTGCTGAGTACCCCACGTGGTTGTTTGGTCTGTCCAGACCTGGGTAATTAATAGAGATCAGAGGAGGCGCCAACATGGTTAATTAACAAGTATAACACAGGAGGCAAAGATCGTTAGTGGCCAGCTAGAGTTTTGACTTTGGCTTGATCACACGCTTATTCTTAATGAAAGAATATTGTGATTTTTAGACTTTCTTTTGAAAGTTCTTATTTGAAATAAAGCTCTCTGGGTACCAACCCCAGCACATACTGAGCATAGCTCACTGGGTACCAACCCCAGCATATACTGAGCATACGCACTGGGTACCGACCCCAGCGTATTGCAGAAGCAAATTACAGTCAGTACCAACCTGACAGCTTCTAAAATCAGTTAATAAACACAACTATGTGTAGCTTACCAAGAGTCAGGACCCATACCTTACACGGGTCTACCATCAGATACGCTAGTGGTTTTCATCACTCATAGTATGGCAAATTCTGAACAGACTGCTCATTGGTAAAACACAACTGATCTTTGCTACAAGAAATAAACGTGTTATTTCCATAAAACACACACTTACACCTATAAACGGCGCAAAACAAAAGCGAAATTGAGTGCGTAATTGTGACATTTACTGGTCATATTCACTTATTCTTGAGCACTCATTCGGTGTGTCTTTATTTGCAACTGAAGAAGAGAAGTTTTCTTCTCGAAAACGCGTTCTTGCGGACCTGGCTATTGTCTGCTGGGGATAGAGACATACACGAGTAAGTTTCTATTATAGAAACAACATAGTAAACACGCTCGTGAAGAGCTGTTTAGTACAAATGTGTGTCATACACGACACGCCAATACACATGTACAATAGAGGTATTCTAACACCGAAATGAGCAACACTTAAAGCTACTTAAAAACAAAAGCTACTTCTCTAGAAACCTCATCACAACAAAGTAATGAGAAGTAAAACCTTGGGTTTAGACAAACCGGGACTATTTCACTAACTGGGCGTGTGGATAATCCTAGGCAAAATGAGCTCTCTTCTATCGAGAGGCCTACACACCCCCCTCTTATAACTATATGTTTTAGGCACCCAGATTATGCCCATAGTAGGAACTCGTTAACAGTGGCCCCGGAAACGGTGTGGCCAAGAGTTGGGAGTACTCATTTTGCTGACCAAAACAGTCATATTGGATTACTCATTGAAAGTGATTTTAAAGTTAAAAAGGAGAGCCATGAATCTCCACAAAGAACTCAGCATCAAACGTGCCATATTTAGTACATATTGAGCACTATGACAAAATAACGGGTCTGTTTAGCCCAATAACTTGTTGACCAAGAAACTTATGTTAAAAATACATCAGCTGACTACAGGGTCGACGACATTTGTCAAAATTTGCGTTTCCTGTCATATCTTTATCTTGCTT
Organism: Loripinus fragilis; assembly: GCA_964019695.1. Taxonomy (NCBI): domain Eukaryota; kingdom Metazoa; phylum Mollusca; class Bivalvia; order Lucinida; family Lucinidae; genus Loripinus; species Loripinus fragilis. Next base: position 36,600,645 of record OZ026516.1, read on the forward strand.
TCAAATGAACTTAGCTTGGATACGCACTACTTGACCATGTCGCTCCTAAATACGTCAGCGGACTTCAGGGTCGACAACCCATTGTGATTGACGTAGACTGGTCATATTCGTTTATTAAAGAAGCAGTCTAGTCTGGATTCACACAATTTGACCACACATCAGCTTCTAGAATACTTCAGCAAACGACAAAGTTGTCAAAATTCGTCAAAAATTTGCGTTTCCTGTCAAATTGTCTTTTGTGTACAAAATTAACCTAACTCAGATACGCAATTTTCGACCACGAAGCTCCTAAAATACGTCAGCGGACGTCAGGGTCGACTGCCTATCAATACTGACGTTTCCTGGTCATATTCACTCACTTACAGAAGCAGTCTAATCTGGACCAACACCTTTTGACCTCGCAGCTTCTAAAATACGTCAGCAGACGACATGGTCGATAACATTCGTTAAAATGTGCGTTTTCTGTCATATTCTTGTTGATTGACAAAAGCTACCTACTTTGGATACGCAATACTTGATCCTGAAACTCATAAAATACATCAGCAGACGTCAGAGTCGCTGACCCATTATACTGATGTTTCCTGGTCATATTCGTTCACTTACAGAAGCAGTCTAGTTTGGACCAAAACTACTTGACCATGCAGGTTCTAAAATACATCAGCAGACGACAGAATTGACAAAAGTCGCCTTGCTTTGTGTTTCCTCTGCATAGTCCTCTACATGCAGGAGCAATCTAATCTGGGTCTGCGCTATTTGACCATGAAACTTCTGGAATTCATCAGTAAATAAACAGGTAGACAACTGTTATTGTGATTGAGTTTTCTGATCATATTCACTTATTTATTAGAATCAAACATCGCATGTAATACATGCTACTTATTTGCAGAAAACAAGACGAACTTATTAGGAGAATTATGGGTTGTACGGTATAATCATTTGATGCGTGACTAACTGCTGAGTACCCCACGTGGTTGTTTGGTCTGTCCAGACCTGGGTAATTAATAGAGATCAGAGGAGGCGCCAACATGGTTAATTAACAAGTATAACACAGGAGGCAAAGATCGTTAGTGGCCAGCTAGAGTTTTGACTTTGGCTTGATCACACGCTTATTCTTAATGAAAGAATATTGTGATTTTTAGACTTTCTTTTGAAAGTTCTTATTTGAAATAAAGCTCTCTGGGTACCAACCCCAGCACATACTGAGCATAGCTCACTGGGTACCAACCCCAGCATATACTGAGCATACGCACTGGGTACCAACCCCAGCGTATTGCAGAAGCAAATTACAGTCAGTACCAACCTGACAGCTTCTAAAATCAGTTAATAAACACAACTATGTGTAGCTTACCAAGAGTCAGGACCCATACCTTACACGGGTCTACCATCAGATACGCTAGTGGTTTTCATCACTCATAGTATGGCAAATTCTGAACAGACTGCTCATTGGTAAAACACAACTGATCTTTGCTACAAGAAATAAACGTGTTATTTCCATAAAACACACACTTACACCTATAAACGGCGCAAAACAAAAGCGAAATTGAGTGCGTAATTGTGACATTTACTGGTCATATTCACTTATTCTTGAGCACTCATTCGGTGTGTCTTTATTTGCAACTGAGGAAGAGAAGTTTTCTTCTCGAAAACGCGTTCTTGCGGACCTGGCTATTGTCTGCTGGGGATAGAGACATACACGAGTAAGTTTCTATTATAGAAACAACATAGTAAACACGCTCGTGAAGAGCTGTTTAGTACAAATGTGTGTCATACACGACACGCCAATACACATGTACAATAGAGGTATTCTAACACCGAAATGAGCAACACTTAAAGCTTCTTAAAAACAAAAGCTACTTCTCTAGAAACCTCATCACAACAAAGTAATGAGAAGTAAAACCTTGGGTTTAGACAAACCGGGACTATTTCACTAACTGGGCGTGTTGATAATCCTAGGCAAAATGAGCTCTCTTCTATCGAGAGGCCTACACACCCCCCTCTTATAACTATATGTTTTAGGCACCCAGTTTATGCCCATAGTAGGAACTCGTTAACAGTGGCCCCGGAAACGGTGTGGCCAAGAGTTGGGAGTACTCATTTTGCTGACCAAAACAGTCATATTGGATTACTCATTGAAAGTGATTTTAAAGTTAAAAAGGAGAGCCATGAATCTCCACAAAGAACTCAGCATCAAACGTGCCATATTTAGTACATATTGAGCACTATGACAAAATAACGGGTCTGTTTAGCCCAATAACTTGTTGACCAAGAAACTTATGTTAAAAATACATCAGCTGACTACAGGGTCGACGACATTTGTCAAAATTTGCGTTTCCTGTCATATCTTTATCTTGCTTTCAAATGAACTTAGCTTGGATACGCACTACTTGACCATGTCGCTCCTAAATACGTCAGCGGACTTCAGGGTCGACAACCCATTGTGATTGACGTAGACTGGTCATATTCGTTTATTAAAGAAGCAGTCTAGTCTGGATTCACACAATTTGACCACACATCAGCTTCTAGAATACTTCAGCAAACGACAAAGTTGTCAAAATTCGTCAAAAATTTGCGTTTCCTGTCAAATTGTCTTTTGTGTACAAAATTAACCTAACTCAGATACGCAATTTTCGACCACGAAGCTCCTAAAATACGTCAGCGGACGTCAGGGTCGACTGCCTATCAATACTGACGTTTCCTGGTCATATTCACTCACTTACAGAAGCAGTCTAATCTGGACCAACACCTTTTGACCTCACAGCTTCTAAAATACGTCAGCAGACGACATGGTCGATAACATTCGTTAAAATGTGCGTTTTCTGTCATATTCTTGTTGATTGACAAAAGCTACCTACTTTGGATACGCAATACTTGATCCTGAAACTCATAAAATACATCAGCAGACGTCAGAGTCGCTGACCCATTATACTGATGTTTCCTGGTCATATTCGTTCACTTACAGAAGCAGTCTAGTTTGGACCAAAACTACTTGACCATGCAGGTTCTAAAATACATCAGCAGACGACAGAATTGACAAAAGTCGCCTTGCTTTGTGTTTCCTCTGCATAGTCCTCTACATGCAGGAGCAATCTAATCTGGGTCTGCGCTATTTGACCATGAAACTTCTGGAATTCATCAGTAAATAAACAGGTAGACAACTGTTATTGTGATTGAGTTTTCTGATCATATTCACTTATTTATTAGAATCAAACATCGCATGTAATACATGCTACTTATTTGCAGAAAACAAGACGAACTTATTAGGAGAATTATGGGTTGTACGGTATAATCATTTGATGCGTGACTAACTGCTGAGTACCCCACGTGGTTGTTTGGTCTGTCCAGACCTGGGTAATTAATAGAGATCAGAGGAGGCGCCAACATGGTTAATTAACAAGTATAACACAGGAGGCAAAGATCGTTAGTGGCCAGCTAGAGTTTTGACTTTGGCTTGATCACACGCTTATTCTTAATGAAAGAATATTGTGATTTTTAGACTTTCTTTTGAAAGTTCTTATTTGAAATAAAGCTCTCTGGGTACCAACCCCAGCACATACTGAGCATAGCTCACTGGGTACCAACCCCAGCATATACTGAGCATACGCACTGGGTACCAACCCCAGCGTATTGCAGAAGCAAATTACAGTCAGTACCAACCTGACAGCTTCTAAAATCAGTTAATAAACACAACTATGTGTAGCTTACCAAGAGTCAGGACCCATACCTTACACGGGTCTACCATCAGATACGCTAGTGGTTTTCATCACTCATAGTATGGCAAATTCTGAACAGACTGCTCATTGGTAAAACACAACTGATCTTTGCTACAAGAAATAAACGTGTTATTTCCATAAAACACACACTTACACCTATAAACGGCGCAAAACAAAAGCGAAATTGAGTGCGTAATTGTGACATTTACTGGTCATATTCACTTATTCTTGAGCACTCATTCGGTGTGTCTTTATTTGCAACTGAAGAAGAGAAGTTTTCTTCTCGAAAACGCGTTCTTGCGGACCTGGCTATTGTCTGCTGGGGATAGAGACATACACGAGTAAGTTTCTATTATAGAAACAACATAGTAAACACGCTCGTGAAGAGCTGTTTAGTACAAATGTGTGTCATACACGACACGCCAATACACATGTACAATAGAGGTATTCTAACACCGAAATGAGCAACACTTAAAGCTACTTAAAAACAAAAGCTACTTCTCTAGAAACCTCATCACAACAAAGTAATGAGAAGTAAAACCTTGGGTTTAGACAAACCGGGACTATTTCACTAACTGGGCGTGTGGATAATCCTAGGCAAAATGAGCTCTCTTCTATCGAGAGGCCTACACACCCCCCTCTTATAACTATATGTTTTAGGCACCCAGATTATGCCCATAGTAGGAACTCGTTAACAGTGGCCCCGGAAACGGTGTGGCCAAGAGTTGGGAGTACTCATTTTGCTGACCAAAACAGTCATATTGGATTACTCATTGAAAGTGATTTTAAAGTTAAAAAGGAGAGCCATGAATCTCCACAAAGAACTCAGCATCAAACGTGCCATATTTAGTACATATTGAGCACTATGACAAAATAACGGGTCTGTTTAGCCCAATAACTTGTTGACCAAGAAACTTATGTTAAAAATACATCAGCTGACTACAGGGTCGACGACATTTGTCAAAATTTGCGTTTCCTGTCATATCTTTATCTTGCTTTCAAATGAACTTAGCTTGGATACGCACTACTTGACCATGTCGCTCCTAAATACGTCAGCGGACTTCAGGGTCGACAATCCATTGTGATTGACGTAGACTGGTCATATTCGTTTATTAAAGAAGCAGTCTAGTCTGGATTCACACAATTTGACCACACATCAGCTTCTAGAATACTTCAGCAAACGACAAAGTTGTCAAAATTCGTCAAAAATTTGCGTTTCCTGTCAAATTGTCTTTTGTGTACAAAATTAACCTAACTCAGATACGCAATTTTCGACCACGAAGCTCCTAAAATACGTCAGCGGACGTCAGGGTCGACTGCCTATCAATACTGACGTTTCCTGGTCATATTCACTCACTTACAGAAGCAGTCTAATCTGGACCAACACCTTTTGACCTCGCAGCTTCTAAAATACGTCAGCAGACGACATGGTCGATAACATTCGTTAAAATGTGCGTTTTCTGTCATATTCTTGTTGATTGACAAAAGCTACCTACTTTGGATACGCAATACTTGATCCTGAAACTCATAAAATACATCAGCAGACGTCAGAGTCGCTGACCCATTATACTGATGTTTCCTGGTCATATTCGTTCACTTACAGAAGCAGTCTAGTTTGGACCAAAACTACTTGACCATGCAGGTTCTAAAATACATCAGCAGACGACAGAATTGACAAAAGTCGCCTTGCTTTGTGTTTCCTCTGCATAGTCCTCTACATGCAGGAGCAATCTAATCTGGGTCTGCGCTATTTGACCATGAAACTTCTGGAATTCATCAGTAAATAAACAGGTAGACAACTGTTATTGTGATTGAGTTTTCTGATCATATTCACTTATTTATTAGAATCAAACATCGCATGTAATACATGCTACTTATTTGCAGAAAACAAGACGAACTTATTAGGAGAATTATGGGTTGTACGGTATAATCATTTGATGCGTGACTAACTGCTGAGTACCCCACGTGGTTGTTTGGTCTGTCCAGACCTGGGTAATTAATAGAGATCAGAGGAGGCGCCAACATGGTTAATTAACAAGTATAACACAGGAGGCAAAGATCGTTAGTGGCCAGCTAGAGTTTTGACTTTGGCTTGATCACACGCTTATTCTTAATGAAAGAATATTGTGATTTTTAGACTTTCTTTTGAAAGTTCTTATTTGAAATAAAGCTCTCTGGGTACCAACCCCAGCACATACTGAGCATAGCTCACTGGGTACCAACCCCAGCATATACTGAGCATACGCACTGGGTACCAACCCCAGCGTATTGCAGAAGCAAATTACAGTCAGTACCAACCTGACAGCTTCTAAAATCAGTTAATAAACACAACTATGTGTAGCTTACCAAGAGTCAGGACCCATACCTTACACGGGTCTACCATCAGATACGCTAGTGGTTTTCATCACTCATAGTATGGCAAATTCTGAACAGACTGCTCATTGGTAAAACACAACTGATCTTTGCTACAAGAAATAAACGTGTTATTTCCATAAAACACACACTTACACCTATAAACGGCGCAAAACAAAAGCGAAATTGAGTGCGTAATTGTGACATTTACTGGTCATATTCACTTATTCTTGAGCACTCATTCGGTGTGTCTTTATTTGCAACTGAAGAAGAGAAGTTTTCTTCTCGAAAACGCGTTCTTGCGGACCTGGCTATTGTCTGCTGGGGATAGAGACATACACGAGTAAGTTTCTATTATAGAAACAACATAGTAAACACGCTCGTGAAGAGCTGTTTAGTACAAATGTGTGTCATACACGACACGCCAATACACATGTACAATAGAGGTATTCTAACACCGAAATGAGCAACACTTAAAGCTACTTAAAAACAAAAGCTACTTCTCTAGAAACCTCATCACAACAAAGTAATGAGAAGTAAAACCTTGGGTTTAGACAAACCGGGACTATTTCACTAACTGGGCGTGTGGATAATCCTAGGCAAAATGAGCTCTCTTCTATCGAGAGGCCTACACACCCCCCTCTTATAACTATATGTTTTAGGCACCCAGATTATGCCCATAGTAGGAACTCGTTAACAGTGGCCCCGGAAACGGTGTGGCCAAGAGTTGGGAGTACTCATTTTGCTGACCAAAACAGTCATATTGGATTACTCATTGAAAGTGATTTTAAAGTTAAAAAGGAGAGCCATGAATCTCCACAAAGAACTCAGCATCAAACGTGCCATATTTAGTACATATTGAGCACTATGACAAAATAACGGGTCTGTTTAGCCCAATAACTTGTTGACCAAGAAACTTATGTTAAAAATACATCAGCTGACTACAGGGTCGACGACATTTGTCAAAATTTGCGTTTCCTGTCATATCTTTATCTTGCTTTCAAATGAACTTAGCTTGGATACGCACTACTTGACCATGTCGCTCCTAAATACGTCAGCGGACTTCAGGGTCGACAACCCATTGTGATTGACGTAGACTGGTCATATTCGTTTATTAAAGAAGCAGTCTAGTCTGGATTCACACAATTTGACCACACATCAGCTTCTAGAATACTTCAGCAAACGACAAAGTTGTCAAAATTCGTCAAAAATTTGCGTTTCCTGTCAAATTGTCTTTTGTGTACAAAATTAACCTAACTCAGATACGCAATTTTCGACCACGAAGCTCCTAAAATACGTCAGCGGACGTCAGGGTCGACTGCCTATCAATACTGACGTTTCCTGGTCATATTCACTCACTTACAGAAGCAGTCTAATCTGGACCAACACCTTTTGACCTCGCAGCTTCTAAAATACGTCAGCAGACGACATGGTCGATAACATTCGTTAAAATGTGCGTTTTCTGTCATATTCTTGTTGATTGACAAAAGCTACCTACTTTGGATACGCAATACTTGATCCTGAAACTCATAAAATACATCAGCAGACGTCAGAGTCGCTGACCCATTATACTGATGTTTCCTGGTCATATTCGATCACTTACAGAAGCAGTCTAGTTTGGACCAAAACTACTTGACCATGCAGGTTCTAAAATACATCAGCAGACGACAGAATTGACAAAAGTCGCCTTGCTTTGTGTTTCCTCTGCATAGTCCTCTACATGCAGGAGCAATCTAATCTGGGTCTGCGCTATTTGACCATGAAACTTCTGGAATTCATCAGTAAATAAACAGGTAGACAACTGTTATTGTGATTGAGTTTTCTGATCATATTCACTTATTTATTAGAATCAAACATCGCATGTAATACATGCTACTTATTTGCAGAAAACAAGACGAACTTATTAGGAGAATTATGGGTTGTACGGTATAATCATTTGATGCGTGACTAACTGCTGAGTACCCCACGTGGTTGTTTGGTCTGTCCAGACCTGGGTAATTAATAGAGATCAGAGGAGGCGCCAACATGGTTAATTAACAAGTATAACACAGGAGGCAAAGATCGTTAGTGGCCAGCTAGAGTTTTGACTTTGGCTTGATCACACGCTTATTCTTAATGAAAGAATATTGTGATTTTTAGACTTTCTTTTGAAAGTTCTTATTTGAAATAAAGCTCTCTGGGTACCAACCCCAGCACATACTGAGCATAGCTCACTGGGTACCAACCCCAGCATATACTGAGCATACGCACTGGGTACCAACCCCAGCGTATTGCAGAAGCAAATTACAGTCAGTACCAACCTGACAGCTTCTAAAATCAGTTAATAAACACAACTATGTGTAGCTTACCAAGAGTCAGGACCCATACCTTACACGGGTCTACCATCAGATACGCTAGTGGTTTTCATCACTCATAGTATGGCAAATTCTGAACAGACTGCTCATTGGTAAAACACAACTGATCTTTGCTACAAGAAATAAACGTGTTATTTCCATAAAACACACACTTACACCTATAAACGGCGCAAAACAAAAGCGAAATTGAGTGCGTAATTGTGACATTTACTGGTCATATTCACTTATTCTTGAGCACTCATTCGGTGTGTCTTTATTTGCAACTGAAGAAGAGAAGTTTTCTTCTCGAAAACGCGTTCTTGCGGACCTGGCTATTGTCTGCTGGGGATAGAGACATACACGAGTAAGTTTCTATTATAGAAACAACATAGTAAACACGCTCGTGAAGAGCTGTTTAGTACACATGTGTGTCATACACGACACGCCAATACACATGTACAATAGAGGTATTCTAACACCGAAATGAGCAACACTTAAAGCTACTTAAAAACAAAAGCTACTTCTCTAGAAACCTCAATACAACAAAGTAATGAGAAGTAAAACCTTGGGTTTAGACAAACCGGGACTATTTCACTAACTGGGCGTGTGGATAATCCTAGGCAAAATGAGCTCTCTTCTATCGAGAGGCCTACACACCCCCCTCTTATAACTATATGTTTTAGGCACCCAGATTATGCCCATAGTAGGAACTCGTTAACAGTGGCCCCGGAAACGGTGTGGCCAAGAGTTGGGAGTACTCATTTTGCTGACCAAAACAGTCATATTGGATTACTCATTGAAAGTGATTTTAAAGTTAAAAAGGAGAGCCATGAATCTCCACAAAGAACTCAGCATCAAACGTGCCATATTTAGTACATATTGAGCACTATGACAAAATAACGGGTCTGTTTAGCCCAATAACTTGTTGACCAAGAAACTTATGTTAAAAATACATCAGCTGACTACAGGGTCGACGACATTTGTCAAAATTTGCGTTTCCTGTCATATCTTTATCTTGCTTTCAAATGAACTTAGCTTGGATACGCACTACTTGACCATGTCGCTCCTAAATACGTCAGCGGACTTCAGGGTCGACAACCCATTGTGATTGACGTAGACTGGTCATATTCGTTTATTAAAGAAGCAGTCTAGTCTGGATTCACACAATTTGACCACACATCAGCTTCTAGAATACTTCAGCAAACGACAAAGTTGTCAAAATTCGTCAAAAATTTGCGTTTCCTGTCAAATTGTCTTTTGTGTACAAAATTAACCTAACTCAGATACGCAATTTTCGACCACGAAGCTCCTAAAATACGTCAGCGGACGTCAGGGTCGACTGCCTATCAATACTGACGTTTCCTGGTCATATTCACTCACTTACAGAAGCAGTCTAATCTGGACCAACACCTTTTGACCTCGCAGCTTCTAAAATACGTCAGCAGACGACATGGTCGATAACATTCGTTAAAATGTGCGTTTTCTGTCATATTCTTGTTGATTGACAAAAGCTACCTACTTTGGATACGCAATACTTGATCCTGAAACTCATAAAATACATCAGCAGACGTCAGAGTCGCTGACCCATTATACTGATGTTTCCTGGTCATATTCGTTCACTTACAGAAGCAGTCTAGTTTGGACCAAAACTACTTGACCATGCAGGTTCTAAAATACATCAGCAGACGACAGAATTGACAAAAGTCGCCTTGCTTTGTGTTTCCTCTGCATAGTCCTCTACATGCAGGAGCAATCTAATCTGGGTCTGCGCTATTTGACCATGAAACTTCTGGAATTCATCAGTAAATAAACAGGTAGACAACTGTTATTGTGATTGAGTTTTCTGATCATATTCACTTATTTATTAGAATCAAACATCGCATGTAATACATGCTACTTATTTGCAGAAAACAAGACGAACTTATTAGGAGAATTATGGGTTGTACGGTATAATCATTTGATGCGTGACTAACTGCTGAGTACCCCACGTGGTTTGTTTGGTCTGTCCAGACCTGGGTAATTAATAGAGATCAGAGGAGGCGCCAACATGGTTAATTAACAAGTATAACACAGGAGGCAAAGATCGTTAGTGGCCAGCTAGAGTTTTGACTTTGGCTTGATCACACGCTTATTCTTAATGAAAGAATATTGTGATTTTTAGACTTTCTTTTGAAAGTTCTTATTTGAAATAAAGCTCTCTGGGTACCAACCCCAGCACATACTGAGCATAGCTCACTGGGTACCAACCCCAGCATATACTGAGCATACGCACTGGGTACCAACCCCAGCGTATTGCAGAAGCAAATTACAGTCAGTACCAACCTGACAGCTTCTAAAATCAGTTAATAAACACAACTATGTGTAGCTTACCAAGAGTCAGGACCCATACCTTACACGGGTCTACCATCAGATACGCTAGTGGTTTTCATCACTCATAGTATGGCAAATTCTGAACAGACTGCTCATTGGTAAAACACAACTGATCTTTGCTACAAGAAATAAACGTGTTATTTCCATAAAACACACACTTACACCTATAAACGGCGCAAAACAAAAGCGAAATTGAGTGCGTAATTGTGACATTTACTGGTCATATTCACTTATTCTTGAGCACTCATTCGGTGTGTCTTTATTTGCAACTGAAGAAGAGAAGTTTTCTTCTCGAAAACGCGTTCTTGCGGACCTGGCTATTGTCTGCTGGGGATAGAGACATACACGAGTAAGTTTCTATTATAGAAACAACATAGTAAACACGCTCGTGAAGAGCTGTTTAGTACAAATGTGTGTCATACACGACACGCCAATACACATGTACAATAGAGGTATTCTAACACCGAAATGAGCAACACTTAAAGCTACTTTAAAACAAAAGCTACTTCTCTAGAAACCTCATCACAACAAAGTAATGAGAAGTAAAACCTTGGGTTTAGACAAACCGGGACTATTTCACTAACTGGGCGTGTGGATAATCCTAGGCAAAATGAGCTCTCTTCTATCGAGAGGCCTACACACCCCCCTCTTATAACTATATGTTTTAGGCACCCAGATTATGCCCATAGTAGGAACTCGTTAACAGTGGCCCCGGAAACGGTGTGGCCAAGAGTTGGGAGTACTCATTTTGCTGACCAAAACAGTCATATTGGATTACTCATTGAAAGTGATTTTAAAGTTAAAAAGGAGAGCCATGAATCTCCACAAAGAACTCAGCATCAAACGTGCCATATTTAGTACATATTGAGCACTATGACAAAATAACGGGTCTGTTTAGCCCAATAACTTGTTGACCAAGAAACTTATGTTAAAAATACATCAGCTGACTACAGGGTCGACGACATTTGTCAAAATTTGCGTTTCCTGTCATATCTTTATCTTGCTTTCAAATGAACTTAGCTTGGATACGCACTACTTGACCATGTCGCTCCTAAATACGTCAGCGGACTTCAGGGTCGACAACCCATTGTGATTGACGTAGACTGGTCATATTCGTTTATTAAAGAAGCAGTCTAGTCTGGATTCACACAATTTGACCACACATCAGCTTCTAGAATACTTCAGCAAACGACAAAGTTGTCAAAATTCGTCAAAAATTTGCGTTTCCTGTCAAATTGTCTTTTGTGTACAAAATTAACCTAACTCAGATACGCAATTTTCGACCACGAAGCTCCTAAAATACGTCAGCGGACGTCAGGGTCGACTGCCTATCAATACTGACGTTTCCTGGTCATATTCACTCACTTACAGAAGCAGTCTAATCTGGACCAACACCTTTTGACCTCGCAGCTTCTAAAATACGTCAGCAGACGACATGGTCGATAACATTCGTTAAAATGTGCGTTTTCTGTCATATTCTTGTTGATTGACAAAAGCTACCTACTTTGGATACGCAATACTTGATCCTGAAACTCATAAAATACATCAGCAGACGTCAGAGTCGCTGACCCATTATACTGATGTTTCCTGGTCATATTCGTTCACTTACAGAAGCAGTCTAGTTTGGACCAAAACTACTTGACCATGCAGGTTCTAAAATACATCAGCAGACGACAGAATTGACAAAAGTCGCCTTGCTTTGTGTTTCCTCTGCATAGTCCTCTACATGCAGGAGCAATCTTATCTGGGTCTGCGCTATTTGACCATGAAACTTCTGGAATTCATCAGTAAATAAACAGGTAGACAACTGTTATTGTGATTGAGTTTTCTGATCATATTCACTTATTTATTAGAATCAAACATCGCATGTAATACATGCTACTTATTTGCAGAAAACAAGACGAACTTATTAGGAGAATTATGGGTTGTACGGTATAATCATTTGATGCGTGACTAACTGCTGAGTACCCCACGTGGTTGTTTGGTCTGTCCAGACCTGGGTAATTAATAGAGATCAGAGGAGGCGCCAACATGGTTAATTAACAAGTATAACACAGGAGGCAAAGATCGTTAGTGGCCAGCTAGAGTTTTGACTTTGGCTTGATCACACGCTTATTCTTAATGAAAGAATATTGTGATTTTTAGACTTTCTTTTGAAAGTTCTTATTTGAAATAAAGCTCTCTGGGTACCAACCCCAGCACATACTGAGCATAGCTCACTGGGTACCAACCCCAGCATATACTGAGCATACGCACTGGGTACCAACCCCAGCGTATTGCAGAAGCAAATTACAGTCAGTACCAACCTGACAGCTTCTAAAATCAGTTAATAAACACAACTATGTGTAGCTTACCAAGAGTCAGGACCCATACCTTACACGGGTCTACCATCAGATACGCTAGTGGTTTTCATCACTCATAGTATGGCAAATTCTGAACAGACTGCTCATTGGTAAAACACAACTGATCTTTGCTACAAGAAATAAACGTGTTATTTCCATAAAACACACACTTACACCTATAAACGGCGCAAAACAAAAGCGAAATTGAGTGCGTAATTGTGACATTTACTGGTCATATTCACTTATTCTTGAGCACTCATTCGGTGTGTCTTTATTTGCAACTGAAGAAGAGAAGTTTTCTTCTCGAAAACGCGTTCTTGCGGACCTGGCTATTGTCTGCTGGGGATAGAGACATACACGAGTAAGTTTCTATTATAGAAACAACATAGTAAACACGCTCGTGAAGAGCTGTTTAGTACAAATGTGTGTCATACACGACACGCCAATACACATGTACAATAGAGGTATTCTAACACCGAAATGAGCAACACTTAAAGCTACTTAAAAACAAAAGCTACTTCTCTAGAAACCTCATCACAACAAAGTAATGAGAAGTAAAACCTTGGGTTTAGACAAACCGGGACTATTTCACTAACTGGGCGTGTGGATAATCCTAGGCAAAATGAGCTCTCTTCTATCGAGAGGCCTACACACCCCCCTCTTATAACTATATGTTTTAGGCACCCAGATTATGCCCATAGTAGGAACTCGTTAACAGTGGCCCCGGAAACGGTGTGGCCAAGAGTTGGGAGTACTCATTTTGCTGACCAAAACAGTCATATTGGATTACTCATTGAAAGTGATTTTAAAGTTAAAAAGGAGAGCCATGAATCTCCACAAAGAACTCAGCATCAAACGTGCCATATTTAGTACATATTGAGCACTATGACAAAATAACGGGTCTGTTTAGCCCAATAACTTGTTGACCAAGAAACTTATGTTAAAAATACATCAGCTGACTACAGGGTCGACGACATTTGTCAAAATTTGCGTTTCCTGTCATATCTTTATCTTGCTTTCAAATGAACTTAGCTTGGATACGCACTACTTGACCATGTCGCTCCTAAATACGTCAGCGGACTTCAGGGTCGACAACCCATTGTGATTGACGTAGACTGGTCATATTCGTTTATTAAAGAAGCAGTCTAGTCTGGATTCACACAATTTGACCACACATCAGCTTCTAGAATACTTCAGCAAACGACAAAGTTGTCAAAATTCGTCAAAAATTTGCGTTTCCTGTCAAATTGTCTTTTGTGTACAAAATTAACCTAACTCAGATACGCAATTTTCGACCACGAAGCTCCTAAAATACGTCAGCGGACGTCAGGGTCGACTGCCTATCAATACTGACGTTTCCTGGTCATATTCACTCACTTACAGAAGCAGTCTAATCTGGACCAACACCTTTTGACCTCGCAGCTTCTAAAATACGTCAGCAGACGACATGGTCGATAACATTCGTTAAAATGTGCGTTTTCTGTCATATTCTTGTTGATTGACAAAAGCTACCTACTTTGGATACGCAATACTTGATCCTGAAACTCATAAAATACATCAGCAGACGTCAGAGTCGCTGACCCATTATACTGATGTTTCCTGGTCATATTCGTTCACTTACAGAAGCAGTCTAGTTTGGACCAAAACTACTTGACCATGCAGGTTCTAAAATACATCAGCAGACGACAGAATTGACAAAAGTCGCCTTGCTTTGTGTTTCCTCTGCATAGTCCTCTACATGCAGGAGCAATCTAATCTGGGTCTGCGCTATTTGACCATGAAACTTCTGGAATTCATCAGTAAATAAACAGGTAGACAACTGTTATTGTGATTGAGTTTTCTGATCATATTCACTTATTTATTAGAATCAAACATCGCATGTAATACATGCTACTTATTTGCAGAAAACAAGACGAACTTATTAGGAGAATTATGGGTTGTACGGTATAATCATTTGATGCGTGACTAACTGCTGAGTACCCCACGTGGTTGTTTGGTCTGTCCAGACCTGGGTAATTAATAGAGATCAGAGGAGGCGCCAACATGGTTAATTAACAAGTATAACACAGGAGGCAAAGATCGTTAGTGGCCAGCTAGAGTTTTGACTTTGGCTTGATCACACGCTTATTCTTAATGAAAGAATATTGTGATTTTTAGACTTTCTTTTGAAAGTTCTTATTTGAAATAAAGCTCTCTGGGTACCAACCCCAGCACATACTGAGCATAGCTCACTGGGTACCAACCCCAGCATATACTGAGCATACGCACTGGGTACCAACCCCAGCGTATTGCAGAAGCAAATTACAGTCAGTACCAACCTGACAGCTTCTAAAATCAGTTAATAAACACAACTATGTGTAGCTTACCAAGAGTCAGGACCCATACCTTACACGGGTCTACCATCAGATACGCTAGTGGTTTTCATCACTCATAGTATGGCAAATTCTGAACAGACTGCTCATTGGTAAAACACAACTGATCTTTGCTACAAGAAATAAACGTGTTATTTCCATAAAACACACACTTACACCTATAAACGGCGCAAAACAAAAGCGAAATTGAGTGCGTAATTGTGACATTTACTGGTCATATTCACTTATTCTTGAGCACTCATTCGGTGTGTCTTTATTTGCAACTGAAGAAGAGAAGTTTTCTTCTCGAAAACGCGTTCTTGCGGACCTGGCTATTGTCTGCTGGGGATAGAGACATACACGAGTAAGTTTCTATTATAGAAACAACATAGTAAACACGCTCGTGAAGAGCTGTTTAGTACAAATGTGTGTCATACACGACACGCCAATACACATGTACAATAGAGGTATTCTAACACCGAAATGAGCAACACTTAAAGCTACTTTAAAACAAAAGCTACTTCTCTAGAAACCTCATCACAACAAAGTAATGAGAAGTAAAACCTTGGGTTTAGACAAACCGGGACTATTTCACTAACTGGGCGTGTGGATAATCCTAGGCAAAATGAGCTCTCTTCTATCGAGAGGCCTACACACCCCCCTCTTATAACTATATGTTTTAGGCACCCAGATTATGCCCATAGTAGGAACTCGTTAACAGTGGCCCCGGAAACGGTGTGGCCAAGAGTTGGGAGTACTCATTTTGCTGACCAAAACAGTCATATTGGATTACTCATTGAAAGTGATTTTAAAGTTAAAAAGGAGAGCCATGAATCTCCACAAAGAACTCAGCATCAAACGTGCCATATTTAGTACATATTGAGCACTATGACAAAATAACGGGTCTGTTTAGCCCAATAACTTGTTGACCAAGAAACTTATGTTAAAAATACATCAGCTGACTACAGGGTCGACGACATTTGTCAAAATTTGCGTTTCCTGTCATATCTTTATCTTGCTTTCAAATGAACTTAGCTTGGATACGCACTACTTGACCATGTCGCTCCTAAATACGTCAGCGGACTTCAGGGTCGACAACCCATTGTGATTGACGTAGACTGGTCATATTCGTTTATTAAAGAAGCAGTCTAGTCTGGATTCACACAATTTGACCACACATCAGCTTCTAGAATACTTCAGCAAACGACAAAGTTGTCAAAATTCGTCAAAAATTTGCGTTTCCTGTCAAATTGTCTTTTGTGTACAAAATTAACCTAACTCAGATACGCAATTTTCGACCACGAAGCTCCTAAAATACGTCAGCGGACGTCAGGGTCGACTGCCTATCAATACTGACGTTTCCTGGTCATATTCACTCACTTACAGAAGCAGTCTAATCTGGACCAACACCTTTTGACCTCGCAGCTTCTAAAATACGTCAGCAGACGACATGGTCGATAACATTCGTTAAAATGTGCGTTTTCTGTCATATTTTTGTTGATTGACAAAAGCTACCTACTTTGGATACGCAATACTTGATCCTGAAACTCATAAAATACATCAGCAGACGTCAGAGTCGCTGACCCATTATACTGATGTTTCCTGGTCATATTCGTTCACTTACAGAAGCAGTCTAGTTTGGACCAAAACTACTTGACCATGCAGGTTCTAAAATACATCAGCAGACGACAGAATTGACAAAAGTCGCCTTGCTTTGTGTTTCCTCTGCATAGTCCTCTACATGCAGGAGCAATCTTATCTGGGTCTGCGCTATTTGACCATGAAACTTCTGGAATTCATCAGTAAATAAACAGGTAGACAACTGTTATTGTGATTGAGTTTTCTGATCATATTCACTTATTTATTAGAATCAAACATCGCATGTAATACATGCTACTTATTTGCAGAAAACAAGACGAACTTATTAGGAGAATTATGGGTTGTACGGTATAATCATTTGATGCGTGACTAACTGCTGAGTACCCCACGTGGTTGTTTGGTCTGTCCAGACCTGGGTAATTAATAGAGATCAGAGGAGGCGCCAACATGGTTAATTAACAAGTATAACACAGGAGGCAAAGATCGTTAGTGGCCAGCTAGAGTTTTGACTTTGGCTTGATCACACGCTTATTCTTAATGAAAGAATATTGTGATTTTTAGACTTTCTTTTGAAAGTTCTTATTTGAAATAAAGCTCTCTGGGTACCAACCCCAGCACATACTGAGCATAGCTCACTGGGTACCAACCCCAGCATATACTGAGCATACGCACTGGGTACCAACCCCAGCGTATTGCAGAAGCAAATTACAGTCAGTACCAACCTGACAGCTTCTAAAATCAGTTAATAAACACAACTATATGTAGCTTACCAAGAGTCAGGACCCATACCTTACACGGGTCTACCATCAGATACGCTAGTGGTTTTCATCACTTATAGTATGGCAAATTCTGAACAGACTGCTCATTGGTAAAACACAACTGATCTTTGCTACAAGAAATAAACGTGTTATTTCCATAAAACACACACTTACACCTATAAACGGCGCAAAACAAAAGCGAAATTGAGTGCGTAATTGTGACATTTACTGGTCATATTCACTTATTCTTGAGCACTCATTCGGTGTGTCTTTATTTGCAACTGAAGAAGAGAAGTTTTCTTCTCGAAAACGCGTTCTTGCGGACCTGGCTATTGTCTGCTGGGGATAGAGACATACACGAGTAAGTTTCTATTATAGAAACAACATAGTAAACACGCTCGTGAAGAGCTGTTTAGTACAAATGTGTGTCATACACGACACGCCAATACACATGTACAATAGAGGTATTCTAACACCGAAATGAGCAACACTTAAAGCTACTTAAAAACAAAAGCTACTTCTCTAGAAACCTCATCACAACAAAGTAATGAGAAGTAAAACCTTGGGTTTAGACAAACCGGGACTATTTCACTAACTGGGCGTGTGGATAATCCTAGGCAAAATGAGCTCTCTTCTATCGAGAGGCCTACACACCCCCCTCTTATAACTATATGTTTTAGGCACCCAGATTATGCCCATAGTAGGAACTCGTTAACAGTGGCCCCGGAAACGGTGTGGCCAAGAGTTGGGAGTACTCATTTTGCTGACCAAAACAGTCATATTGGATTACTCATTGAAAGTGATTTTAAAGTTAAAAAGGAGAGCCATGAATCTCCACAAAGAACTCAGCATCAAACGTGCCATATTTAGTACATATTGAGCACTATGACAAAATAACGGGTCTGTTTAGCCCAATAACTTGTTGACCAAGAAACTTATGTTAAAAATACATCAGCTGACTACAGGGTCGACGACATTTGTCAAAATTTGCGTTTCCTGTCATATCTTTATCTTGCTTTCAAATGAACTTAGCTTGGATACGCACTACTTGACCATGTCGCTCCTAAATACGTCAGCGGACTTCAGGGTCGACAACCCATTGTGATTGACGTAGACTGGTCATATTCGTTTATTAAAGAAGCAGTCTAGTCTGGATTCACACAATTTGACCACACATCAGCTTCTAGAATACTTCAGCAAACGACAAAGTTGTCAAAATTCGTCAAAAATTTGCGTTTCCTGTCAAATTGTCTTTTGTGTACAAAATTAACCTAACTCAGATACGCAATTTTCGACCACGAAGCTCCTAAAATACGTCAGCGGACGTCAGGGTCGACTGCCTATCAATACTGACGTTTCCTGGTCATATTCACTCACTTACAGAAGCAGTCTAATCTGGACCAACACCTTTTGACCTCGCAGCTTCTAAAATACGTCAGCAGACGACATGGTCGATAACATTCGTTAAAATGTGCGTTTTCTGTCATATTCTTGTTGATTGACAAAAGCTACCTACTTTGGATACGCAATACTTGATCCTGAAACTCATAAAATACATCAGCAGACGTCAGAGTCGCTGACCCATTATACTGATGTTTCCTGGTCATATTCGTTCACTTACAGAAGCAGTCTAGTTTGGACCAAAACTACTTGACCATGCAGGTTCTAAAATACATCAGCAGACGACAGAATTGACAAAAGTCGCCTTGCTTTGTGTTTCCTCTGCATAGTCCTCTACATGCAGGAGCAATCTAATCTGGGTCTGCGCTATTTGACCATGAAACTTCTGGAATTCATCAGTAAATAAACAGGTAGACAACTGTTATTGTGATTGAGTTTTCTGATCATATTCACTTATTTATTAGAATCAAACATCGCATGTAATACATGCTACTTATTTGCAGAAAACAAGACGAACTTATTAGGAGAATTATGGGTTGTACGGTATAATCATTTGATGCGTGACTAACTGCTGAGTACCCCACGTGGTTGTTTGGTCTGTCCAGACCTGGGTAATTAATAGAGATCAGAGGAGGCGCCAACATGGTTAATTAACAAGTATAACACAGGAGGCAAAGATCGTTAGTGGCCAGCTAGAGTTTTGACTTTGGCTTGATCACACGCTTATTCTTAATGAAAGAATATTGTGATTTTTAGACTTTCTTTTGAAAGTTCTTATTTGAAATAAAGCTCTCTGGGTACCAACCCCAGCACATACTGAGCATAGCTCACTGGGTACCAACCCCAGCATATACTGAGCATACGCACTGGGTACCAACCCCAGCGTATTGCAGAAGCAAATTACAGTCAGTACCAACCTGACAGCTTCTAAAATCAGTTAATAAACACAACTATGTGTAGCTTACCAAGAGTCAGGACCCATACCTTACACGGGTCTACCATCAGATACGCTAGTGGTTTTCATCACTCATAGTATGGCAAATTCTGAACAGACTGCTCATTGGTAAAACACAACTGATCTTTGCTACAAGAAATAAACGTGTTATTTCCATAAAACACACACTTACACCTATAAACGGCGCAAAACAAAAGCGAAATTGAGTGCGTAATTGTGACATTTACTGGTCATATTCACTTATTCTTGAGCACTCATTCGGTGTGTCTTTATTTGCAACTGAAGAAGAGAAGTTTTCTTCTCGAAAACGCGTTCTTGCGGACCTGGCTATTGTCTGCTGGGGATAGAGACATACACGAGTAAGTTTCTATTATAGAAACAACATAGTAAACACGCTCGTGAAGAGCTGTTTAGTACAAATGTGTGTCATACACGACACGCCAATACACATGTACAATAGAGGTATTCTAACACCGAAATGAGCAACACTTAAAGCTACTTAAAAACAAAAGCTACTTCTCTAGAAACCTCATCACAACAAAGTAATGAGAAGTAAAACCTTGGGTTTAGACAAACCGGGACTATTTCACTAACTGGGCGTGTGGATAATCCTAGGCAAAATGAGCTCTCTTCTATCGAGAGGCCTACACACCCCCCTCTTATAACTATATGTTTTAGGCACCCAGATTATGCCCATAGTAGGAACTCGTTAACAGTGGCCCCGGAAACGGTGTGGCCAAGAGTTGGGAGTACTCATTTTGCTGACCAAAACAGTCATATTGGATTACTCATTGAAAGTGATTTTAAAGTTAAAAAGGAGAGCCATGAATCTCCACAAAGAACTCAGCATCAAACGTGCCATATTTAGTACATATTGAGCACTATGACAAAATAACGGGTCTGTTTAGCCCAATAACTTGTTGACCAAGAAACTTATGTTAAAAATACATCAGCTGACTACAGGGTCGACGACATTTGTCAAAATTTGCGTTTCCTGTCATATCTTTATCTTGCTTTCAAATGAACTTAGCTTGGATACGCACTACTTGACCATGTCGCTCCTAAATACGTCAGCGGACTTCAGGGTCGACAACCCATTGTGATTGACGTAGACTGGTCATATTCGTTTATTAAAGAAGCAGTCTAGTCTGGATTCACACAATTTGACCACACATCAGCTTCTAGAATACTTCAGCAAACGACAAAGTTGTCAAAATTCGTCAAAAATTTGCGTTTCCTGTCAAATTGTCTTTTGTGTACAAAATTAACCTAACTCAGATACGCAATTTTCGACCACGAAGCTCCTAAAATACGTCAGCGGACGTCAGGGTCGACTGCCTATCAATACTGACGTTTCCTGGTCATATTCACTCACTTACAGAAGCAGTCTAATCTGGACCAACACCTTTTGACCTCGCAGCTTCTAAAATACGTCAGCAGACGACATGGTCGATAACATTCGTTAAAATGTGCGTTTTCTGTCATATTCTTGTTGATTGACAAAAGCTACCTACTTTGGATACGCAATACTTGATCCTGAAACTCATAAAATACATCAGCAGACGTCAGAGTCGCTGACCCATTATACTGATGTTTCCTGGTCATATTCGTTCACTTACAGAAGCAGTCTAGTTTGGACCAAAACTACTTGACCATGCAGGTTCTAAAATACATCAGCAGACGACAGAATTGACAAAAGTCGCCTTGCTTTGTGTTTCCTCTGCATAGTCCTCTACATGCAGGAGCAATCTAATCTGGGTCTGCGCTATTTGACCATGAAACTTCTGGAATTCATCAGTAAATAAACAGGTAGACAACTGTTATTGTGATTGAGTTTTCTGATCATATTCACTTATTTATTAGAATCAAACATCGCATGTAATACATGCTACTTATTTGCAGAAAACAAGACGAACTTATTAGGAGAATTATGGGTTGTACGGTATAATCATTTGATGCGTGACTAACTGCTGAGTACCCCACGTGGTTGTTTGGTCTGTCCAGACCTGGGTAATTAATAGAGATCAGAGGAGGCGCCAACATGGTTAATTAACAAGTATAACACAGGAGGCAAAGATCGTTAGTGGCCAGCTAGAGTTTTGACTTTGGCTTGATCACACGCTTATTCTTAATGAAAGAATATTGTGATTTTTAGACTTTCTTTTGAAAGTTCTTATTTGAAATAAAGCTCTCTGGGTACCAACCCCAGCACATACTGAGCATAGCTCACTGGGTACCAACCCCAGCATATACTGAGCATACGCACTGGGTACCAACCCCAGCGTATTGCAGAAGCAAATTACAGTCAGTACCAACCTGACAGCTTCTAAAATCAGTTAATAAACACAACTATGTGTAGCTTACCAAGAGTCAGGACCCATACCTTACACGGGTCTACCATCAGATACGCTAGTGGTTTTCATCACTCATAGTATGGCAAATTCTGAACAGACTGCTCATTGGTAAAACACAACTGATCTTTGCTACAAGAAATAAACGTGTTATTTCCATAAAACACACACTTACACCTATAAACGGCGCAAAACAAAAGCGAAATTGAGTGCGTAATTGTGAAATTTACTGGTCATATTCACTTATTCTTGAGCACTCATTCGGTGTGTCTTTATTTGCAACTGAAGAAGAGAAGTTTTCTTCTCGAAAACGCGTTCTTGCGGACCTGGCTATTGTCTGCTGGGGATAGAGACATACACGAGTAAGTTTCTATTATAGAAACAACATAGTAAACACGCTCGTGAAGAGCTGTTTAGTACAAATGTGTGTCATACACGACACGCCAATACACATGTACAATAGAGGTATTCTAACACCGAAATGAGCAACACTTAAAGCTACTTAAAAACAAAAGCTACTTCTCTAGAAACCTCATCACAACAAAGTAATGAGAAGTAAAACCTTGGGTTTAGACAAACCGGGACTATTTCACTAACTGGGCGTGTGGATAATCCTAGGCAAAATGAGCTCTCTTCTATCGAGAGGCCTACACACCCCCCTCTTATAACTATATGTTTTAGGCACCCAGATTATGCCCATAGTAGGAACTCGTTAACAGTGGCCCCGGAAACGGTGTGGCCAAGAGTTGGGAGTACTCATTTTGCTGACCAAAACAGTCATATTGGATTACTCATTGAAAGTGATTTTAAAGTTAAAAAGGAGAGCCATGAATCTCCACAAAGAACTCAGCATCAAACGTGCCATATTTAGTACATATTGAGCACTATGACAAAATAACGGGTCTGTTTAGCCCAATAACTTGTTGACCAAGAAACTTATGTTAAAAATACATCAGCTGACTACAGGGTCGACGACATTTGTCAAAATTTGCGTTTCCTGTCATATCTTTATCTTGCTTTCAAATGAACTTAGCTTGGATACGCACTACTTGACCATGTCGCTCCTAAATACGTCAGCGGACTTCAGGGTCGACAACCCATTGTGATTGACGTAGACTGGTCATATTCGTTTATTAAAGAAGCAGTCTAGTCTGGATTCACACAATTTGACCACACATCAGCTTCTAGAATACTTCAGCAAACGACAAAGTTGTCAAAATTCGTCAAAAAATTGCGTTTCCTGTCAAATTGTCTTTTGTGTACAAAATTAACCTAACTCAGATACGCAATTTTCGACCACGAAGCTCCTAAAATACGTCAGCGGACGTCAGGGTCGACTGCCTATCAATACTGACGTTTCCTGGTCATATTCACTCACTTACAGAAGCAGTCTAATCTGGACCAACACCTTTTGACCTCGCAGCTTCTAAAATACGTCAGCAGACGACATGGTCGATAACATTCGTTAAAATGTGCGTTTTCTGTCATATTCTTGTTGATTGACAAAAGCTACCTACTTTGGATACGCAATACTTGATCCTGAAACTCATAAAATACATCAGCAGATGTCAGAGTCGCTGACCCATTATACTGATGTTTCCTGGTCATATTCGTTCACTTACAGAAGCAGTCTAGTTTGGACCAAAACTACTTGACCATGCAGGATCTAAAATACATCAGCAGACGACAGAATTGACAAAAGTCGCCTTGCTTTGTGTTTCCTCTGCATAGTCCTCTACATGCAGGAGCAATCTAATCTGGGTCTGCGCTATTTGACCATGAAACTTCTGGAATTCATCAGTAAATAAACAGGTAGACAACTGTTATTGTGATTGAGTTTTCTGATCATATTCACTTATTTATTAGAATCAAACATCGCATGTAATACATGCTACTTATTTGCAGAAAACAAGACGAACTTATTAGGAGAATTATGGGTTGTACGGTATAATCATTTGATGCGTGACTAACTGCTGAGTACCCCACGTGGTTGTTTGGTCTGTCCAGACCTGGGTAATTAATAGAGATCAGAGGAGGCGCCAACATGGTTAATTAACAAGTATAACACAGGAGGCAAAGATCGTTAGTGGCCAGCTAGAGTTTTGACTTTGGCTTGATCACACGCTTATTCTTAATGAAAGAATATTGTGATTTTTAGACTTTCTTTTGAAAGTTCTTATTTGAAATAAAGCTCTCTGGGTACCAACCCCAGCACATACTGAGCATAGCTCACTGGGTACCAACCCCAGCATATACTGAGCATACGCACTGGGTACCAACCCCAGCGTATTGCAGAAGCAAATTACAGTCAGTACCAACCTGACAGCTTCTAAAATCAGTTAATAAACACAACTATGTGTAGCTTACCAAGAGTCAGGACCCATACCTTACACGGGTCTACCATCAGATACGCTAGTGGTTTTCATCACTCATAGTATGGCAAATTCTGAACAGACTGCTCATTGGTAAAACACAACTGATCTTTGCTACAAGAAATAAACGTGTTATTTCCATAAAACACACACTTACACCTATAAACGGCGCAAAGCAAAAGCGAAATTGAGTGCGTAATTGTGACATTTACTGGTCATATTCACTTATTCTTGAGCACTCATTCGGTGTGTCTTTATTTGCAACTGAAGAAGAGAAGTTTTCTTCTCGAAAACGCGTTCTTGCGGACCTGGCTATTGTCTGCTGGGGATAGAGACATACACGAGTAAGTTTCTATTATAGAAACAACATAGTAAACACGCTCGTGAAGAGCTGTTTAGTACAAATGTGTGTCATACACGACACGCCAATACACATGTACAATAGAGGTATTCTAACACCGAAATGAGCAACACTTAAAGCTACTTAAAAACAAAAGCTACTTCTCTAGAAACCTCATCACAACAAAGTAATGAGAAGTAAAACCTTGGGTTTAGACAAACCGGGACTATTTCACTAACTGGGCGTGTGGATAATCCTAGGCAAAATGAGCTCTCTTCTATTGAGAGGCCTACACACCCCCCTCTTATAACTATATGTTTTAGGCACCCAGATTATGCCCATAGTAGGAACTCGTTAACAGTGGCCCCGGAAACGGTGTGGCCAAGAGTTGGGAGTACTCATTTTGCTGACCAAAACAGTCATATTGGATTACTCATTGAAAGTGATTTTAAAGTTAAAAAGGAGAGCCATGAATCTCCACAAAGAACTCAGCATCAAACGTGCCATATTTAGTACATATTGAGCACTATGACAAAATAACGGGTCTGTTTAGCCCAATAACTTGTTGACCAAGAAACTTATGTTAAAAATACATCAGCTGACTACAGGGTCGACGACATTTGTCAAAATTTGCGTTTCCTGTCATATCTTTATCTTGCTTTCAAATGAACTTAGCTTGGATACGCACTACTTGACCATGTCGCTCCTAAATACGTCAGCGGACTTCAGGGTCGACAACCCATTGTGATTGACGTAGACTGGTCATATTCGTTTATTAAAGAAGCAGTCTAGTCTGGATTCACACAATTTGACCACACATCAGCTTCTAGAATACTTCAGCAAACGACAAAGTTGTCAAAATTCGTCAAAAATTTGCGTTTCCTGTCAAATTGTCTTTTGTGTACAAAATTAACCTAACTCAGATACGCAATTTTCGACCACGAAGCTCCTAAAATACGTCAGCGGACGTCAGGGTCGACTGCCTATCAATACTGACGTTTCCTGGTCATATTCACTCACTTACAGAAGCAGTCTAATCTGGACCAACACCTTTTGACCTCGCAGCTTCTAAAATACGTCAGCAGACGACATGGTCGATAACATTCGTTAAAATGTGCGTTTTCTGTCATATTCTTGTTGATTGACAAAAGCTACCTACTTTGGATACGCAATACTTGATCCTGAAACTCATAAAATACATCAGCAGACGTCAGAGTCGCTGACCCATTATACTGATGTTTCCTGGTCATATTCGTTCACTTACAGAAGCAGTCTAGTTTGGACCAAAACTACTTGACCATGCAGGTTCTAAAATACATCAGCAGACGACAGAATTGACAAAAGTCGCCTTGCTTTGTGTTTCCTCTGCATAGTCCTCTACATGCAGGAGCAATCTAATCTGGGTCTGCGCTATTTGACCATGAAACTTCTGGAATTCATCAGTAAATAAACAGGTAGACAACTGTTATTGTGATTGAGTTTTCTGATCATATTCACTTATTTATTAGAATCAAACATCGCATGTAATACATGCTACTTATTTGCAGAAAACAAGACGAACTTATTAGGAGAATTATGGGTTGTACGGTATAATCATTTGATGCGTGACTAACTGCTGAGTACCCCACGTGGTTGTTTGGTCTGTCCAGACCTGGGTAATTAATAGAGATCAGAGGAGGCGCCAACATGGTTAATTAACAAGTATAACACAGGAGGCAAAGATCGTTAGTGGCCAGCTAGAGTTTTGACTTTGGCTTGATCACACGCTTATTCTTAATGAAAGAATATTGTGATTTTTAGACTTTCTTTTGAAAGTTCTTATTTGAAATAAAGCTCTCTGGGTACCAACCCCAGCACATACTGAGCATAGCTCACTGGGTACCAACCCCAGCATATACTGAGCATACGCACTGGGTACCAACCCCAGCGTATTGCAGAAGCAAATTACAGTCAGTACCAACCTGACAGCTTCTAAAATCAGTTAATAAACACAACTATGTGTAGCTTACCAAGAGTCAGGACCCATACCTTACACGGGTCTACCATCAGATACGCTAGTGGTTTTCATCACTCATAGTATGGCAAATTCTGAACAGACTGCTCATTGGTAAAACACAACTGATCTTTGCTACAAGAAATAAACGTGTTATTTCCATAAAACACACACTTACACCTATAAACGGCGCAAAACAAAAGCGAAATTGAGTGCGTAATTGTGACATTTACTGGTCATATTCACTTATTCTTGAGCACTCATTCGGTGTGTCTTTATTTGCAACTGAAGAAGAGAAGTTTTCTTCTCGAAAACGCGTTCTTGCGGACCTGGCTATTGTCTGCTGGGGATAGAGACATACACGAGTAAGTTTCTATTATAGAAACAACATAGTAAACACGCTCGTGAAGAGCTGTTTAGTACAAATGTGTGTCATACACGACACGCCAATACACATGTACAATAGAGGTATTCTAACACCGAAATGAGCAACACTTAAAGCTACTTAAAAACAAAAGCTACTTCTCTAGAAACCTCATCACAACAAAGTAATGAGAAGTAAAACCTTGGGTTTAGACAAACCGGGACTATTTCACTAACTGGGCGTGTGGATAATCCTAGGCAAAATGAGCTCTCTTCTATCGAGAGGCCTACACACCCCCCTCTTATAACTATATGTTTTAGGCACCCAGATTATGCCCATAGTAGGAACTCGTTAACAGTGGCCCCGGAAACGGTGTGGCCAAGAGTTGGGAGTACTCATTTTGCTGACCAAAACAGTCATATTGGATTACTCATTGAAAGTGATTTTAAAGTTAAAAAGGAGAGCCATGAATCTCCACAAAGAACTCAGCATCAAACGTGCCATATTTAGTACATATTGAGCACTATGACAAAATAACGGGTCTGTTTAGCCCAATAACTTGTTGACCAAGAAACTTATGTTAAAAATAAATCAGCTGACTACAGGGTCGACGACATTTGTCAAAATTTGCGTTTCCTGTCATATCTTTATCTTGCTTTCAAATGAACTTAGCTTGGATACGCACTACTTGACCATGTCGCTCCTAAATACGTCAGCGGACTTCAGGGTCGACAACCCATTGTGATTGACGTAGACTGGTCATATTCGTTTATTAAAGAAGCAGTCTAGTCTGGATTCACACAATTTGACCACACATCAGCTTCTAGAATACTTCAGCAAACGACAAAGTTGTCAAAATTCGTCAAAAATTTGCGTTTCCTGTCAAATTGTCTTTTGTGTACAAAATTAACCTAACTCAGATACGCAATTTTCGACCACGAAGCTCCTAAAATACGTCAGCGGACGTCAGGGTCGACTGCCTATCAATACTGACGTTTCCTGGTCATATTCACTCACTTACAGAAGCAGTCTAATCTGGACCAACACCTTTTGACCTCGCAGCTTCTAAAATACGTCAGCAGACGACATGGTCGATAACATTCGTTAAAATGTGCGTTTTCTGTCATATTCTTGTTGATTGACAAAAGCTACCTACTTTGGATACGCAATACTTGATCCTGAAACTCATAAAATACATCAGCAGACGTCAGAGTCGCTGACCCATTATACTGATGTTTCCTGGTCATATTCGTTCACTTACAGAAGCAGTCTAGTTTGGACCAAAACTACTTGACCATGCAGGTTCTAAAATACATCAGCAGACGACAGAATTGACAAAAGTCGCCTTGCTTTGTGTTTCCTCTGCATAGTCCTCTACATGCAGGAGCAATCTAATCTGGGTCTGCGCTATTTGACCATGAAACTTCTGGAATTCATCAGTAAATAAACAGGTAGACAACTGTTATTGTGATTGAGTTTTCTGATCATATTCACTTATTTATTAGAATCAAACATCGCATGTAATACATGCTAGCTAGAGTTTTGACTTTGGCTTGATCACACGCTTATTCTTAATGAAAGAATATTGTGATTTTTAGACTTTCTTTTGAAAGTTCTTATTTGAAATAAAGCTCTCTGGGTACCAACCCCAGCACATACTGAGCATAGCTCACTGGGTACCAACCCCAGCATATACTGAGCATACGCACTGGGTACCAACCCCAGCGTATTGCAGAAGCAAATTACAGTCAGTACCAACCTGACAGCTTCTAAAATCAGTTAATAAACACAACTATGTGTAGCTTACCAAGAGTCAGGACCCATACCTTACACGGGTCTACCATCAGATACGCTAGTGGTTTTCATCACTCATAGTATGGCAAATTCTGAACAGACTGCTCATTGGTAAAACACAACTGATCTTTGCTACAAGAAATAAACGTGTTATTTCCATAAAACACACACTTACACCTATAAACGGCGCAAAACAAAAGCGAAATTGAGTGCGTAATTGTGACATTTACTGGTCATATTCACTTATTCTTGAGCACTCATTCGGTGTGTCTTTATTTGCAACTGAAGAAGAGAAGTTTTCTTCTCGAAAACGCGTTCTTGCGGACCTGGCTATTGTCTGCTGGGGATAGAGACATACACGAGTAAGTTTCTATTATAGAAACAACATAGTAAACACGCTCGTGAAGAGCTGTTTAGTACAAATGTGTGTCATACACGACACGCCAATACACATGTACAATAGAGGTATTCTAACACCGAAATGAGCAACACTTAAAGCTACTTAAAAACAAAAGCTACTTCTCTAGAAACCTCATCACAACAAAGTAATGAGAAGTAAAACCTTGGGTTTAGACAAACCGGGACTATTTCACTAACTGGGCGTGTGGATAATCCTAGGCAAAATGAGCTCTCTTCTATCGAGAGGCCTACACACCCCCCTCTTATAACTATATGTTTTAGGCACCCAGATTATGCCCATAGTAGGAACTCGTTAACAGTGGCCCCGGAAACGGTGTGGCCAAGAGTTGGGAGTACTCATTTTGCTGACCAAAACAGTCATATTGGATTACTCATTGAAAGTGATTTTAAAGTTAAAAAGGAGAGCCATGAATCTCCACAAAGAACTCAGCATCAAACGTGCCATATTTAGTACATATTGAGCACTATGACAAAATAACGGGTCTGTTTAGCCCAATAACTTGTTGACCAAGAAACTTATGTTAAAAATACATCAGCTGACTACAGGGTCGACGACATTTGTCAAAATTTGCGTTTCCTGTCATATCTTTATCTTGCTTTCAAATGAACTTAGCTTGGATACGCACTACTTGACCATGTCGCTCCTAAATACGTCAGCGGACTTCAGGGTCGACAACCCATTGTGATTGACGTAGACTGGTCATATTCGTTTATTAAAGAAGCAGTCTAGTCTGGATTCACACAATTTGACCACACATCAGCTTCTAGAATACTTCAGCAAACGACAAAGTTGTCAAAATTCGTCAAAAATTTGCGTTTCCTGTCAAATTGTCTTTTGTGTACAAAATTAACCTAACTCAGATACGCAATTTTCGACCACGAAGCTCCTAAAATACGTCAGCGGACGTCAGGGTCGACTGCCTATCAATACTGACGTTTCCTGGTCATATTCACTCACTTACAGAAGCAGTCTAATCTGGACCAACACCTTTTGACCTCGCAGCTTCTAAAATACGTCAGCAGACGACATGGTCGATAACATTCGTTAAAATGTGCGTTTTCTGTCATATTCTTGTTGATTGACAAAAGCTACCTACTTTGGATACGCAATACTTGATCCTGAAACTCATAAAATACATCAGCAGACGTCAGAGTCGCTGACCCATTATACTGATGTTTCCTGGTCATATTCGTTCACTTACAGAAGCAGTCTAGTTTGGACCAAAACTACTTGACCATGCAGGTTCTAAAATACATCAGCAGACGACAGAATTGACAAAAGTCGCCTTGCTTTGTGTTTCCTCTGCATAGTCCTCTACATGCAGGAGCAATCTAATCTGGGTCTGTGCTATTTGACCATGAAACTTCTGGAATTCATCAGTAAATAAACAGGTAGACAACTGTTATTGTGATTGAGTTTTCTGATCATATTCACTTATTTATTAGAATCAAACATCGCATGTAATACATGCTACTTATTTGCAGAAAACAAGACGAACTTATTAGGAGAATTATGGGTTGTACGGTATAATCATTTGATGCGTGACTAACTGCTGAGTACCCCACGTGGTTGTTTGGTCTGTCCAGACCTGGGTAATTAATAGAGATCAGAGGAGGCGCCAACATGGTTAATTAACAAGTATAACACAGGAGGCAAAGATCGTTAGTGGCCAGCTAGAGTTTTGACTTTGGCTTGATCACACGCTTATTCTTAATGAAAGAATATTGTGATTTTTAGACTTTCTTTTGAAAGTTCTTATTTGAAATAAAGCTCTCTGGGTACCAACCCCAGCACATACTGAGCATAGCTCACTGGGTACCAACCCCAGCATATACTGAGCATACGCACTGGGTACCAACCCCAGCGTATTGCAGAAGCAAATTACAGTCAGTACCAACCTGACAGCTTCTAAAATCAGTTAATAAACACAACTATGTGTAGCTTACCAAGAGTCAGGACCCATACCTTACACGGGTCTACCATCAGATACGCTAGTGGTTTTCATCACTCATAGTATGGCAAATTCTGAACAGACTGCTCATTGGTAAAACACAACTGATCTTTGCTACAAGAAATAAACGTGTTATTTCCATAAAACACACACTTACACCTATAAACGGCGCAAAACAAAAGCGAAATTGAGTGCGTAATTGTGACATTTACTGGCCATATTCACTTATTCTTGAGCACTCATTCGATGTGTCTTTATTTGCAACTGAAGAAGAGAAGTTTTCTTCTCGAAAACGCGTTCTTGCGGACCTGGCTATTGTCTGCTGGGGATAGAGACATACACGAGTAAGTTTCTATTATAGAAACAACATAGTAAACACGCTCGTGAAGAGCTGTTTAGTACAAATGTGTGTCATACACGACACGCCAATACACATGTACAATAGAGGTATTCTAACACCGAAATGAGCAACACTTAAAGCTACTTAAAAACAAAAGCTACTTCTCTAGAAACCTCATCACAACAAAGTAATGAGAAGTAAAACCTTGGGTTTAGACAAACCGGGACTATTTCACTAACTGGGCGTGTGGATAATCCTAGGCAAAATGAGCTCTCTTCTATCGAGAGGCCTACACACCCCCCTCTTATAAAAAGCCTCAGTCTCAATCTAGACACCGAACTGTTAAGAGGGGTTTTAAAAGCAGAGCAAAAAAGTTTAATCCTATTAAACGCCTGGTATTTGAAAAAGATATATTTGACGAAAAATGATTCAACAAGGTTCTTGCGATTGCACTAAAACGGAATTGGATATGGAATCCATTCCACCCACCATGACTACCATGCAAGGCACTCAGTGGAATGATTATCATCCCATCGCTTCTCTCAATAGTCATCATGCACCCATTGAATTTCTAATTCCACCTCACACCGAGTTTTACACTGATTTGTCTTAAGCCTATCTGTATATCAAATTCAGAATCTTACAGCAAACGGGTGAAGATCTTGAAACTGATGCAAAAGTATTTCCAATTAATAACTTTTTTCACAGTATGTTCAGTGACATAGATTTGTATATCAACAATAAATTGATCACGAATAATTCAGACACATATCCACACAGAGCATACCTTGAAAATTTATTTTCTTATGGTTCTGATGTCAAAGATAATCAACTGAAAGCAGCAGAATTTTGGTCTGAGGATGAACCTGGAGCTTTTGAAGATATTACAAATAAATGTATCACTGATCGTGGCAAACGTATAGCAAAAAGCAAATCCGTGGAGCTTCAGGGTAAATTACATTTGGATCTTGCTATGCAAGAGAAGTATTTACCTAATGGCTTAGAATTCAAACTTAGACTTAATCGATCATCTCCTCAGTTTTGTTTGATGAGTGATAATTCTCTTGCAAAAATCAAAATTGATACCGCTATCTTGAGAGTACGAAATGTACAGCTTCTACCTGCCATTAGCAATGAACTGAATCAAACTATTGCTCATCATAATGCTAAATTTCCAATCAGAAGAGTTGAAGTCAAAACTTTTACAATCAGTAGTGGCACAAGATCTAAAATTGAAGACCATCTTCTCACAGGTCAACTTCCAAAACGAGTTTTTATTGGTTTAGTATTGAATGAGGCATTTAATGGGACTTTGGAAACTAATCCTTTCTTTTTCCAACATTTCAATCTAAGTAAAATGGATGTCACTTGTGATGGACATAGTGTCTATGGAAAACCATTTGAACCTAGATTTGGAAATGATCAGTATCTCAGGTCTTTCCTATCTGTTTACCAAGCATTAGCAAGTCAGAATCAGGTCCAAAATTGCAACATTGATTATGAAGATTACAAAGGAGGTTACTGCTTTTGGGGATATAATTTGACACCAGATCAAGCAGCCGATCAGTCTCATTTGCACCCTATAAAAACTGGGAACCTCAGATTGGATCTTCAGTTTGCAACATCACTTGACAAGACGATCAACGTGCTTGTATATGCAGAGTTTGACAACCTGATAGAAATCAACGGACTAAGAGAAGTTACCACAGATTACTAAAGATGAATGCAGGATACTTCATTGAACAGGACTTGATGTACCAAACAGATGCATACAGTGCAACAGTCCAGCCATCAGATGAGAAGAGTACCTTACAGAAAGAAGTAGAAGACAATGAGGATATTGATTGTCTTATGAAGACTCTTCTAAAACAAGCTATATTGACTTGTCTAAAGATGGCAGTTGGAGACTGTGCAAAGCATGAATGTCATGGATGCAAAATGAACCACCCAAGTCAGAAATACCACGATATCTGTCTATGGACTTCTCCAAGAGAATGGATTGAAGATTATGGATGTCATGATCCAGCCTTAGAGGGCCTAAGCATCTACGATGTGATGAAAGACTTTGACGATAGAATCTGGAACTATCTGTATGGCGACAGTTTGCGACACCCTATGGACTTTACAACAGGGATCAATCACCTGACGCCAGAAGAAAATCAAGAAGCCTATAAAAACTGGCAGTACTTCAAGAAAAATCAAAGTGACTTAACAGAACAGTGGAAGACGTACTGTGCCAAGAAACTCATAGAATCCTATGAAGAAAAGGAAACTGAAGAAAACGAGAGCCCAGAAACAGAATAAAAATGAACACTGTTGAACTAATCAAAGTCATAAACAATATACCTGTGAAAGGAGAAGTATGTGCCAAGGATTTACTACCAGAGAAGAAACCACTGGATATGAAGGCTTACATTGTAAATACAGATATATCCACAGATCCAGGAGAACATTGGGTGGCTATCTACTTCAGGAAAGATCAAGTTATCTACTTCGATTCATATGGAAGACCACCAGATGAGCAATATGTTCTACCATTTATTGAAAGAAACTCTACAAGATGGATCCATAACACAGAATGTTTACAGAGTCCATGGAGCAAAGTATGTGGAATTTGGTGTATCTACATCATTCACCAGCTCAACAAAGGACTAGATCTAAACACAGCCATTCATCAAGAACTATATGGAACTGGAGATGATTTATACCAGAATGACAGAGATATCGAGATGTGGTTCATCTATAACTATGCCAGAGTCATCCTATCCAAGAATGGAATGAGACGCATGGCTCCTCCTGACTTTTTATTCAAACACAGAATACAGACTTGTAAATGTCATAATTATTCACATCACCTTTCAAAGAAGTATCCTAAGTATAATATGTTGTAAATATGTTAAGGAGTTCTATTGTAAACAATGAATAGAGGGACGGCCCTAATCCTCTGTCATTGTAATCAGTTATAGTTAGCGGGGCAATAAAGTTATAGAAATGTTCACCAATCTTTGTTGTTCTTTTCATTAAAAAAATCAGTAGTAGTAAGCTTGAGACGGCTAGCTATACACTAGTTAACGCTACAGAGTGATGCCTCTAGGAGTTGAGGTCTTGATTGACCAAGAGACTCTAAGACGCATAGAACTTAGTAGCCTTGACTATTACACACACCATATATCACCACATACTATACCCCCTAAAATGACTAAGTTATCTTCAAAGCTGAATTTAACTAAGTTATTTTATATATCACCACAGCAGAACAGTGGCGGATTTAGTGGGGGTGCTTTGGGTGCTTCA
Source organism: Loripinus fragilis (assembly GCA_964019695.1). NCBI lineage: Eukaryota > Metazoa > Mollusca > Bivalvia > Lucinida > Lucinidae > Loripinus > Loripinus fragilis. Next base: position 36,636,036 of record OZ026516.1, read on the forward strand.
GCACCCCCAGCTGAGTCCATGGTAAAAATATCTTAACCTACCTTTTTTCTTCTCAATGTACGGTAGGCACCTTTTTGCATGTTCTGTAAGCCCGGTTTTAAAGACAGCACCCTAGAGATTTAAACGGCTGTTAATTGTCACACCTTATCATAAAATTAAGTTTTCCCAATCAGTGGAGAGCAAATCAGCTGACCGACTGCGTAACCAGGCAACCTGACTTACCTCTAAATTTAGATAGCCTTATCTTCAAGTCAGTGCGAAAAAGAGATTTTCAAAACAGTGACCTATTCCAAACAATTGATACATTTTGTATAAATTTGAAAACAAGTCTGGATAACTGGCGGAATGCTCTCCTCAAATTATGCGTTCATTATTGAAAGTAATATTCCTGCAAACCGCTGAAAGAGCAGTTATGTATATGGAGTTTGAAAATTTTTCATATGTAATGTATATTTTCACGCGTCATGGCCACTGACACGACGCGCGCGACCTGATAGAATACCCGTGGTCTGTTTTGAAATTGTCGGTCTCTTTGATCATGAATCACCACTGGTGGTAACATCACTGAAAACATTAGCAAACAGTCTGGACTCAGATCAGGCCCGAAATTTTATAAGGTTTCAAACTGCTTGAAATTATGACGTATACATGAACTCGGACCCGGTCGGAGACATGAAAGATATTTTAAAAGAAGTTAATATAAAAGTCTGCAGATAACATCAGTTAGCATGCAGAGTTGATACACAAGCATGTTGACATAAATACTGGGGTTTCGACCAGGTAAGGGACAATCCATTTTGCTCAGCTACAGGGACTAGCTGTGGTATAGAAATTTTGCCTGAGGTAGGGTTATCTGTTACAATTTCAATAGACAAATACGTTGGTTTTTGACATCATCACTGTCTGATCTGTGCCCCCCAATCGCACTTTTCTTTTTTAAAAATCGCCGCACACATTTGCCGTGGTGCTCTTTCCATGACCTGTTCGCAGTCTTGCTGGAGTCTTCATTTTTTGCTGACAAACACGGATGCGCTCTCCGATTCGGGTCATCAAAGTTTCAGCCTTTTCTGGGCAACATTGCGTGCGATAAGACGCTTTAAAAATGAACTACATGTAGCACATAAGATTTTGACACTATCGTAACAGCGATGCCAGTCTTGAATATCGTGCGTGCGTGCATGTGTGTGTCAACTCTGTGGGATGTGGGTCTGACTAGCGATCAGGCTGTCACGAGCTCGCTCTTCCCGTCCAGCACCATTCTAATGTTGAAATTGGTCATGAACTATTTTCTACAGTCATTCCCATTCCTTATTGAAAGAAAGACAGTTTTCAGTCACTGGCAAAACCCCACTCCAGGCCCTTTTGTATCGGGGCAGTTAGGAATTATTTCACTACCTTCACCTCCAATCAACTGGGAAATAAATATAAATGCGGACCCAGTTGAGTAACAATATTGTTAACTCACATGACCACGAAAACTAGTGTGAGGTTTTAGTGTGCCAATGGTCCAACGTTCGTCACGGCATCTTCCGTTCACGTTTTCAAAGAAGTATATCAGCGGACTAATTTTAGTCACATTACATATAAAGCATCATCAGGTATGGAAGGGGCATGTGGTTTTTTGGGCTGACTGGCATATGTATAGACTTATAATGGGAAAAACTTAAAAATCTTTTTCTCTGAAACGGCTTATAGATGTAGGTATTGTGGTCACTTACATAAATCCTGCCATCCATGCTCCTGGTGTCTATACTAGCCATGGAGTCATTAGCTAAAACATCTTCCATAAAAACCACGAGACCCATAGCTTGTAGTCCCATAAATTCTGCCAACAATGCGCCTTCGGTCAAAATTCACCAAATACTGACGATCATTAGGCTATAATAGCGTCCATAATCATAATGGTAAAAAACTTTTTTTTAAAAAAATCTTCTGTGCACAGCTTATACTTTTAATATGTAGTAGTGTTTTCTATACGTTAACCCAACCACGGACCTGGGGTTCAAATTGATCACGCGCCATGGACATTTGCTTTTTTAAACAAAATAAATTGGAAAAAAATCTCTGAAACCAGAAACGGAGTGGTATATAGGCTAATAGAGTACTTTGCTTCTATGGGACACAGTTCTTTATGGAAACTGATTTGTGCTTTTTTTGTCTGTAATATATTGACTGTCGGTGTCCATCTATCAAGCACCCCCAGCATAAGTGGTCCTGGATCCGCCACTGGCAGAACCTTTATCCCCCCCCCCCTCAAAAATGACTAAGTTATTTCCCAACAGCCCAGGAAACTATCACAATCACAGGCCCAACCAGTGAATATGACCAGGAAACTGTTACAATCATAGGCCCAACCAAAATACCCCTAAAAATAAACTAAGTTATTCACAGATAGTCACTCAAGCTTACCAGGGGTGGCATCTATGGCACAAATTTTTAGCCTGAAAAATTCTAAGTTCTTTTCAGGCTTAAAAAAAATTTGTGCCATAGTGCCGCCCATTACTACTTTTAAGTACAATTTATGATAGGTTCCAAGAGAAAAACTGCATCCCTTTAAGAAAAATCGTTCGAGAACGATTTTGAACATTTTGTTTCAGACAGCATTTTAAACGCTTAAACTTTGACTACTCATCTTCAGAGACTGTTTTAATCCAGCGAATTAAGTTAAGAGCTATTTTCTTAATGACTGCGCATTCGTGGAGATCAGATTAACTAATGTAAATTTATTATTACTAAATATAATAAGAAATGAATGAGATACAGCAATTTCAAATTTGTTCAAATAAACATGAAACACCTCTTGTAGTTGTCATTTCTAGTTGACAAACATCTCGCAGAGGAAGAGAGCTGGATGCTTTTGGGTTTTAAGT